>JAOXXN010000466.1:17577-41826 GCA_026770055.1 Myrmophylax atrothorax | reverse complement strand
ACACTAAGAGAGTCTGTTGGCAGGCTGAGTTCTCCACAGGGCAGGGATTTGTAGGGAGAGCAGGAGGCACTGAGCAAGAAGGGGGAAGGTCTTACTGAGAGTCCTGATTCTGGGTACTCCTAGCTCACATATACTCCCAAAAAGGGTCTCAAACAGGGTCAGAAACCTGCTATTTTTGTATGAAATTTAAGTGTTGAATTTAAATGAAATTTTGAACATCTAAGATCAATCCAAATGTTTTTTGTGCTGAATCTGTTGCGTTAAAAATAACAACAAACATGGAAATTGAAAACTATGGGATGTCTGTTTTGACACTTCTGACAGCATTTAATGACATGTTGTCAATGGGTTAGTTAAATGTGGTCTTAATACAGTACCATTTTCCAGTGCAAAAGAGGCTTGGTGTAAAATCTCTGGGAATGTTTTCCCTCAGGCAGCTGGGTGGGTGGGTGAGTGTTTCCTTGTGCCTGGGCACTGGGTGGTTGGGATGCTGCAGGAGGCTGGGATGCTGCACCCGGGGGGTGTCAGACGCTGTCCTGCTGCTTTTCTGGGGACGCTGGTGCCTTTTCACAGTGCTGGGCTCGTGTCAATGCTCACACAGTGATGGGTGCCTGGTTGCCTTCTCCATAAACCCATCCTGCTGCAGCCAAAGTTGCTGTTCCCAAGGCTGAATGATTATTTATGAGACAGAGCAGTGAGGCGGGAGCTCTGGAGCAGAGCGGTAGTAAACAGGATCCTACAGTCTCTGAGAACTGCTGACTTACAGAATGCAGCACCTCCACCTCCCAAAAAAGCACCACTAATAGGTTATTTTCACGTTGTTGTCTCTACATGGTTATGGCTAATGAATCACAGCAGGCTCAGTTCTGAAAATCACGTTCAAACACATGTGCTCACCCCAATCCAGGAATTTTAATTATCCAGACTGCCTAAGCTTGGTTCCTGGTGCTTTAACATCAGCTTGTGTTTGTTTGAATGAGGTTTGGGCAGCCCAACAATTGAGTAAATAGGGGGTTTTTAATTCCACGACTGTTAATATCACTGGTACTTGTAATTGCAAACCTGTACAGTCAATAGCTGACTTCACTTGAGGAGTGCCGCAGCTTCCATCCTATGCTCAGAGGAGGCCTTTCCTTCCTCTCCATAATGCACGTCTGTCTGCTGCTTCTGTAGTATTTATTTAATTTCAGCTGTCACTGGTCATGTTATGTTTTGCTTTTGCCTGCAGTTTTCAAGATCCAGTTCAGGTTTTATTTGAACCAGAAGCAAGAGCCCACACGGGATCCAGGGAACTCCAGATGGAATGTGTGCGTGATGTAACACGGGGATATCAAAAAGCTAGTTGCAGTAGTTGTCTGCCATGAGTTTTTTGGGAGGATTACTTCAGAGCTGGGGTTTTGCTGGCAAAGTAAGTTTAAAAGCTTGTCTGAATTCCAAGAGCCAATTGGCCAAGCTGTATCTTTTGGTCAATGAGCTTTCTTATGTTGGTTCATCTTTAATGGCTTTATCTGCTGGCTGGCAACATGGACAGGACAATTGGTTTCCTTTAAATACAGGGAAAGGAATGAAACTTGGTTATGGGTTATTTGCCTTGACAACATTTAATTGTAAAACTGGGACAGGTTGGAATTTATCAGCACCAAGTCGTCTTCCACCAATTTTACCTGATGCTGGCTGAAGTTTGGGGTATATCAAATCTCTGCAGAGCTTTTGGTGGTAGTCATAATTGGCAGTGGTATTTAAGAGGGTTGGAGAGTTCTTGTGTCTGACAACAGCCCTCTGGTTTCCCAGCTGCATGGCTATTTGAGCAGCTTGCTGGGAGCTGACTAACTGCTGAGCTTGAGGGGAGACAGCAATGAGTCTGTCTCCTGCCTGTCAGCTATGAAAAACAGTGGGATAGATGGAACTGGAGTTATTTCCAACAGTGGCATCTTACTTTCTTGTGTGGAGTTGCCAAGGCAGCCTGACAATTGTGGTAAAATCTGCAGGGCTGGAATGCCCCAAACTTTCATAGTTTCCCCCCTGTAGTTTTGATTTTGAGGAACACCAAGTGAAGTGACATGGGTGAGGTGAGAGGGGTGGGGGTGGCTCTGTGGGATGGCTTTGTGACTGTATGCTCATGGGAGCTCTGACTGGGGAACTGTCTCCTGTGGTAATATGAAGGGTTAAAAAGCACAATAAATAACAGCAGGAAAATACTGGGCTTTGATGTATTCTGCCAAAAGACTGTGCTGTTTTCAGTCCCATGCAGCTGGCAGTTTTCTGTTTTCAATAACTTAAAAAGTAGAGCCATAGAATTTCAATCACCTTCCATCTTACCAAGAGCCTGACTCCTCCAGAATAACTCAGAGGAATTGACTCAACCATATTTTTCATGTTTCCCAAATGAGCAGTGCAAAGCCATGGAAATTAGGAAATAGGCAGCTGGGCCATCTCCATCCTTCTAAGAAGATGAAGGTCAAAGACACCTTCATTCTTCTCAACATTTTTACTCCCAAATGGGTCGTAAAAATGAGCACAGCACAGAGCAATTAATTGTGGAGAAAACCAATTCTTATGGCCTGTTAAAGGATAGAGAGTGAGTTCCTTTGGTGCTAGCTCTGTATTTGGTGGTGTTATCTTCCTACTCTATCTCAGACCTTAAACTGATCTACATGAGAGATAGCAAAATTAAAATAGCTTCTTACTTTCTTGACCCTGCTTTCCCCCACCCCCTCTGTTGTATATTCTGCATCATTCCCAACCCCTCTGTGTTTCTCAGGTGTCAGACTGGCAGGAACCCTTTGTCCCCATGCCCCTCACCTGTCATCGCTTCATTTGTCTTCTCTTCCTAACACTATGTGCCAAATCTGGAAATCTCTGAACTACCTGTCATCTTCCTGTTCCACTCTAGACAGCTTTTATTCTTTTGTGTGCAATGCAGGTAAACAATCTTCAGATTAAACAGAACTCATAAATCTGAGTTTGTGCAGGTTAAGATCCAGTGAGGGAACTGCTCCATGTGTCAACTAGAGCAAACCCCCCCCCCCTTACACCAAGGGCAAGGGCTGTAGAGCCTTGGCTTTGTCCGCATTTGATGAGTCACTGATAATATTTTTTTAATGAAATCTTCATCTTGTGCTGGTTCCTTATCTGAAACTGTATATTTGCTTGTGGCATCATTGTGCTTTCCACACTCACTGTCTAGAGAGATCTGTACTCCTTCATATTTTCTGAAATAGTAGCAATGTATTGCCCAGAAAACAAAATGAAAATCCGTCTTCACCTCTTGGGTATCAACCTTCCAGGTTAGATCTAACCCAGACTCAGTTTCTGCATCTTTTTGCGCTGTATCTTGTCTTGACTTGGCTCTCACATGCACTTAAATATGTGTTAAATAATCACAGTACATTGATTTCTTGATTCTGAATCCCAAGGCTTAAGTCTGTCCTCTGTTTTCAGTCAAATTTATAGTTATAATGAAAAACAGAAAATAAAAGACAAATGATAGGGGCTATTTTCTGAAAAACAACCCTATATTGGGACATTCTCATGAGAGGCATCTTGCAGTTCTCAGAGAATGGCCATATTTGCCATTGCATCAAGTCTTCCAACCTTGCTGCTTTGTGTTCTCTTCATTTCTTTGGAAAAGGAGATCTCAAAATTACATCCTGAACATATTTAAAACATATGTCACAAAACAGCTGTCACTTACTGTTACATTTATGCCTTAGCCAGCCAAATTAGCTGAGAGCACAAGTCTAGACACCAAGATAAATATGCTATTGTGGTGGGGTTTATGTGCAATACTCACCTGTGTGCCAAGCAGGAGATTGTGGCGAACATGCCTGTTGTGAGCAGTGAGAAGGTTAAGTCTGAGCTTGCCAAACTCTTTTAAGTCTCTGCTTGTAAAGCAGAGGAGGATTTCGGAGTCATATACTACTTGAGCTCATTTTAGCCCTGAGCCTTTCTTAAGGCAAGCCCATCCCTGCTTTCGGGTGCACACACACTGGTCATTACGGAAGGATTTCAGGCCTCCTCAAGGAGGTGTGTGACTAATAAGGAACTTAAAGTGCAGCTGGACTTGTCAGTCAAGTGAACAGGAGTCTGAAAAATCCTCACATAAAGGAGAAAAAGGGAAAAAACAGATGGAGCATGCAGTTTCCCACATCCATAAGGTACTATTTCTCTTCTCACTGGATTGTTCTGTGTCAAGTATTCCATGTTTGCTATGAAAGAAACTGTTGCCATTAGCATGACCTTAACTACTCAGTGAAGCATGATGGCATCTGTATTGTTTTATGCTTTCTATGCCACACTAATGTAGTAATGATTTTGAGCTTAGTTTAAGCATATTCCTGTTTACATGTAATACAACTGGAAATTATTGATAGGCAACTGGTCTCTGTTTTCATTAGCCTGTAGTTGTGCCCAATAGCATTTAATGATTTTCTAAACCAAAGACATTGCATCTTTCTTAAGGACTGTGGTATACAGAAAATTGTCAAATTATTTACAATGAATTTTATGACACAAGTCTCTGGAAATAGGCCAAATAAGGATTGTGAAAGCACACACGTTTAACAGCAAACAATGCAAGTGGCTTCACATTGTGTCATTAAAGCAGTATTAATTTTCTGTGTCTGTACATTTAATCAGATTCCCAAAGTCTTAATATGGGCCAACAGTTGGACTGTAGGACACCCACCTGGCAACATCACATTCAGCTGCCTGATGTCTGGCAGATCCAGGTGCCACCACAGGAGTGGGACCGCTGTCCACTGCAGTGGGCAGAGCTACACAGGGTCAAATGTCTGCTCCCTGCCTGGTGCTGAGCACTGCTCCCCTGGTAAGCAGGAATGGGCATGGGATGGGCACGGTAGGAGGTGGACAGTGGGAGATTTGCTACTCAGGGGGCATAGGAAGTTCCTGAAGCTTGATGGCCTTGAGACAACCTGCCCATGTTTTCAAGGGAACCAGATTGCTTAGGTGTTTCCAGAGGGATGGATAGATCTTAATTTCAGCTTTTTGGCCCTGAATTAGTGATAGTAATGATCTGTCTAAACAGCATATGGAGATGCATGAGCTCATTCAAATGCTGGGAAGTTGATGGCTTAATTAGCTGCTGAGATGACTCTAAGGGGATGCAGCTGGATGATGCCCAGGGGCCTGTGTCCTGGGTGCCAAAATCCTGCCTGTGCACTTTACTGCTGCCCATGGCAGAGCTGCCCTCCAAGCAGTGTGGAGACCTGCTGATATGCAGGAAAGACCTCCTGGCAAGATTTCCCTCAGTGAAAGCGTTCCTTCAGCCATGTGAGCTGTTCCATAGAGTACTGTTAGGGAAGGGCAGATCCTCCCACTGGGGTCTTGCAGCACATCCTAAGACACACTGGTCCTGTCCTAGGACACAGTTAGACATCAGTGATGTGGTCCAAAAAGAGCACGAAGGAACCTGCTTTTGCAGTGCATTTTATTCTTCCTTGTGGCTGCTTTCAACACAATGAGCATATCCTTTGATCCTGTTTTATGGTTGATCAATGTTTTCCAGAACAGTATTTCTACAGCTCTTCAGAGAGTACAATTGCTTTAGTGTGTGCCTTTCTGTGGGTGTTGGCCTCTCAGTTTCTGTGCTCTGCTCCCTTTTCCTGCCATAATGCTGCAGAAAGGGTTATGGGTGTAGGTTACAACACACAGCCCACACTTGAGTGGAGTGTTGGGATAATGTTCAGCAATGTTGTGGCACAACCTGAATTGTGTCTTATGTTGTGTAAGTGGTACTGAGCCATTGTGACACAAAAATGGCCTTTATAGAATATTTCCTTTATCAAGAGCTTCAAAGAAGCTTTTTAGTTGAGGTTGCAAGTCAGATCTTCAAATTTATTATTCTGAGAAGTTAAAAAATAGATAAATTATAATATTCTTTATTCTTGGGTCACTATGCAGTACTCAACTAGGCAAGGAGGGTGATGCTTTTTATCTCTTCTGAGGCTAAACCCAAAGCTTTTTTGTAGTAGAAAAACAGTCACAATAGCATTGCAGTGAATTTTATTAAAAACCTGAATAAATGTATTTGCATATGGTAAATATAACCTACCTGCTCCACATACTGCAGTGTCCGCTGAGCTGCTCTTATTGAAACTGGGCAGAAATGTGCAAGGACTATGTCAGATAGCTTAAAGCATGGAAAAAAGCAGCTTCACATCAATTTTAAGTGGATTTTTTTTTTCCAACTGGAATTGGCAGAAACTGTTTACTGAGTTTTTTGTGAAAACTTCCAACCTGTGAATTCCAATTTCATAGTTCATTCGTACATGGGAATTTAATTGGAGATTTGAGCTGTTCTGATCTGATAAGCAGGTCAGGTGTTCTTCCATTTCTGGATGGCAAAGCAGAGCTCTCTGTGGGTCTCAGTGCGTGTGGACGCACACGGGCACCGGGTGTTGGTCTGCATGGGTGATCTGTAGGGAATCTTTTTCTGATAAGTTGGCATTTCTGTCAGTGAGCTGTTCAGTGCAGTGTGTGTGGGAGTGTGTGTACAAAGACAGAGGAACATCCTACTGATTGTAGAATCCCAGAATTATTTGGGCTGGAAGGGACCTTAGAGATCACCTCATTCCACCCCCTTCCATGGGCTGGAACACCTTCCAATAGACCAGGTTGCTCCAAGCCCTGTCCAACCTGGCCTTGAAGACTTCCAGGGATAGGGTATGTTTTTCTCACCTGTTGGACTGGTTGTACAGGGTGGGAGACCTCTTGAGCTGCCTCTCTCTTCCATATACTAATCAGGAAAAACACATCTTGATTTTAGGATTTCTATTAGGAGCCTCATTGAAGTTTCTCCTTACCTAATACAGAACAGAGAATGCCTTTTCCTGTTTATTACCCAGACCATTGCCTTGGCACTCCCAAGATTTTATCCAATGTGACTTGTTCTAACCTTGTGGAAATTGCGGTGATGGAAGATGCATCAGCAATTTTCAATCCTATTTCATTTCCAGGGGTGCCCATCAGCTGCTCAGCAGCGCAATGAATGAGCTCACGGGGGCTCCTCTGTTACTCTCTGAAAGGAGCTGGATTTTGTTCAATGAGGCAGGTGGGAGAGAGGCAAGGTGAACTAAAGTTTACCTTTTTTCATACATGTCTAACAGAATATGATTAAATATTAAAACTATGCAGTTAATTCTGCTGTATTTACCACAAGAAGGTTTTCTGAGGAGTGGTTGTTATGGAAACAGTAGCCCTCTGTCCTTCCACTTGGAAAGGATTTATTTTAAGGGAGCTAAAACCCTTTAAATATTCAGCAAGTATAAAAAGGTGAGATCATAATATTCATCTTACATATCCTCTGCGAAGCTTCAAAAACTTCCCTGATGATGAGAAGTAGGAAAGGCTCCAGAGCCTGTCTTTAATGTGGAAGAGGGAAGGGACTTATAAATAAGGGAACTGGGACATTGATAAAGACAAATGAGGCTGCTTGAATGGAGTCACATCACCATGTGGGAACTTGCCCAGGAGAACAAACCAAGCATTACCCTTCACTCAGGGGCCTGAAACCCCCATCCCCCTCCTGATGTTTTGGCTGACTGTCATGACTTACTGTGGGAACAGCATCTATTTATAGGGGTTCTGTGGGCCTCAGAGCTGGGAGGTGTGGGAATCTGGTGGTGTGCTGAGAGCCTTTCCCTCATGCTGTTCAGCAGCTCCAGAGCAGGTCTCTGAGAGGTATGAAAGGAATTCTGTGTTCAGTGAACCAGAATCAGCACAACCGGTGCCTCAGATGGCAACTGCAAACACTGTAATTTGCTGAACAATCACAAGTGTTAAAAAAAAAAGTTCCTGGACTAATGGCAAAATAACCCACCTGAAGCTGCAGTAGGAAAATTGTTCCCTCAAGTATTTTCAAACTAAAAATCAAGCTTCAGCTTTGCTACGTTCCTGTTTCTTTTGTGCTTGCTTTCAAAAAACATTTAGAGCTCAACTATAGGTTAGAGATTTATTATTTTTTTCTCCACTGAAAATGAATTATAAATATAACTTGTATTAGAATTTTCTATTTCTTAGCCTTTCTTTGGCTACAGCACACACATAGTGTGTTGTGTTTCTGGCACTTCCCTGGTGGGGATTTCTTTCTCCATTAGTTGCTTTCTGGTTACAACACAGATGAGGAAAATCTGAGCCTTATAATGAGGTACAAACCTTGAATTCCTTTTTATTTTGTAACAAATCCATAATGATTAACTGCACTGATCAACCATCAGGGTTTTGGGTGGTGGCAAAAAGTAACATGGGAGCCTGTGGTGAGGGAGTGCAGCACTTCAACACTGGCCTCTGCGATCTGCTGCTACTGGCCCTTGATGGAAACAGGGAAAACCAGGGAATCTCAGATGAAAAAAGGTGCCTCATCATGGGAGGCAGCTGGCTGGATGCAGAACATCACCTTTATCGGGAACTCCATGTAGTGACAGTGTTTCCACTCTGGTATGAGAACACTGATGGATGAGTGGGCTGACAGACTCGCAATCCCGACAGCCTCTTCTGCTTCATTTCCATGGACGCTCCACTAACACTGGAATCACATGCTGACTTCAGTACTCTCCTATGTAAGCATTTTGACTGCGATTAAGAAAGACACTGCTCGCAAACTCTCGTCTGAATTTAACTGGAAATATTTCATTGTGTGCCAGAAAGAGTTTATTAAGCTTCCAGATCAAACAGGAGCTGACGTATGGATGGGAAATCAATCCTGCTTTAATTAACGTCTTGCTTTTGAGAAGGGGAGGAGAGAATGCCACTTTCAATGGGAAGAATTGAAATTAACCCTCCTTGAAACTCCTCCAAAAGCAGAGTTTTTGGTAGAAGTCCAGCCATTGCAGGTTTGGGGAAGGAAGACTAAATCCTGGCACTGGTGCCCTGGCTCTCTATGTCCTGGGTACACTCACTCCCCACAGGGGAAACTCTCAGGGCACCAGTGAACAGGTGATCCTGTGGAGCCACTGTGACAACCTGTGCCTGTGGTTTGTTTGTGATTTCTTTTGTTTGGGTGCAGACTGGGGGCTGCAGAAGTCACTAAAGCGGCTCCCTGCACTCAGCCTGTGTTTTGCTGGTCATTCACAGCTTGTGAATGTGACCTTCAGAGAGCCACTGCCTGGGCAGGGATGGGATTTCAGTTCTACCTGAGCTGTGCCAGGTTATACTGAAGGTTTATACTGACACTGTGTTTTCCTGACAGGATTTACACCAGAGAGAGTGACATTTGCATGACTTTGAGGATCTTTGTCCTGTCAAATCCATTCTCCATGTCTGTTAAACCATTTTTAAGCACTGCCTTTTATTGTTCAGGCTGGATTTTAAAGAGTATAGGAAGCACTAGCAGCCTACAGCTGCTGGGTCCCAGATTCTTCCATTCTGGACACTCCCCAGGTGGAATAAGGGAGTGTCAGTCCCTGTCCCCAGGTGTTTCCCCACCCTGCTGCAGTTCCTCTTGGGTCAGGGCTGAGGTTCCCTGCATGGCTTCAGAGGGAGGGGACCCTCTCCAGAGTGGAAGAGGACACTGGTGCTGTCTTTGGGGTGGCACTGGCTGTCCCTCCCCACCAGAGCTATGTGTTTCCTTTTCCATAAGCAGGAGACTTTAGGTGACAGTGTCCTCAGGGAATAGTGTGCACACCTCCCTTCCATATGGCTCAGCTGAAACGTGTCCCTGTCATTCCTTTTGCCCCAGCTCCAGCAGTCCATCGTTTCCCCATGGCTGTTAATGCAGCTGCATGGCAGCAGCTCTATGGAAGGACCACGTTTATAAAAATCCATGTAATGCTGCTTTCTAAAATATTGAAAATACAAGAAATCTTCCTTGTCCAGGAAAGAACAGCAACAATAGGCCACAAAGTGTTTATGTCAGGTGGATTTTGAGCTGAGCGTTTTGGGTTAGACAGAGGGCTTCAAAATGAACTGAGAACTTGAATTTATTGCCTGGATATGAGTGCCTGTTTTCCTCTGTGGTCCAGTGACAAATGAATTGCACTGAAATCCAAGATAACTACTTTGGCTACTGCTGGGCTGATCGTCACAGGTGGGCAGCATTGAAAAATAAATTCCACCCTGAGATGCTGATTCTGCAGCCAACTGTGGAGTTTTACAGTCCATTTGTTAAAGCCCCTTTTAAAAACTTTAAAACAAATGTATTTTGCTTCTCTACTTTGATCTATTTTTCATGAGAAATGAAATACGAATGTTATGCCTCTCCCCAAAGTAAAAGGTGCTTAGAAAGAAACTGTTTTAATCAGGAGAAAAAGTTTTAGAAACAAAGTTTTAAAAATGCAATATTTTTTCTTCCTTTCTTAAGGAGAGGGAACAGCAGGGCACAGAGAAGGCTGGATGGGACAGAGAAAACCAAACACTTTCAGACCAGTGAAACTGAACCTGTAATTGCTGTGTCTGCATCCTTTCGAAGAGTGTTCCATGTTAAATTTCTAGGTGTGTAAGGCTGCTGTAGCCATCACTGTATGTAATAATCGATAAGAAAAACAATTTTATTCCATATGTTTCCAGAGTAATTTTGACCTGTTTGGGGTTTTTCCTTTCCTTTTTTTTTTTTTAATTCATGTATGGCTAGGGGTCATTCCAGTCTGGTTGTTTTATATATATGTAAGTATGAAATGAATTCATCATGAAATGGTTCAACACTTCCAATTATTTTAATGGGATACTAGTTTTGACCTCATTGGAGCAGAGCCTGGGAACTGAAAAGTAGCCAAGCTCTTTAGTGACCCCCTTACAAACCTCATTCTGGGTTTGCACGTGATTGCTCAGGCTAAAGAAGAGATCACGGTATCAATTCATCCTGACAGCCTGTGTCTCTGATGCTTAATTTCATTAATAAAGGAACATTTATGGAGAGCATTCAGGATTGTGTGGAGCTGCTGCTGTGGCAGGAAGTTAATCATCTTGAAATAAATGATTGCTTCAGGGCATCTGGGGAGAGTGTCAGTGGGAGGAGGGTGTTTGGACTCCAAGAGCCTGTCTCCATGTTCCCTGCTGGTATATGGGTGAGTGTGGGGCTGGTCGTGCAGTGCTGCCCTTGGTGTGGAAGTGCAAGGTACTATAGATCTCCTCCGAGTGTGCTAAAATTGAGTAGTGAGATGGAGACTATCAATTTTGTCAAGTTTGGTGATTGCTTTCTATCTTTCTTTTCGTTTCCATTCTCTGTTCTGTCTACAATTGAATAGAAACTCCTCTATAGGCTGAATTCCTGACCATCTTCTTGAATCAAGGAATCCCAGAATGGTTTGGGTTGGAAGGGAAATTAAAACTTGTTACACCCCCTTGCCTTGGGCAGGGATACCTTCCAATTGATCAGGTTGCTCCCAGCCCTGCCTAACCTGGCCTTGGACACTTCCAGGGGTGGAGCAGCCACAGCTTCTCTGGGCAGCCTGTGCCAGGGCCTCACCACCCTCACAGGGGAGAATTTTGTAGTAATTCTCTCCAACGTACATAAAAGGCACAGAGTTGTGCATCTGCTCCTGGGACGTGGCTGTTCCTGAATGAGAAAGCACCTTGGGACAGGAATGGAGGTAGGAAGGATGAACCGAGCAGGGAACTACAATTTTGGTAGACAGCAAAACTGTCTCGCAGGCAAAGGAGGAAAACCCCAGTAGGCTGATTGTGGGATCTGTGAAGCCAGCAAGCAGGCAGGGTGGGAGGCAGACTCAGCTGAGAATTAGCTACTTTTCTGCCCATTTAGAAGGAAGAACTGCAGCCGAGTACCTGATTTTAGCACCAGGGTATAGCGTAGGGAGATTTCCATCCAAGCATCTGATCCAGCCCTATTTGCTTTATGAGATCTGACAGGAACCCCACATAAAATCTGATGGCTTCAGGCAGGTGATTAGTGTAAGCACAGCATATAATTAGTGAAGATGTTTATCGTGCAAATTAATGGAAAGGAAAGCTTTACTTGTGCACATTAAATTGAAGTGTTTGTGTGGGTATAGATGTGCAAGGAATTATTTTCTTATAAATGTGTGCAATGAATACCATTTATCTTATATATATGGGCAATGAATTCAATTTCTTTATGTGCAATGAATTCCAGTATTTTTTCCTGCCTGCCCCAGGTTGCGGATGCACATCCTCCCCACACTGCCTTGGGGCTGGATCTGCTTGTTGCTGTGATGAAGTGGCATTAGGATTTCCAGCATCTGTTTTCTGGTGATGCAGTTATTCTAGTCTTGCTTTGCACCCCACGAGGCTTGTCCCTGTCCCCCCCTGCTCCATCCTTGGGATGGTGGATCTCAACACCATGATAAGGCACTGCTGGCGGTGGAGGAGTAAGTGCTGCTGATCCGAGCAGCACTCCCAGCTCTTCCACTCTGAGATTAAACTTTCAAGTATGCCCAAAGCTATTTTTGTATTTTATCTTATTTTGCATTGAAAAATGGTGGGGGGAGGGAATTTGGAGAAACTTGACGTGTGGTGTGTGTGTTTATAATCCATTCAGGGGTTGACCCTTCTTATCTTGCACATGCTTTGCCTTGGGAGTCAAGAATATTTTATTAGTTCTTAGGGTTTTATACACTTCCAAATAAAGTCTCTGCACTTGAAAGCTGCTATCCAAGCACACTGCTTATATCATCTCTGTTAATGTTTGCTCCAGAAAAGGAATGTACTGAAAAAATGAAATTCAGAATGAAATGTAAGAAATGTGGCAATAAACTCTTTGACCAGAAAAGTTATTTTTTAATTTCTTCATTCCCTGGTGATAAAGTCATACCCAAAATAACTGCTCCAGACAGAATTTTGGCTGTGACTCAGAGAACTGCAGGGAACTCTTTAAAAAGTTGAAGGATGTAGCTATTCTTGTTGATTTTAGAGGAATGGACTTGGAGGAAGGCATGATGATAGAGTTGGATAAATAATGGAAAAAACTTTGGGCAGAGTTAGGTATGGAATTCTGGAACCGTAAATCTGGTCTGTGTCTTACTGATCTTTTATCTTTCTTTCTCTTCTTCCCAAGGCTCCTTAGTCCTTCACCATCTGCATCCTTATTTCTTTTAATTCTGTTTCCAGATTCCTTGGTTTCACAGTAGCTGCTGAGCACCCTGGAATTGCTTATCAGTCTGAGTCTGTAGGTAAGGTACCTCTTTATAATCAATGTTAATAAGCAGAGCAAGGTCTGCTCAGTCCTCACTGCCATAGGTTGTGGTTCCTGCAGGGACTGGAGGAGTCACTGGGTGGTTTAGTGAATTAGCTCTGCATTCTGGAGCCTGGGGAATCTGAACTTATTCTGCAGAAACTGACTGCAAATCGGATTGATACGAAGAGCTCGCTGGGGAGGTGTAGGGAGGCAACTGCATCCAAACTGGTGATGCTCTGACAGCAGCTTCCACCTTTCCACCAGCTCAGTTGTCCCTGGGGCTTTTGCAGGGAGCAGGGCCAGGAAAGACACGTTGTAATATTGTGGCTGCAAATGAGTCCTGCAGGAGCCACAGCACAGGCAGTGCTGGCTCTGGGCACACAGATTCATTGGTGTCCAGCCATGCGTGCCAACTTACACCAGCACTGAGCGAGGCTGTCGAGGCCTTGCAGAAAACCAGGACAATTTATCAGGTCTCCAGCCTAAAGTCTTTCCTTGCCTGGTTCCCAAGAGAATGAGCATTTTCTTAGGGAGGAAAAAAAAAAAGAAATTGGAAGTAGCAGCTCCGATTGGCTCCATCCCTCACTGTGGAAGAGGCTCAGCTCAGCTCAGGGTTATGTGGTCCCATGTGCTCTCTTCCCCCATTCTGTGTTTTCAGGAACTATAAATATAGTTTTCATGTCACATAAGCTGCTCTGTTGTTCTGCTTGCTCCTGGATGCTGCCCCAAGTCCTGCTTTCACTCCTCTCATTCCTCTTTGTGCTGCCTCTACACACCACTCCTCACTGAAGTGTATTGTCCCTATCAGGTTGCTTTTTTTTTTTAACTAGAACAACTTTCTATTATGAAATCAGTGACCCGACTTTATGAATTCTTTGTGGTATACAACAGGGAAGATACTCTGCTGCAAAGTCAGAACTGGGATGCAGGATGCAGGCTTAGTTTGCTGAGGATGCACTTTTTCCTTTTTATTTTTTCCCTTTCTTCTGTCTTTCTTGTAATCATCTTGCTATGAAGGAGGTGTTATCAGGGATGGTTTTTCTCTTTCTGTATTTTGAAAGAAGCATCAAGACAATGTTGTGTTTTGATGATTTTTCTGGTGTACCATTGGCACCCTGGGACTCTTGCTCCACTGGCTGCTCCTAGTCCTAACTGATTTTGCTGCTGATAGCACGGTGGAAAAGCCCAGTGAAATCAGATGTGGGACCAGGAATCCCTTCATTTTGTGAGCCTTTATGCCAATATTTAATCTCTAATGGCCACCACTGGGCACAGTCTCCTCCATGAAGTGCTGCCTTAGCTCAGTGTGCACCAGCATAAAGCTGTGCTGAGTCCTGGGTGTCTCTGACCCTTGGGGAGCATCAGCAGTGCCCTTCTGCCTCTGGAACCACACCTACAGGAGGGGGAGATGCTTTGTACTGTGTATCACAGATGCAGGAGGCAGGATTTTGGGTTCCTGGGTCCTCAGTCTGGTCGGCAGTCCCCATGAGGACATGAGCTGTGTGTGACTGTGCTTGCTGGCGGTCTCTGAGCTGTGGGTCTGCAGCACCAGTGACAGCAAACAGCCCCTCAGCAACAAAGCTCAGCTGGTGTATGTGGGAGGTGTCCCTGGGGTGCTGGTGCCTGGTCCCACCAGAGTCGCCCAGCCCCGTGGGCACTGGGGTGGGTTGTTTTCCACCCGGCTGCATTGCTCTTACTCTATTACATGGTCCCTTGCCTCTGAGCTTGAGTTATTGCCTACATGCATGGGTAGAGCCTTTGGAAAAAAACTGAGCATGTAATTAAGAGAGTCAGAGTATTTTACGGGGATAGTGACTAAAGGAAACAGCTTTTCACTTTAGGATTTGTGAGCGCCTGTCAAAAGAGATTTGTGGTGGAGGGAGGTCAGTTGGGAAAAGAGCTGCTGCCAGAGGAATGTTGACTTCCCTCTCAAATGGATGTAACTGTGTTCATTGGAAATACAACTTTTTACAGATGCCATGCATATGGATGGGCTTGGTGTGCTCGGGGCACGCGCTGCCTGCACGGCAAATCTCAGACCACAACGCCTGAAACCAAACCCACAGAGTTTCCTGAGGAGAGGCAGAGTCACGCAGAGCCAGAAGCGTTGGTACTGGCTCTGACACTTGGGGTGAGAGCAAACCTCCCCTGCTTAGAAGTGTGGACTGGGAGACTGCAGGAGAACGGGATGTGCCGCAGTGTTAGGAGGTCAGGGCACAGCAGTGTGGGCCACCTGGGGTCCAGCAACGGCAGAAAGAGTAAGTGGGAAAGGCAGAGAATCATTGGTGATGTCTCAGTTGAGCTCATGGCTGAGAGTAACCAGCAACACATGCAGCAAGGCTGACACCATTCCCTGCTTGTCTCCTTGAACAAAGGGGTCTTTGCTATTCCTGCTTCAGTCCCAGCATTGTTGATTCTGCTGGTATTTTTTTCTAAAGTGTCCTGAGGTGTACTTAGGCTGATTTGATGTTGTTCCCATAGGGCAATGTCACACCAAAGGATGGCTGGAGAGCAGAGCCTGGTGTCTGCCAGCTGCTCCTGGTAGCCTGTTGTGGTTTAAGATCTTCTGGAACAACTCCTGGATCATGAGTTGGTTTTCAGAGCCTTGCACTGGTTTTCTCTCCTTCATGTGCACTAGCAAAATGCTATGAGGTGATCAGGTCTTTGTATCTGCCTTTAAACAAACAAACAAATTGGCTAATTTAGCAATGAAGGGGCTGAAGGGACTTTCATGTCCTTTTGTGAAAGCCACATAGAAACAAGCAGCAGTGGCTGGTTTAAATCAAAAGTGGTGTTTACTTTTGAGCAGATTTGCTGACATTTATCTCCAATGGCAGACACATAGACAAATAAAGATACATTGATAAACAAAGACAAGGTAAAATAAGGGATTTACTGAATACTTGGGAGGTTGTGCTCTGCAAGTACCTAAAGAAGTGGCATATTAATGTATGCTACTTGTTTTCCAGTAAGTCATTAGTCGCTTAAGTGAAGTTGTTCATGCCAGTTTTCCCTTTCATTAAATATTCATGTTTACTAATGGAAATTGTCTTGACAAATTGGTCAAACTGAGCAGCTTATGAATTTATGCCATAGACTAAAAAAAGTTGTTTTGGAACTCCCAGAGAGCTGAAGTAATGCTTAAAATCATTAACACTTCATTGATTTTATAATTAAAAAATCCCTAGAATAAATAGAGCATCTTTTAAATGTAGCATGGCTGTTTATCTCATTGCTTAGTATTAATATTCACATTTTTTCCTTGAAAATATCTATGAACTTCTAAAGATGCTTTTCATTGCCAAGCCTTAGGATTCACTCCCTCCTCAGCAGGTTTAACTGATGGTCATGACTGTCACTGTCTTCAAGGGGCTCTTCACTTTTGGTGTGTCACCCACCCAAGTGCCTGGGGATGGAGAGAACTTGGGTGGCAGCCAGGACCTGTCCTGGAGAACTGACCCAGCGCTGTGGTCTGTGTGTGATGACGTGGGGGCTGACTGGGGTGATGAGCTGCAGTCATGGGTGAGAACCTGGCTCATGACCGGGCAGCTGGATGACAGGATGAGATTGTGAAGGGGGAAGATGTGATCCCATATGTTCCTGTGCTTCATCACTGCATGAGGGGAGCAGAGACAGGGAAGGAAAGGCTGGGATGGGACCCAACAAGCCAAACCACGGAAGTGTGACTGGCACAGAGCCTGCATGTAATGGGCAGTGGGGCTGTGGGAAAATGAAGGATCCTGCCCTAAAAAGGCCCAAACTGACTCTTAGTGACCCTTAGGTAACAGCAAAAAATCTGTCTGGGGCTTGGGTGTCTCTGGGAGGCCTGGGTGTGGGGGTATGAGTGTTCCATAGAGATAATTTCACTGGGAAACCAACTGCTGGAGCTCAGGCAAAATTAACACGGCCTGAGGCAGCAATAACAAGCATTAATTAACAGATCTCTATCTCCTCAGAGCATGTGTGTGTGGCCAAAGGCTTATGATGAAGTCAAATAGGGGTAATTTTTCACGGAGCCTAATTTAGCCCATTAACCAATAGCCCATAACTAGTTTCATGGAGACTAACACTTCAGCTCTCTGCCCCAAAGCTTGGCTGCTGGGGTGTCTCAAGGAGAGATAAGATCTTTTCAATAGACACCACAGTTTTTTTCTTTATTTTTATTTTCAGCTTATACTCATTTGATGATAATCATGCTGCTACTTAAACAAAACAAACAAAGTCTTGAAAGCCAAGCGCTGCGGTGTCCTTGTGTCACTCAGACTTCGCAGCTGTGCCCTGTGCACCTTCCTGGTGCGTGTGGCCAGTGAGGATGACCTGCTCCTGTGGAGCTCCCCTGGGAGAACAGGAAGGAGGGCGATGCCAGTGGCTCCCGCTGGGGTGGGAACAGGGGCTGCCAGCTCAGCTTTGGCAGCAGGAGCTGCTGGTACTCTTCTTGTATGGCACCTGGAATGACAATATATTTTCCAGTCTTCTGGAACAAATATGCCCTTGTTGGCCTTTTCCTGGACCCCACCAGACCTGGGCGTGCACTGAAAGGAGCCAGAGAAGGACAAGCAGCGGGAAGGCAGAAAGTGTGTAACTCACTGAGTTCACATTTCCTGGGATAACAAGAGCATTTTGTCACCTTGATATCGATCTATTTTCTGCTCTAATTAGTTTCCATCTGCCTATAAAATACATTCTAGTGGTAAACTCTCAGAGCAGCAGCAAAGCCCCTCTTGCCACAGGCTGTAACAAACCATCACAGGGGTGTTTAAACAGTCCATTTTCTTTTAGGAGCCCAGGACTTGTTGGTCAATATGACCCATGTGAAACTCATTGCATGTCCTATTGTGAGAGGACTTGTAGCTCTGGCACATCCACGTACCCCAGCTGCCCATACAGACATGAGATTAGTATCTCAAATGAGCAGGAAACTGTTTTCGAAAAACAATTTACTTTGATTCTGTGTAACATGATTAGAGGACAAAGCATTTTGCAGTAGATGTGGGTGAATATTGTTTAGGATGTATTCTTGGGTATTTGATCAGATGGAGAACATGAACTTGTTTTACTGGCTTTTGATATTTTCTGGATTTTTTGTTTGTTTTCCATGTGAATTACTTTTACCTTCAAACACTTCTGTCTAGATTGGTTGATGGAGATCTACTGGATGTTCACAGCTTTTCCAAAGTTGCTGGCTCTGGCTGTGTAACCTACCTAGGAAGGTTTCCAAGGCAAACATGTTAAAATTAAGCCCAGCATTAGGCTTTCATTTCTGGTACTTTATAACTGGGTTCATCAGTATTTAGTCTTTTTGATCAATCCAGGAGGCTCAAGATCCCACATGGCTCAATACGTTCTTACTAACCAAATGCTCATCAGTGTTCTATTCCTACAAATCATTCATAATCCCATGATTTGTCTTTGCTTTCTGTCTTTCTACAGCTTTAGTAGATCTTTAGAGAAAGTGCTTAGCTGAGCTTAGTTTAACAACAACAAACATTAAGTAAAATTTGTTCTGGACAGAAATGTGCCCCTGTTCAAAATCCAAGATTTTATACAGATTTTCTCCTTTTTGCTGAGGTTTTCCTTTCAAAAGAAGGGAATTGTTCCTGGGAAGAGACTGCATAATCAAACCAGAGATTCCACACCTTGAAGGAGTCCATGATAAGAACGATGAGTTTGAAGTAGATGGCTCCTTAAAACTCGATGATGTGACCAAGTCAGGGTGCTCATTGTCTGGCCTCTCCTGTTGGTGTTCTGCAATTTATGGTGACTTAGGTTACCTAAATTAGGCGCCTGCTCGCTCTCTACTGACCCAGTAGAGACCTGAGTGATGTCAGCCTCCTACTGAGGAGGCTGTTTCAGAGATGGCTGATAGCTTGGTTTGCATTGTTTGGCTAAAATACCCATCCCTGCCAGTCCCCAGCAGCTCCAGGCTCATCCTTGCGTCCCTGGTAACACCCAGCAGCTCCCATCTCCCCTACTGGAGCTGCTCCACTGCTTCAGACTGGGTCTGAACTGAAATGTGGTGACCGGACAGCTCACGTCCTACTCCCTTGAGTGCTTTCACCTGATGGCTACAAGAGTTAATCTATTTCAACAGTGACATGATCAACATTTAACTTTAAATCTTAAAAAACCCCTCCACTAAAATGCGTGAGAGTACAGGATAAGGAAGGGGGAATTTCCCTCTGGATTGAGCCACTAAATGTCAAAGTTATGTAAGGACTTTATCTGGAGTGAATCAGGACGAAAACGATATGAAATGTCTCAAATGTCATCTGCTTTCAATTCAGTTAGTGCTTTGAGACTGCAAGTGAGGAGTTGGGGGACAAGGTCCAGACTGTAGCTGAGGACACAGTGCCCTTGGAGAGGCTCAGCCCCACGTCCTTGAGCCCAGCAGGACTGGCTCTGGAATGATGGGATGGGATTCTCCTTGGGTTTTATTTTGTATTGTTTTGTTTCATTTATTTTCTTTTTTGTTTGTTTGGGGTTTTTTTTGTTTGTTTTGTTTTGTTTTTTGTCTTTTAAGATAAGATGATCTTTTGTTTCCTAAGAGTAATTGGCAACCTGAGCAACCAGATCTAGTGGAAGGTGTCCCTGCCTATGGCAAGGGGTGTGGAACGAGATGAGATTTAAGGTCTCTTCCAACCCAAACCATTTTGAGATTCTGTGATTTTGTGATATTTAACAGTAGTTACCATACGAGTAATAGAGTTGCCAGAAACTCCTTGGTAGTTGCTTGAGTCTGAACTGTGCCCTTAACGTGAGTCTTTTTAGCATCAACAGGTAACTCAGGTGCTGGTGTATGATTGACAGGGTGGTGACTGAGGGGCACATACACACAACCCTTGCTAACCAGACACTGCTGTTCCTCATAAAGTAGTGTCTGAATCCATGGCAGAAATGCTCTGTGCCACAGGGAATTGGCTTTATGGCTGGGGAAGGGTGGCACGTGCTTCAGCGCCTGGAGGAACAGCTGCCTCTCCCTGTGCTTAAGGATCATTATGCACTGCTCTTTCATCCAGCAGAACTTTTATGTCTCACAAATTAAATTCCTGGGCAAAATAATTACATGGAAATGCTGCTGGGCTGTTATTCACAAGGGGCCAATTTTGTAGCCATTTGTTGGCATTTGAAAAGTCAAATTTCTTGCACTGTAACATATGCAACATATAGTTCAAAAACAGAACATGAAAGGCTCCAATCGAGTCAGCAGATGTAAATTTTGAAGAGAGCTGGACATCAGAGAAAAAAGAAATTATCCAAGTTGAGACGAATGATAATTTGATTTCAGCTGTGCTTTGTGCCCCTGAGTGTCACTGGATTCCTGGAGTCTCATGCTGCACCCTGACAAGTGTTTTTCTGGTTGTATTTTCCAGCTGGAATCCTGCCTGTGCAGCTGATTTAAGGCTTCCTTCCCTGCCCTCACCAGGGGTGCAGCAGGATGTTCATTGCCAGCCTCACTGCTCACTGTTGCTATTGACAGGTATGAATGATTTTATACACAGTTTTGCATCCATAAGGATTACAATTAGAAATAATGCCATAGAAATCATCTCCACTGTTTGGAGAACCTAAGTGGTGTCTCCCATTCAGTTTGAAGTTTCATGGGATTTTCCAAGTATATAGACTGGTATTTTGAACAACCACCTGAAGAAAAAGAGTCAGCACCTTTCAGGTGAAAACAGTTTGGCCTCTGCTGTACTTGTCATTGTGGGAATGCCCAGAAAGACCATTCTGTTGTTTGAACTATTCCACCATGCTGTGTAAAGCTTCAGAAATACACAGGGAGCTGGCAAGACATGCTTGTCACTATAAACGCTATATAATTTTATTGGTACATGGGTGTATGATATACCCAATGTGATAATTCTTCATGGCATAAGTAGTTTTTCCTGCATTAATACAGGATGATTCCCCTATGTGTGACCTTCACAACTAGCCACAAGTGGAACCCTCCAACAGTGTTCTGTTCCTGAGGGGTGGCAGCTTGGCTTCACAGTCCCTGTGGGGGCTTTGTCAAATCTCCTGTGGAAACTCAGTGATTGTTTTTGCTCCTGCAAACTTGTGAGTAGATGTTACAAGCCAGGATATTCCCTGACAATGTGGTGACAGCCACCCCTCTGGTTTTAGCAGCTGTTCCTGCCATGGGAATGTGCAGAGGTTTTAGTGGTAGCTGACGTGTGGGATACACAAGGATCTGGGGCTGCGATATCCCCTGTGCCCCTGGTGAGGGGGCACCTACCCGTGGTCCTGATCTGGAGGCTTCTCCCATCCCAGTGCCCCAGGCAACTACAGCAGTTCCCCCAGGCTGATCCCTGCTCCTGCTTTTGCCGTGTGTAAATGAAGATTAAAGAGCCGTGTCTGTCCTTGACTCTCACCTGATGCTATCCCCCCATAAAGTTTCTGTTAACGGGGACCTCCCCACACTCTTGTTTTCTCTCCTGGTGCTCCTGGAAAAACAATTGATATAAACCCTGCCATCTCCATGTATGGCAGATGACTAATGAGCTGTAATTGCTCCTCAGCCCTACAGGAAGCTAACTTCAGGAGGAGTTGAGGATTATCCAGCTGTATGTCCCCAGGAGGTTGTTATTGTAGGAAATTAATTAGTTTAGACCTATTAGAAATATAGAAGGAGAGCTGAGGATTGGTAGGGCAGAGACAGAGCAATGTGGTTGTTAAAAAATGGTAAAGACTGAGTGAAAAGGGTAATTTTAAGTTAAAATTGCTTCTTTCTCCTTTGAGGTTTTACTGTTCTGAAAATAGAATTCTATGTTGAAGTGTTTTAAGGCAAACAGCTTTATTCTCTTCTCCTCTTGAACACAGTGTGTGTAGGTGGAGATGCAGGTGACCTGTGTGCCATCCTGCTGAGTTGTCCAGGGATGAGCAGAGTCCTCTCCTGGTCCCCTCCCTGGCACTGGCTGTGAGCAGACACAGAGAGGGGAAGCCAGGGAGACCCTCTGCATCCCTTCAAATAATCACACACCTCCAGCTGGTTTAAGCTCTTGAAACTTGCAGTGCAAGACAAATCTTTTGCATTTAGCCTCCTTTGTGGATTTGGCCTCTTGTGGATTCGTCCAGTCTCCTTTACTTTTTATTAATGTGAAATCTAACTGTGGTTTTAGGTGGTTGGGATGGAATACAGCAGTTTATTGTGCTGTTGGATCATGAGCTCAGTGTGTAACTGAGTGAGGTTTCTCCTCCGGGCAGGAGCAGTGTTATTCCCCAGGCTGTGCTTAGCTGGCAGATGTTGCCAATGATAGAGAAATTTTAAAAATATTTGTTAAATTTCTTTTGCCCTTGCAGACTGAACATGAGTGGGCCTCCAGCACTTGGCTGTGTGTGGTCCTGCAGGATTTTGTGGGGCAGGCTGCCCTTGTTGGCTGCTGGAAGCAACTACACTTGGCCAGAAAGGGCAGAGGCCACAGAAATCACTGGGGCAAGAGTGCCTCCCCAGTGGCATCCATCCCTCCACCTGTAACACAGAACGTGTTTTCTGCTCTTGGGTGGGAAAGCAACACTCAGCAAAACACCTTAAGTGTAAATTTAGATCAGCTATTAGAAGGAAATTCTGCACTGTGAGGGTGGTGAGACCCTGGCACAGGTTGCCCACAGAAGCTGTGGCTTCCCCATCCCTGGAAGTGTTCAAGGCCAGGCTGGATGGGACTTGGACCAACCTGCTCTAGTGGAAGGTGTCCCTCCAAGGGGTTGAAATAAGATGATATTTAAGATCTCTTCCAACCCAAACATTCTATGATTATATGTTTTGCCTTACTAATGAAGGACCATGGTGCTTCTGCTCATCCCGGCAGAATGTTGGGAAAACAGTGAAAAATATTACTTATAATTATTTTCAAAGTGTGTGTGTGTGTGATATAATGTATGTTGCACAAGAAAAATAATCTCCAAAATATTAAAGCCCACTGCTGCTTGTGAATTTCCCATCACCATCCATCAGTGAAAATTTGCTCCCTGATGGGGGTGTGGTGCTGGTGGCTTTCCACTCTCCAGAGGGGAACACCTGCCTTGAGGAAAATCCCACCCCTTTCAAATGGTACAGCATTGCCAAAATATTTCTACCCTGCATTTCTCATTTTGGCCAAGGTCAAGGGCAGCACCTTTGCATTTCTGTCTGGGCTGAATAGCACCTCATCCTACTCTCATCCTACCTTTAGTGGGTCCAGCCCCAGCCCTTGGCTCTGCCCTTAGCACCCCACAAAGCTGAACAGGGGGAGAATGGGCTGGTCTGAACCTGCTCCCTGGGAACCCTCTCTCACCCTGCACCCTGGAAATGATCTACCTTCAAAGGAGGGGCAAAGAAAGAAGATGAAAGCAGGATCCCACTGGCAGCAGCTGGTCAGTGAATCCAGCTCGGTTTTGTGCTCTGTGGAAACAACTTCCATTTTCATCCTTTAAACTATGAGGAGGAGAACTTAGGCAAATGCAAAATGTGGCTGGATGGGGTGCTCAGGTCCCTGCACTGAGTGCAGCTATGCCAAGAATAATAGGCTTTGGGGTTGTTTATGTTTCTGTAGGAGATTTAAGCAGCATGCTCAGGAGGGGTTTATCTTGGTGAAGGGGGGAGGTAGTCTCTGAAATGGATTTTCATGCTCCGAGCTTCCAAACACAAGCACTGTGCAGCTCTCTGTTTGTTTTGCAAATCCTTATCATCCCACAATTATTGCTTGTGAAGTGGAGCAAAAAATGAAACCCAGTGAGGGCTGAATGGCAGGACTTGAGTTTCTCTTCTGGCTTAGCTGTTGTGTACTGGAAGGACACACATGTGCCTCCAAAGCCTCGGAATTGGGTATCTACACAGAGTAATTAGTTTGCAACTTTAGCTTTCTAGGAGCTCAGTGTAGTGCATTTCTGCTCGGCGTGAGTTGTTTACAGACACCTTGTTTCTTGGGGTCTTCAAAATAATTTCATGTATCAATATTTTATTTATGAGGTAACAGAACACAGAATAGTTTGAGTTGGAAGAGACCTTAAAGCTCATCCAGTTCCAGCCCCCTGCCATGGTCACCTTCCACTAGACCAGGTTGCTCAGAGCCCTGTTCAAACTGGCCCTGAACACTTCCAGGGATGGGGCAGCCACAGCTTCTCTGGGCAACCTGTGCCAGGGCCTCACCACCCTCACAGGGAAG
>JAOXXN010000466.1:0-14039 GCA_026770055.1 Myrmophylax atrothorax | reverse complement strand
AGAAGCTGTGGCTGCCCCATCCCTGGAAGTGTCCAAGGCCAGGCTGGACAGGGCTTGGAGCAACCTGGTCTAGTGGAGGGTGTCCCTGCCCATGGCAGGGGATGGAACTGGATGAGCTTTAAGGTCTCTTCCAACCCAAACCATTTGATGCTTCTGTGATTCTTGTGTCTTGGGGAGCTTATGGAGCCCCAAGTTTTCTGCACCTATAAACTGTTGCCTGAATAGGTCCCTTATTGCTCCCTCATATGCCTCTTTCTCCAGCACAACACAAAGCAAATGTTTTGCATCTAGTAAGATACCTAAGTTCAATATTTGTTATGTCTGACTATCATCATAGTTCTGAATATCATCATAACTGAATATCATCACACTTCATCTACTGTCGGCACCATGAAGAATAAAATAATATTATTTAACTGGAAGTTGTTTGGAATATCATACCTAGAAATAACTTGGCATTGTAATTAATATGGAGATATATTATGTAAAATACATACATGAACATATAAATATAATGTGTCTTGCCATTATATAGTTGTATGATTATGTGTCCCTATAAATTCATGACAGCTGCAACATGCTTGTTTCAGGGAAGAAGAACTGGAATTTAAATGCTGGAGAAAATATGCAAATGCCTAAAAACCAGGAAAAACTCAAATTGCTTTGCAGGCTGAAAACAGCTGTGGAGCCCGTGGTGCTTTTCTTACCCAGGCACACAAAGGAGCCACCCAACCTGCTCTGCAGGAATTGTTAAGACAAATATGTCTTGGTTTTGTTTTCAGTTCTAAATGAACAGTCTCCCCATCTGCATATCTAAATTCTCTGGTGCTGTAGCAGGAATGTGGCTGCTGCCATGGGAGGCTGGTGTGAATTGCTGAGGATCTGCCACATTGCATTATGCATTTTTGTTGTTGTTTTAATGAATAAATTCCAGAGAAGGCAATCAGTAATTAGCTGCAATATGGCACCATTGGGGAGCAGTGAGGAGATGTTAACTCAATCTGAAGGACCCATCTGTAGAACTTCCAAAACTGCAGCCCAGTCATCACCACACACTGGAGGGAATCGTTGGCAGCATTTCAGTGTGTTATTTGCCAGAAAAGGTTCCTTTGGAAGATAGGAATGAATTGGAAGCGTGGGGATTCACTGTGATAGGCCTGCCACAGGTAGGTAGCAGCTCAATATGTTGGAGTCTGGGGTTTGAATACATGAAAAAAATTCCAAGCATATGCTAAACTATTCTCCGCATGAATAGCAGTTTCTAATTTGCTTGACACATTTCTAATCGACCTGGCAGCTTCTCCTTTCATAATTAACATCTTCATTTTGTTGCTTTGTAGAGGTTGAATGTCTATCCTGGCTTGAAGGACTCAGCCTCTTTGTTTCAGGTGTGGGAAGAGGAGCCAAGCTCAAGTGCAGGAGGATGCTCTGAGGGTCCAAGAGAGCATCCTGTGATGAAAGGATGTTCTGAGGGTCTAAGAGAGCATCCTGTGATGGGAGGATGCTCCTGAGGACCATCCTGCTGCGGTGAGCCCAGCTAGCAGGCAAGCTGCTCTCCTGGGGTACATCTCCTCAGTGCCTGTGTTGGCATGTGCTCACACATGGAGTCAGCAATGGATGAGAAGAATAAGTTGTGTTTGTTAGATGATATGACAAGTGACGCTCAGTTTGGAAAATGTGTATCTAAATAGACACTGTGCTTTTTTAGTGTGAGTATTGCTGCTTGAATATAAATTATTGCTGGTTGATTCAGCTTGTAAAACTGCACCATAAACACAATGTTTTGGCTCTTATGCTGAGGTGGGCAAGGGACCCACAGGTATTGTGGCACCTTTGACAGTGAGGTTTTGTCCCTTGAGAGACATTTGTATGCACAGGCTGCTGCATGTGGTCAGCTCTGAGATATTTGCACATCTACAGGCATAGGAATGCAAATACTTGTAAAAGTATTTGTAAGTGTCTCATGATTATCCTTATAAACTGAAATACACATACTGTTCCTGGGTAATGTCTTTTAAATCTCATTTTCAGAAAGCAAACTGTTCTGAGGGGTCTGCTCCTTGTCCGTGGCAGCTTTGCCGGCTGAGAAGTGAACTCTGGATTGGCCACAGGTGTGAGTGGTGAACAGGTGGGTGCTGCCCTGGCAGCCCGGGACACCAACCTGCTGGGGCACCAGCCTGCCTCTGATGGCTGAGACCTTCCCAGCTTTGAGGGTAGGCACATGCAATTTCTCTTGTGATCTTGAAGCCATTTAGCACATAGGGAGATCAGCAATCAGGAGAGCAACATGCCTCAGGTGCTGGGTTACCCTGCACTCCCTTGAGTAGCAGATATTGAGCTTTGGGCTATAGAGTATCTCTGCCCCACAGCTCCTCCCAGTCTGTGACCCTGGAGTCCTGGCACAGCATCCCACAGAAGTGTGAGCAGGTGGACATGCTCTGGCTGGAGCCCCTCCACAGTGACTGCTTCCCAACATGCGCAGCCCTGACCCACCTTGTTGGAGTCTGTGGGCACCCAGAACTGAAGAGCTGATGTGAAGGGGGTGGGTGCAGCACAGGGGGAATTTCTGGGTGGGGACCCCCATCCTCGGTGTCCATCAGCCACGGAGAAAACTTCCCACTCACAGTCCCAGCCCTGTGCTGCCTCACAGCAGAGGAACTGGCTGCATGAATTATCCCCAGAATACAAAAGCTATATTCCTCCCCCAGCTCCTCCTGCCTCCATGACCTAGTTACCAGCTCAGCACATGCAGAAAGCCACAGGAGGGGAAAACAGATTTCTATTTAATAAGAGAAGTTGATTACTATTTTAAGCCCCTTATCATGTAGAAGCATTTCAAGCTCAAACACCTCACTCATCTCTAACTGTGAGGTAACTATAAAGGCTTCTCCCTTCCCATCCTGTGGTTTGACAGTACTGGAGTTTCAGGCAATTAAAATACTTTCGTGTGTCTCCTGTGTACCTGCTGTCATTTCTGTGTTCTCAGTATCTGTTCACACTTGAAACAGCAACTTATCTTGTTTGGAAGAGGCTTTATAGGTTGTTTTACCTAATTGGTGCAAGGTGAATATTTCAGATGGATTAATTTAATTAAATGACAGCTGAGTTACTGCCTTGCTTTGGGACAGAGGCAAGGAAAGCCCCAGTGCTGGTAACTTGTGCAGATAAAATGCATGTTCTTTTCTCTGTGCTTTAGAAGGAAGCTGCAGCCTTTCCCTGAGCACTCCCTGGGCAGGTTACAAATATGCTGGAGATGCCAGTCCTTGGCTTCTTGAATGCTCTGATGTGGAGTGGGTGTGTGGCCCTGACATGGCCCCTAGGGACCCTAATGCTGCCAGGAGGTTTTGGGGGTTCTGCCACTGCTCTATGAGGCTGAGCAGCAGCTTTCAGGCTGCCCTGAGGAGTGCAGGAAAGGAGCTTGAGATGAGGGCTTGGGATCTTGGGACTGGGAGACTAAATTTTTAGAGGTCTTGCTTAGGCAGAGCTCCTAGACCTGCCCCAGTTCCAGTTTTCTCTGAAAGCTGTGCAAAGTTAGGTTGGGCTTCAATTAAAGGTGAAGGCAAAATTCTTTCTCTCCTGGGACTTCAGCACATGTGCAAAATGTGAGCAATGCTTCAATTTTTGATTAAAGGAGATATATTTCATATTCAAGTAACTCCAGATGGCAGGGCCCTTACTGAGTTACACGGGGGCTTAGGCTGGAGCAAAACTTCAGATCCAGGCATAAGCCTGAACTCTGTGGTCAACTGCATGGTGCAAACCAAGGCCACCATGGGTCTGGGGACAGCTGAGAGCAGATCTGATGCTGCAGCTCAGTCCCCACCTTTGCATCAACCTTGGTTTGGAGTTGCAAACTAGACTTAGAAGGGAGGGAAGTTCACTTTAAGATGAATTTATTTTTTCCTCTGAGTACTTAACGAAAGCTCTTCAGGTAATGGATGTATCACCATGGGACAACTGGAATGTGTGGTTACTTGGCTGAAGGTTGGTCCCCTCTGAGGGCAGTGAGGGTGAGCACCCATAGGCTCTAGCTGAGCTCAGCCCCCTCCTGGGGAACAGGGACCCAGGTGGGAGTGCTGAACCCCCACCACAACTGCAGAACCCGAGTCCCAAAGGAGTGAATGATGGATCCAGTGGCAGCCTGGAGACCCGGAGATGCTGTCTCAGGGATGAGCACCAGCCAGTGACTGGGCACAGGAATCCAAAATGGCAACTGTGGTTCAATTTGAACAGAGAATTTGTGCAAAGAAAATGGGAGGAAAGGCCCCTCAGTCCCACAGCACTGCTCCCATTGCCTTTCATTGTTCCCAGAGAAGCAAAGAGATTTCCAGTTGCTCTTGCTTTCCCAAATGTGCTGCTGGGGATATTTACAACTGAATAAACATATTCTTCCCTGCAAGCTCTATTTGTGTTTTGTTCTCTCCAGCGGCTGCACATCTGTTCTATCAGCAGTCACTGCATGTGGAGCAGAGGGCAGAGTGATGTCGCTGTGTTCAGCCAGAGATGGAGAGCAGGACTCTGGACTAGAAGAAAGTAGACTGCATTTTTGGCACAGTGTTGCTGATGGGAATGGCTTGGGAGCTAGAACACAATTTACAAAATATGCCAAGGAATGAAGTGTTCTTTTTCATTTTCCAGTGCTCCCACCCATCAGCTGGGGTGAAATCTCTGCCACCCTGCCCTCCCTAGAACTATGTAGGGGAGGGACCCCTCACCCCAGCAGCTCTCCCTGCAGAGGCTCTCCTTTGGGAGCAGCATAAAGCAGGAATCTCTGCCTGGAGAAAAGGGTTCTGTGCATCTGCCAGTGTGTGACACACTCAGCAAGTGACAGCAGGAATGGCTGGGATGCATTTGGCATTTCCTGATGTGCTTTGAAAGCTGTGTACAAATTCAAATCAGAGAAAGCAACAGGCCCAGGTGCATAGTACTAATTTTATATTAAAATTTCATTCAGATAAATTACTCCTGTGAGCTCCTAATAAAAGCAGATGTTGGCTTGTGTCAGAATTAGTGAACAATTTTGATAACAGGAGCAGCTATTTTTAGTTTGGTGTTATTGCAGTTCAGCCTCACATCAAGTTGTATTAAACTTGGAAGACACAAATAGGATCCATGGGTATTTGCTTGCTTCAGAGCATTCCAAAGCCTTCTCCTCTGCTTGGCAGGGTGGGTGAGATGAGGGGGTGGCTGGGGACAGGTTATTTGTCAAGTGTAAAGCAGCACTTGTCACTCGGTGTGCTCGTAGTTGGTGTGGAAACATTAATTAGGGGAGGGAGCTCAAGCCAAGTAACAAGCACAGGAAAAGGCCACCAAGGACATGGATTAAGGAGCCTTCCCTGCAGGAAATATCTCCCACTACTGGAGATGTGGGTTGGATGTACAGGAGGGTGGGTAGCAGCCCTGGGGACTGAGAGGGCTCAGTGGGGCAGATGATCTCTGTAGAAGGAGATGAGTTGTTCCCTGTGTGTCAGCATCATCCTTTGGATATGGCAGGGGCTGGAGCTGAAGGAGGAAACTCGAGAGGCTGAGGGCTGGGTCCTGTGTCAGGAGGGATGGATGGTGAGACACAGCACCATCCATCATGTGTCATTCCCAGTTGTCTTTGTCATAGAAACCCAGAATAGTTTGGGTTGGAAGAGGCCTTAAAGCCTGTCTCACTCCAGCCCCCTGCCATGGGCAGGGACACCCTTCACTAGGCCAGGTTGCTCCAAGCCCCATCCAACCTGGCCTTGAACACTTTCAGGGATGGGGCAGCCACAGCTTCTCTGGGCAACCTGTGCTGTGCCTCACCACTCTCACAGGAAAGAATTTCTTCCCCATATCCAATCTGCCCCTGCCCTCTGGCAGTGGGAAGTCATCCCTCCTTGTCCTTCTAATATATTCAACATATATTTGAATTTATTCCCATGCAATGTGAAGTCTTTTCAAAGGTAGTTCTCTGTGGACGATGGGATTCAGGGTGCTGTGTGGGAAGCACAGCTTATCTAATGAAGTCCTGAGTTGTTCCAGACTACAGCAGCTTTTTGGAAACTTCGTTTCATCATCCCAGCAGTTACCATTTGTAAGTATATTTTATAAAGTTTCATTTTCTCAGAAAGCAACTTAAGTGAGGGGAAATGCAGTGTAAACACAGAAAACCCCATGTTCCCCCATTAGTTTAGAGCACAGAGAATAAGTTTTGTAATGATTCTTGAGTTTTGTAAGGTTTTCAATTTCACTGACACCCTTTTTCAAAATCTTAGATTTTATCAACTAATAGTTGCTTTGACATTAAGGGTGCTGCTACAAACAATTTAATCTATTTATACCATTTTTTGTCTTTGTGGAAAAAGTTTTATTTCAGCTTCTCATTATCTGAAAGTGATTTGCAGAAAAAGTGCTATTAGGAAAATGAGGCTGATGGCACTTGGGGTGAGCTGAATGCGCTGTTAAGCAGATCAGAAATTAGTGTAAATTTCTTTCATTTGACTTCATTTGCTACAGATCAAGTTTGATACTAATGATAAAAACCAGATCAAGCTTTTAAAAATATTGAGGAGTTTCTGTGCAATGAAACTGAAGTGTCAAGAGAAAACTTTGGCTATTTTATTTGTTCTGACCTAAATTGGAATAATTTTAATAATTCTATTATCTCTTCAAACCAAGGTGCAGTCTTGTCTGAAAAGAAATATGAGAAGCTGCTCCTGACTAGCACAATGGCAATAAATAGATAATGCAGAAGGAGGAGAGAAAAAATTCAGGAAGATACGAGACCTCCCAAGAACATTCCTGAGGCATTGCTACTTGGAGGCTCCCTCAAAGGGGTTTGGTTGAAGCAGTAGCCTCCATCGGAGCACTTCTGCCTCAGAAACCAATATAGTGTTTGCAAGGTAAATGTTCATTTTGTATTTTCTCAAAAGCTTTTCAGTTCTGCTGTGCTAAGCCAGGTGTAAGCCCTGATAGATGTGTTAGTGCTGCCTCAGCTCCATTCTCTTCATCCAAAGTCAGCCAGAGTGACAGCAGGTTCATAGAAGATTTGATTTATCTCATGAGGTCCTAACTGTCTTGGATGCTCTGGGAAATACTGGGACATTCTGAGGAGCTGCTGAGAAGCCAGGGTGAGTACTTGGGAGATACACGGATGAGTAGTACTAAAGTCCCAAATCCCTCCTACAACTGGACCTGAGAGAAAGGGAATCCATGTGGGAGATGAAACAGGACACATGGTTCAGAAAGGGCTGAAAGCAAAGCAGAAGTTCATGCTCACTGCCTCCTCACCAGACACAGCCAAGTGTTGAGGGGCTGCTTCATCTTAGTTTCCTTTCCATCCTTCCATCAGATGTGATCGAACAGGAATTCTTCTATCTTCTCCCTCAGTGTATAACAAAATGTATTTCAATTTGAGAATGGGATGCAATTTTAACTAGAATAGTAGAAAGCATGTCACTCGTTTAACAGTCGTAAAATTAGAAGGAAAGAAAACCCCTAAGAGACAGGAAAATAGCTGCTATTAAAGTGATAGAATAATCTTACCCCGCAATGGTATTCTGCAGTTGAAGCAGCTCTCTGCAGCCGGTGTCTGTCAAACCCTATCAGGATGAAAGGTGACATTATGAAGTCTCCAGATATATTTTCATGTCATTTAGCTGATTTGTGTCATTTGATAAATTGCATGTTTGTAAAATCAATGTTCCTCACTGTGTTTATTCTTGTGCTTTGGCAATGTCGCAGTTCTGTGCTGGAGACAACAGCAGTCACATTTAAGAGCTGTCACTTCACGAGATCTTACCCCCTTCTGATAAAATCTCTTGTTCATTGTCCATCAGACCTGGTATAAAAATGAATGCGATCCATGAGGGTACATGAAGTGAGTTTTTAATTTTACTTAATAATATTTCTGTTATTTTTTAAAATGTGAGATAAGAAAGAGAATGAAATCCCAGTGAGATGTGAAGGCATAGGTTCTTGTTCTCTTGCTCACAGCATTTAGAGCAGGGAAGGTGTCTTAGTTCCTGGTCTGATGGGCAGAGCTCAGCCCCAGAGTGCTTGGGCTAAGCAGCTCACAGGTGACAGGATCCAGTCCAGCCCTCACCCCACAGTGCTCCCCATCTCCTCCCGAGGCCAAGGATGGGCAGTTGAGTTGAAATCATGGGTCCAGGGAATATTCAGCAGTGGTGAGATGGACCCATGGCACTTGGGTGCTGGGATGAGGTCTGGACCCACATTTGCAGGAAGGACTCTGTGTTTGTGCCAGGCTCTCCAATGTAGTGGTAAGTGGGCATTTACACACTGGCAGATGAATGCCATTACTAATCCTGTGAAGGTTTAGATAAGCTTGTAAGATAAACTGGCTTAGAAAGGAACTTTTAACAGTCCTATTTTAGCTGCAGATGCAAAGTTCAATGGCTTTCCTGATGACATAATGCCTGAGTTGTTTAGTAAAAAAATCCCCATGAAAATGCAGCTTAAAAGCAAATTCCTAAAGACTTGTATCATGTATTGTGTTTGATCACAGATAACATGTATTAAGTAATAATAGTCTGCAGCTCTGGGCTGGCTGATTTTCAACACACCAGTGATGTATGAAGGATTTTAACAGCATCTCTTGAGCTATGCTGCATAGTCAAGACCACATCTACTGAAGAAAAAACCCATCCATTTAAATAGTCCAAATGAATAGATTTGGTCCCTTATTGTAATTTAACTCAAGTTTTCAAATGTGTCTTTGTTATTCCAAAAAGGGAGAACAGTATGAATAACTCCAAAATGTGACATTGCATAATTAAACATATTTCTGGCTGTATCCATCTATCTAGCTGTCTATCAAACCCCACAGCTTTCCTTCCCTGGAACAGCAGAAGGCTGGCAGTGCTTTCCACGCCAACGTGTTGGAAACCTTGGCTAGTCCCCTGTGATTGTAAGCTGGTGGGTGGGAGGGAAGGCACAACAAATTTGGTACTGTGGCTTTACTGCCAGAGAACTGAAGAAGACAAAGTTTATCAGCCCACTTTTGGGGAAAATAACTTGAAGATATTTAGAAGAAGTGAATTAAAATACATCATGCTGATCCAGATCTTGCAGGGAGTCATTTCCCATCCCTACAGCCAAGCTCTCCCATCAGCTGTTGGACCTGGAGTATCAAGGATATAAATCAAATCCATATGATGAGGAAACATCACATGGGAAACACAGACTTTGAGAGAGATGTCAATGGTAGGTTAAATTCTGGTTCCAAGACTGAGAGTTAAGTGAAAGTACAATGTAATTCTGGATTACAGGTGTTGAGTGCAGACCAATTGCACTTGTCTACCTGTGTATATCCCTTGTCAGCCTCTTCTGGGGCCCTGCTCACCACACCAGGGCTGGAGAGATGGAGATGATTCAAAGTGCAGATAAAATGGTTAAAGCTGGGATAGGATTTATGAGGAAATACAAAAGAATTAAGTATGTATTGCCTGGCTAAACTAAGACTTAAGGGGAACTATTTATGAGCATTTCAGGGCTACAAATACCAAGGACTGGAATGTCCATTCAGTACATGCCAGGCAGAATTGCTAAGAGTAATGAGATGATACTCAGAAAAAGTAGATTTTCAAATTCTGGTGACATCACGTGGTCAGGTTTAGGTACAAGGGAAAACTAAACTCTAACAGCATGGAGATGACAGGGATGTCTGAGATCTGTGAAGACCCTTTTAGTCTCCAGTTTCTCAGTTCCCAGAGTCCTTCCATTAGATGGACTCTGTAACCCTTGCAGGAAGGTAGCCAGCTTTCCCTTCCCTGCTGGTATGGGAATTCTGAGTTAGATCCACCTGCTTAAGGACTACAGCAAGTGGAGACCAGGCTGAAAGGTTGTAGTGGATTTAGTGTGGCTTTTTTTTTTTCTGAAGCCAGTGAGATTTTACCATTGAATTCTAAGGTTCTTGAATTAAATGTGCTGTGAGGGCCTCCCTTAACAGCAGCAGTTTGAATTTTTCCCCTCTCTCTTTCCTTAAATCTCTTCCTCACCATGGAGAAGCCTTGCTGCACTTTTCCCATGGACTCTTCTCATGTCTCCAGGACATTGCTGGTGCAGAGACCCCACTCTAAGTGCCCAGGTGTGCTGGAGAATGTGGGCAGGTGCCCCAGCAGTGGCCTCCCCATGGGCAGGAGCAGTGTCCTGCCTACCAGCCTGGGCCAAGGAAATGGATGGGCAAGAAAGATCTGCACTGTGAGAGAGAGAACTAGGGGGGAGGCAGGATGAGGTTCTTGCTGGAAACAGCTCTACACAGCTGATTTTTGATACATTTCTGTTGTCTTTACAAAAATGAAGCTCCAGTATGAAGATCCTGCACCTGACAGAATTATCAGTAAATTACTTTGGTTCCAGGGTTTTGGTGCCATTTTTCCTGAACTGCCTATGAAATGAATGGTGAATCTTTCCATGCCCAGTGCGAGGTGCTGAGATCCAAATCTGTCCTGGAAATAGCCTCTCTGACAGCCCTTTTATTGGCAATGGAGCTGTTTAAATGAGAAGCCTGTGCAGGAGATGAACCGGCTGCCCCGTGTGATGCCAAGCGGGAGCTGATGGATTCTGCACGGACAACCAGGTGACCCCTCTGCCATCCACCCTCATTATGCTCCTGTCAGATGTTCAATTAGAGTGACAGGGTCCCAAATTCCCAAAGATCTCTGTTTAGTCTTAGAAGATTAAAGGGTGGCAACTATTTTCAATATGATTATCATCATTATCTCTGGGAGATTTTATACTTCAGAAGTCAAAGTCATAATAGCCCAGCTCACTGCAATTATTTGCAAATTGCCTTAATGTATTTTCCAAAAGCTCTTTTGGCACTTTGCAATTTATTTATTTGCTAAGCCAGTAACACATTAAAATGCTAAAATGTCCCAGAACTTCTGTGAAGTCAGTTTGGTGGGAACTTGAATGGACTTTACCAACTTCCCCTTTACCCACAAACAACCCTATCCTTTTTTTGTTAAAATACTGTTTCTTGTGATGTTCTCACTGGTAACAAACTTTGAAGGATTCCTTTTTGTTGTTGTTGAAATTGAAGGGAATTTGTTAATGTTACATTGACTCCCTATGCTGGTGGAAATGCTTATGAAAACATAGACTTAAACCAACATAAGAAAATATTCAGACACAGAGAAAAATGCTCAGTTTCTCAAAAAATGAAACTCTTTTCTAGAGACATGTTTTAAAGAAGAATTCTTGGTGTTCCAAGGGATGGAAATAGCCCAGTATTGAGAAGCAGTGTAGGGATGACTCGTCAGTGGGCTCCAGTTTCTCTCTTGAAGAAGCCAAGAGTCCCAGGAGAGTGACCAGAGTGGTTTTGGGCAGAGTTGGTGAATGCAGCTGTTTGGATCCTGGCCACATCTATTCCTTTTCTTCTTGTCCTTAAGGGTGAGTACAGAGTAAGGGACAATGTGCTCTGTGCATTAAATTGAAACTAACCCAAATAGCTTCTAAAACACGCTCAGCCAATTGTTCAAGAGTAATTTACAGACCAAGAGTTACGGTGCCGTAATTGTGAATAATGAGGAAACCACGACAAAAATGGTAAATAGCTTGCAGACATTTTGGGAACAGAAAATGAGGCTAAATTCATTGAATAAATTAATTGCTATGGATTATTCTCTCAGCTTTAATCTGCCGCCTGCTGAAAAATGTCTGTGCAAATGGCAAAGCTGTTCCATAGCTTTCATTTAGAAATGGGGCTGCTTCCTGCTGAATAGAAGAGAGGCTGAAAGGGAGTTTGCTGTGTTATAATAGTGTATTTTGCTTGTAACACAATTTTTGTCTTCATGGTTTCACCTGGCCTTTGGGATGGGGCAGTTTTATAGTCCCATTTTATTAGTGAGCAGCAGATGTAGAGCCTGCAGGGAGGAGAGGTGGTTTTTCCCAAGGCCACACATTGTCTCTTTGACAGAATCCAAGTCGGACCTTGGGATTTTGCAGTCCCTGGCTGATGCTTGTGATATTTTTCTGTTTGAAGACTTCTCCTTCCTGCAAAAACATCCATACTGGGGGATGAACAAAATAACCCTGAGCAGATTTGAGGGTTTGACAGTGAAAATGTAGAGAAAAAGAAGGAATGAGGAGCAACATCACCCAGTATATTTTAGAAGATCAGTTCTAGTGAAGAGGAATTATATTTTAAGAACTGGACAGATTGTCTCAGATTTACTATCTTAGAGGACAGCAGTGAAGGTGAACATTTTTCTGTCAGGATTACAATTATCTGACAGGGTCTTACTGTTCCAGGAGAAATGACCCTGATTTAGAAAAGATCTGTTCATTTGTAAGCAGCTGTTGCTTTTTAATAGCACAGCACTTTCTTACTGCTATTAGTAGCAATAAAAATAAAACTAAGGCCTATGTCTTTACTTGCATGATGTTTGTGATTTAAAATGAAACTTGGAGAGCCTTGTAGATCAATCCAGGGATTTTATAAGCTGTTAGTGATGATTTATGTGGATGTGAGACCACAAAACCCTCCCAGGTTCTGTGCACAAGCTGTTTGTCAGGTCTTAGCTCCTGGTAGCCTTTTCCTCTTGCCTCAAGCTGGCATGTCCGTGTGCCTGCACGGGGCATCCTTGAGCTGGAACTGTCTGGTGACAGCTTAGGACAAGCTCTTTGCTCTTAATGGGACTCAGAGTAGCGTGACTTGGCTCAGATTTATGCACTGCGAAGCCAATCCGTTGAGGAAGCTTTAGTGTTCCTCCCCATGCTGGGTCTGACATCCCTTGCGCCGCGATTTAGAGCCAGGCACTCCCCACACAGGGGCACTAAACAAATCCATAAGTCGTTCCCCATTTAGCTCCCAGTCCAAAGTGAGCTGTAGTGCTGCTGCTGCTGGGGAGTTTTGCTGAGTGGAGCACAGTTCCCACATCTGGCTTGCTCATATCCGCTCAGTTTATCAAAATAGATTTTTCCCCTCCATTTGGTAAAGTTTAATAGAGCAGAACAAAGCTCCAAATGTTAACATTAACCATAAGGTGAGACATAGGGAGCTGCAGTTACCTCAGGCACAGGAAGCTCACCAGAGGAGCCTGAGCTCTGTGTGTGCCCTGGTTTGCTGCCTGGTGACAGAGGAAGGGGCTCCACACCAGCTCCCCTCTCCCCCTTGCTTGTACAGTGTTTGGTCCAGAAAATTCTGTGGTCTCCCTTCTGATTAGCTCTGTGGGAGCAGAGAGATACAAAATACTGACTTTCAGAGAATCCCAGAATGGTTTGGCTTGGAAGTGACCTTAAAGCTCATCCAGTTCCAACACCATGCCATGGCCAAGGACACCTTCCACTAGACCAGGTTGCTCCAAGTCCCGTCCAACCTCGCCTTGAACATTTCCAGGGTTGGGGCATCCACAGCTTCTCTGGGCAACCTGTGTCAGGGACTCACCACGCTCCCAGGGAGGAATTTCTTCCCAATATCCCATTTAACCCTTCCCTCTGGCAGCATGAAGCCATTCCCCTTGTCCTGTCCCTCCAGGCCCTTGTCCAAAGTCTCTCTCCAACTCTCTTGGAGCCCCGTTAGGCACTGGAAGGAGCTCTGAGGTCTCCATGGAGCCTTCTCTTCTCCAGGCTGAACACCCACAGCTCTCCCAGTTTGGCTCCACAGCAGAGGGGCTCCAGCTCTTGGAGTATCTTCTTGGCTTTCTCTGGACTCACTTCAGCAGCTCCACATCCTTCTTATGTTGTGGCCCCAGAGATGGATGCAGTGCTCCAGTCAACTTTAATATAATGTTAGTTTTTTTCTGCTGTTGTTGACTTCTCCAGCATGGGCCTTTTGGTGCATCTTTTAGTTCTTGTTTGCTCAAAACACCTTTTCTGAGCTGCAGTTGCATTTCTGATGGTTTCTTCTCATACATGAACTGACCCAACTGATTCCCCAGCACACTCTGACCCCACTGGTGAGGAAAGCCTGCTGTGTGAGGAGAACATCCCATGCTCTGCACATGTGCAGGGATTGCAGCTGGTTTGCTGTTACACGAAATCCTTCATTCTCCTTTGCTATTTCAAACATTAACTGATAATCAAAATTTCTGCCTTCCCTTGAAATG
>JAOXXN010000464.1:509961-521890 GCA_026770055.1 Myrmophylax atrothorax | reverse complement strand
CTCCTCCCCCCCCCCCCTTCTTTGTTTGAACCTTTGACACTAGGTTTAAAGTATACCTATGTGATAGGCAAGGACAGTAAGCAGAAGAAGAAATTATGTTTCCTACACAGTGTTTCAACAAAATGCATTGTAAGGATAACCACATCAAAATAGCCCATTCAAACATACCCCACTCACCCATTCTACTACACTGAAGACTCTGTGTTTTCTTCCAGAGCAGTTTGTGTATACAGCCTGATCTCTTCCTATATCAGTGGCCAAAATTTCCTACCTTGACTTAAATATTTCTTAAGTACAAAGGAGTACCAGTGGGGTTCATGACAATGATTTGGGGCCTTTCCAAACTGCATATACGGATTTTCCACCACTAAGAGTGTCAAATATCAAAGTATGCCAAGTCACTATCCTAGTGGTAACAAGACAACTTTTAAGTACAACTGGACAATTTTTGTTGCCCAAAGTAAAGGTGGATAGACTTCATTTATCTTCACCAACTAATGTAGGGAAGCCAGGGATGCTATTATAGACAACAAGCTCTTCTTATTTCACAGTCTCATAGCCTAGGCAAGGGCATAAGAGTTGAGACTGAAAACAGAGACCTCTCTTCTGTTTCCAGTTTTGTCACTTATTTGGTGATGGTTTTCAGTTTTTCCCTCTGAGCTTTAAGCCTTTCTCTAACACAGTTACAAAATTTTACTCTTCTGCCACGTTAGAATCAGACAAAAAGAAACCCCTGAAAATTAAACATGCCTGACTTTTTTTGGCACTGAAGTAGTTGTACAGCATGGTTTTAGATGGGCTGGATTCTGACTTACTGTGTCAAATTATAGTCTTGACATTGTGCTACATGTAGCTATACTGATTTTATGAATGTAGTCTCCTTACTAGAATATAGAAAATTGCAGTCTTATGGAGCACATAAAACTCAAAATTCTGACTATCCTCTTAAATTAGTGGAGTATCCTGAACTTGCTTCAATGTAAGTAGGCAATGCTTACTACTCAGCAGGCCTAGCAGTAAACAGAGTGAGTATTTCAAACCTCATTAGAAGCAGAGTTGGTGTGGAGGGGGTGGAAAGAATGGAAGTACATTTGTGTAAAATGTTGGCAGTGTAAATATTTACTTAGAACAGAATATACCCAGAGGACATACCTCAAATGGAAAAAAAAAACAAGACAAGGTTGACAACAAATCATAAAGAAGTTCTCAGTCTGAGATGTAAAGGTGAAAAGCTTTGATCCTCAAAAGAAAAGAAAAACATAAGGACAGGAAGAAAATGAGAATGAAAGAACCTAGCAAGACAACATTAGCAATGTTAATTTTAGAAGGAAAAGCAAAGACTTCTCAGAAGGAAGGATTCAGTAAATGGGAACATCTGCTTTGAAAAACCACTTGTAAAATAAGTATTCATTAAAGAGGAAGAGTCATCTGTAGTTGATTGGCTGCATGGTAGCTACATTAGCTACATGGTCTCTGCTTGTGTAGGTAGCAGAAACACACCGTGGTTTTTTTTCCTGCAGAATATACTTTGTTCTTGTGCAGCTTCACCAGCAGCACCTTCAAAATCTATTTTTCTGATTAGTACTTTGTCTTTTCAGTATTCTTACAACATTGTGATATCACCCTCATTGATGAATGAATTGCTCCAGCTGCTGATGGATAACTCTGGGACCATGTGATGCCAGTGACGTGGTTGGCTCTTTCTCCCTTCCCTTGGTAGAATATCCAGTCACTGTGAAAACTATTGCTAAGAACCATCTTTTCCTAGAACCCATCAAGCTCACTGTTGCCCAGACTGTAATCAATACAACCAGTAAAACTGAAACTTCTATTTGCCTGTCCTGAATCTCCCAGATGTAAACATTCAGGAAACTTTGAGAATTTTATTTTTGTCGATGTCAAGTCACGGATGATTTCTGATTACCTACCTACAAGTTTGACAAGGTTGCAGTGGTGGTAGGTAAGGGAAGAACAACTGATACCATCTACCTGGACTTGTGCAGGGAAATTGACAGTTATGCATGACATCTTTGTCTCTAAACTGTTGCCTAAAATGGGTGAAAGAACTTTCAAGACCATATTAATATAGATTAAATACAGAGCTGGTCTTTTATGAAAGTGCTTTAAGGTGCTACACAATACCTAGCTGCACACATCAGCATAGAATTCTCACAATTTTATAGCTTTAACTAATTACCATGTCTAGTGTGTACATCCAACCCCAAAACCTTTAGCCTCTGGTACCACACTCAGAACTGTTGCAGCCCCTCCAAGGGTTCTGGGCCCTCTATCTCATTTTGCCTACAATATGTCTTGTTATTCTGGTCCAGGTGCATGTGTCCCAAACATGATGTCCTTGCTGAAATTTTTTCCCTGAGAAGCCTGTTAAACAGAATTTCAAGCATGTGGCACACACCATGAGAAAGAGGTTTAGAAACTGATAACTGCTATCTTAAGTGCAAAAAACTGTACAGCTGTATTAAAATCTACAAATATATAAAAATCTTAAGGCATCAAACCCACAGAGATATAGATTTGATAAATGGATCACTGAGAGGATAAAGAATTGGCTGAATGGTCACATTCAAAGAATTGTGGTCAACAGCTCAATGTCCAAGTGGAGATCATTGACAAGTGGCATTCCTCAGTGATTACTGTTTAACATCTTTGTCGGTAACATGGACAGTGGGGATGATGTCACTAAGCTGTGTAATGTTGTTGACACCTTCGAGTGAAGGGATGTCATCCAAAGGGACCTTGAGAGACCCGAGACATGGACCCATGTGAACCTCATGAAGTTCAACAAGGTCACGTGCAAAGTCCTACGCATGGGTTGGGACAATCCCAAGCATAAATACAGGCAGGGTGGAGGATGGATTCAGAACAGCCCTGAGGAGAAGGACCTGGGGGTGCTGGTGGATGAGAAGCTTGACATGACCCAGCAATGTGTGCTCACAGTACAGAAAGCCAGCCACTTCCTGGGCTCAATCAAAAGAGGCACAGCCAGCAGGTCAAGGGAAGTAAAATTCTGCCCCTCTACTCCACCCTTGTGAGATCCCAAGGAATATGTCCAGCTCTAGTGCCCCCAACACAGGAAGGGCATGGACCTGGTGGGAGGACCCCAGAGGAGGGCCACAAAGATGAGAAGGCTGGAGCACCTCTCCTGTGAAGACAGGCTGATAGAGTTGTGGTTGTTCAGCCAGGGGAAGAGGCAGATCTGGGGGGACCTAATCGCATCTTTCAGTACTTTTGAGATGTAGCAATGCACTTCTCCCATTGACACAAGCATCTTGAAAGAAAGGTGGGACTGTACTTGCCAAAGATAAAATTCCAGATGGGGAATATCCTTTTATAAGACTTTTGATACTGTTAAATGCTGAAGCTTTGCTAAACATATGTTGCCTCCAAGTGACCCATAGACCACATGTTACTTAACAGAATTTATTAAAAAATCATTTTCTTGTGAACTCACATGGATACTGAAGCCATAAAGATGACAATACATATGTATTTGAGGTCTCACTGGGAGATGTCACTTTCATGGCTAATAAAACTTCACATTTTTGTATTAGTTATTTTATCCTAACATTAAAACAGCATGTCAAATACACCTTCATGTCTGAAGACAGCTGCTATTGCTACTTGTTCTTTTAAGACAGCATTGACTTCTTCAAAGTCTGATCAAGAAACCAAAGCATTTTACTTGGTTGAAAAAAAGGAGTACCTGCTTATGCTGAGCTGTAGGGTCCCGCAATCTGGCCGGCCAAGGCACTGACATTGATTTCCACTCTTCCTTATGGCATTATTGTGTCTGGCTGCCAGGCTCCACGAATTCTATAGAACCTATAAACAGAGTGGAGGGGGAGGCAGAAATAGGAAAGGAGAGCAAAACCATGTTTTCTCCTATGAGAGAATGGTGTAAAGGCAGTGCTGGGTCATTGGGCTTTCATTAGTACATTTCATGAGCAGAAATAGCAACAAATACTCTGTCAACCTGCTCCACTTTTAATGATCAGTGTCTTTTTTGCCCCTAACTCAGAACAAGAAGTCTCAGCAGCTCACTGAAGTCAGCTGAAATATCCTCAGGTGTGCAAAAGTCAGCAGAACTCCAGTTTATCTTCTTACAATGTCACATAAAGAGATGTTAATTATGCAAATAATTCTGAGTCTTAGTAGTCTGTTGTGTACTATTGCATGTTTACTAATGCACTGAATATTTTGGTTTTATGTGGACTGGCACTATAAATGAATGAGTCTTTTTTTGTTTAGTTGGTTGGTTGGTTGCTTGGTTAGTTTTGGTTTTTCTTTATTATTATTATTTATATCATATTCCTTTTGATATCTTTCTTTTTTTCCTCCTGTAAGTCTTTATTAAGCCCTTCTTTCTCTTCCTTTTTCTGTTCATTCTTTCTAGGAAAGCATTCTGTGTTACTTTGACATATATAGATGAAAAGATGAATGTTCTTGATAAAAACACTACTTGGTATGTAAAGGTTCTGTTGCTCTCTTGTTCTGGGGGCTTAAATCACTGTTTTAACCAAATAATTTATTCCTCTTGGTTTTGTTTAGCATTTCACTTTTTATAAGATACTGTTGATTTGTGAACATGATGTATCCATGTTTCTTTGAAATTTCTAGCTTACACATTAAAATAGAAAATGTTAGATTGGAGACAAAACACAGAAGCAATCAACAGCCAACAGAGACTAAACATTATCAGACTTTTGTATCTACAATTTACAGAAGAGGGGTTGTCTTAGTTTGAGGGAAACCAAAATGTTTACCAGAACCAGAGGAGAGGATCCCTCCTCAATAACCATGTCACTTCTTATCAAATTTAAGGAAAAGGAACTTTAATTAGACAATGGATATAAGACGGATAATGGTTCTTAACTACTATATACACATATATATTTCTCTCTCTCTCTCTCTCTCTATGTATGTATATATGTATGTGAATATATATATATATGTAGATATAGATATCACTGGAAACAGACCAGAGCAAACTACTCCCCCAGCACAAAAGAAAAAATAAAAATAAAAAAATAAAAATCAGTAAGTTCCTCCTGGTGTCATGTCACACCTCGGCTGACTGTGAGATGAATTCAGAGTCTTTTCCCAGCAAGGCAGAGACAAGGGGGTGAACAACTCATGTGGTACAAGATGGAGCCTTTTTTCATGGAGGAAAAGCAGACTCTCTCTCTCTCCTCGTCCTTTGTTCAAAAAAGGAAGGAAAAGCTGGGAGTGGAGGAGTGGTGATAATTCCCAGGAATCTTGCAGTTCCAGTCGGTCCCCAGGAAGAAAAAGGTCTGCAGTGTGTCCTGAAGCAGCTGTGACTCTCTTCTCTCTCTCTCTCTCTCTGAAGCTCAGAGTGCCCAGAGATGGAGGGGGGAAGGCAAGGAGCAGAGCCAGAAAAAAAGAGCTCTCGCCAGCTTAGCAAGCAGTGACTCTTTTTCTGCAGCTGCCCCAAACCAAAAAGTCAAGCCAGCACACAAGGAAAAATTTCTCCCTCCCCCAGGTGCTGGGGTTCTGTTTTTCGCCTCCACCCCACCACTCAGCTGGAATCTGAAAGTCATCAGCCGTCTTTTGTCCTCAGTCCTGGCACTCCAGACCCAAACCTTTGTGTTGGTAGGGTGAGAAAAATTTTCTGAGGGACTCCTTCCAACACCACCTTCCTTTGTTTGAACATTTAGCAGGGGTTTTGTTTGTTTGTTCATTTGTTTTTGTTGTTGGTCTTGTCGGCTTTGGGTTTAGTTTGGTTTTTTTTTTAAGTTATATTTGAAGATCAACTTGATTCATCTCTGCTGGGTAGTATCAGCTAGACAAAATGTTCTTTATCTGGCTATACCCACCTTCAGTGTAACACCTCCTTGACCTAATTCCTTGTTATTTTGTAGACTTGAAATAAACTCACCTTTCACAATCCTTCTTAGTCTGTTTCAACTCCTTAAGGAAACCTAATATAAACAAAACTTTAAGGAAAAGTGTGTAATATACAATCTTTGAAGATAACGTTTAAAACTGTATCTCTTAATAAAGAAATTATTTTTCTTTCACATTTTCATCCCTTCTAAAAGGGTAAAAGTGGTGTGCTCTCTGTTGCCTGTTGGAAATCAACATTCATACTGATGATAAGTACACAGGCATCTCACTTTCCCCATGCCAGGTGTACACTAACTATAAAATTAAATAATGGATAATAACACATCCTAGTGAATTTATCAATCCACATATATATTTACAATGCAAAAGACGTCATCTGAGACTTTTTTAGGTTTTTTCATCTCTTCCTATTCATTAGCTAGGAGCTGTGTGTAAAGGCTGCCAAGGAAAAGGCAGCCCGTGTTACCTGGTAACAATAATGGAGTGTAACACCATATGAAACAGTAATTCAGTGTGACCAAGGGCAGGATACAGTTGCTATATCTGTATCACTCAGAACTAAATTACACTTACGAAAGATTCTGAGATGAGATTGATTTAAGGGTGACCATGCTAGCCTGTTTCCCATGAACTTCAAACCTCTGAAAGAAAAGGGTTAAAGGAACAGAGAGAAGATCCCTGTATTGTTATCATCACAGTTAATGACAGCCTTATCCTCTGAGGAAAAAAATGTACACTGCTGTTCAAATGAGCAATAATGGAATAATAATAGGAAAATTACCTTCAGAACACACTATATTGCTCACTAGGATTTTGAGGTTAAACTCAAAGTTAAAACACTAAAATATTTTTTAATCCCTTCAGAAGCGTTGCAGAGAAAACTAGAATAATGCCTGTGAAAAATGAAACCTAATTCTGAAAGAACTACAGTGCAGTGGTATAATAAACAAAGAAGGGAGAGAATTTAGTGTGATAGCAGTAAATGGACAGTTGTTATCCATCTTTGCCATGGCAAACTAGCTTTCCATCACTGTTGACTTAGCACTACTTCTAATCCCTGATTTACCACCAGAGTAATAAAAACGTTTCTATTTTTCAGCAGTGGGAAACCAGCTGTTCAGCATATCCTATAGTAACTGTGCAGATTTTTAAAAATAGGTAATTAGAAGCAGCACATTTTTAAATTTCTGGTGGAATGTTTAGAGAAATTTGAGTAAGAGAGACAAGAAAATGAAATATATTTTAGTGGAACTATTGTATCAAGTGATATTACACCTGGCATCTGTTTGACTCTTTTCTTTCTCTTTTTAAGTCTTCCTGCCAAGTGACTGCTAATAAGTAGATTTAACCTGTGCCATCTGTTACTATATTGTGGACCGATGTGCTGCAGTCTCCAGCTTACTATAGCATTATAGCATTACATTTAATCAATTTTCTTTTGCCAATGGCATTTAAAATATACTTACATCCAAGTAAACCACTGCTTAGATGCAAAGAGAACCTTCTCATGCATCTGTTATACTACATTCTCTTTTACTAACTAGATCCAGTTAGTCTTGGAGTATATCTTAGTTTGCATTTGTTTAAGGAAGTTTACTTATAAATGTATGATACTGGAAAGGGCAGGGAAAGCCTATATGGCATATTGCATAGCTGATTAAGTAACTGAAGAATTGTTCATTATGTGTTGACTCTTAGTTTCTTTTCCATGATTAGATTTCTTCGCTGCTTTGCAGCAATTTTCTTTGCAAGGGGCAAAGTACTGCCATCACTGCAGTTCCTGGTAAAATAATACTGACTTTCTCAAGAAGAGAAACTGGTAGCACTAAAGTTTGTTTTGCTGAACAGAATAGCAGATTGTAGCTCTGTCATCTTTCTGTCCTCATCATAGGAGCAGGAACATGGTTGATAGCAGTTTATTAACAGTGATGTGCAAGCACTGAAAAGTTTTCTGCCTTGCTGTCATATATGCAGAGGTTAGTCACAAATGAGTAAACACATGTGTTTTTTTCCTTGTCCAAAGTCTTTATACCTATAGCTACCTGTGTAAGGAAACGCAGCTATGTTCTTGTCTGGTGAAAAAAAAATACTTCAGATAAATAATTTGGGCAAGGTATTGCCATTACAACATGAAAAAACTTTTAAACCATTTTAATAATAAATGCTGCAATTTTCTAAACTGGTCTGCTTTCAACCTTGCTATTAAAATAATCTACTGTGGTCAATGACTTCAAATTTGAGTGTCTGGGGAGTGCTTAAATCCTTTTTGTTTTTTTTTTTTTTTCTGTAAGAGACTAAGTAATGATGGCCTGGGTTTAAGAAGTCCTAAATATGTGCAGGTATCATATTAATGAATTGAAATGGAGCTGCAAGTACTAAACACTGTTAAACAGAGAAAATAAAGACATGAGGTGGGAAACACTCTTCTCCACCTTTGTAATGAATATCCTTTGAAGAAGTGCTGCTTCCTAATTCTTGCTCGTTGGACTGAGAACCAACCATAAAGAGATTTGGCAAAGGACCTTCAAAGCAGGTGGTCAGAATGAGTAATACTCTTATGAAACAGAAGATTTTTCCATGGTATATCTGAGCTCATGGATGCACAGGGGCTAGCAAGTTCTAATGTTATTTAATTGCCAAATAATTAGCTTCTGTATGTAAAATCTAGGCTTCTCTGTAACATGCTGTTGTACTTCAGATAGTCAGTTCCTCAAAATAATACTTCCAAACATAATAATATCAATGCAACATGAGAGTTTGTATTTACAGCCAGCAAATTAAAATGTAAAAAAATACTTAAAGATAACTCAAAAATGTAGTTACATCATTAAATATTGGTTTAAATTGAAACTTCTGCACATTGTTTTCTATATATCAGAATGTCCCAGTATTTAAATTCAATTAACTTAAGAGTGACATAAAACTTGACCTATCTTTAAATTTCTGGTCCTTTTATTTGATACTGTGTCACAAATCATAGAATCATGGAGTTGTTAAGTTTGGAAAAGAGCTCTAAGACCATCAAACATAACCATCAACTTAGCAACACCAGCATGTTCACCACTAAACTATGTCCTCAAATGCCATGTCCACACATTTTTTGAACACTTTCAGGGATGGAGACTCCACCACTTCCCTGGGCAGCCTACTCCAAAGCTTGAAAACTCTTTCAGTGAAGAAATATTTCCTAATATCCAGTGTAAACCTTCACTGGTGCAATTGTGACAAATTCCTTTTGTCCTTTTGTTCTCTTTTTACCTAGGAGAAGAGGCCAATCCCCACCTAGCTACACTCTCCTTTCCAGTAGCTGTAAGGAGTGATAAGTACTTGCACCAACCTCATTTTCTCAAGTTTAAAGAATCCCATCTCACTCAGATGCTTTTCACAGGACTTGTGCACTAGACCCTTTACAAGCTCCATTGCACTTCTCTGGCCACACTCAATGTCTTTCTTCTTGTGAGGGGCCCAGAACTGAACACAAGATTTGAGATGCAGCCTCACCAGAGCTGAGTACAGGGGGGCAATCAGTTCCATGGTCCTGCTGCCCACACCAGGTCTGATCCAAGGGAGGATGCCATTTGTGTTCTTGTTCACTGGGCACACTGTTGGCTTATAGTTAGCCAGCTGTTGACCAGTGGCCCCAGATCCTTTTCCATTGGGCAGCTTTTCACCTACTGTTCCTAGGTGGGGGAGCAGTAGGAGGCAGGTTGTGCCAGGAGAGCTTCTCCACCATCTTACCTTGGTTCCTGGGAGAAACCACATGCATACAGCATGGAAACAGATGCTGTCTTGTTTTTTGTTCTAGCTGAGGGTAGGTGACATCTTGCCTTTGTTGGTTAAACCATGACATCTTTTGTACAATCTTTTCCTTTTATTGCTGTGTATATTGCAATTGCTTCAATAAATTGTGACTCCAATTTACAATCTTTCCTAGTTTTTTTTCCTCCACTATGGAAATGGAGCAGTTGAGGGTACTTGGTCTGTTTACCTGGAGAAGAGGAGACTGAGAGGAGACCTCATTGCAGTCTACATCTTCCTTGGGAGGGGAAGTGGAGGAGCAGTCACTGATCTCTTCTCTGTGGTGGCCAGTGACAGAATCAGAGGCAATGGGCCTGAAGTTGTGCCAGGGGAGGTTTAGGTTGGCTATTAGGAAAAGGTCCTTCACTCAGAGGGTGTTTGGGCACTGGAACAGGCTCCCCAAGGAATTGATCATAGCACCAAGCCTGGCAGAGTTCAAGAAGCGTTTGGACAATACTCTCAGACACATCTTGGAGATGGTCCCATGCAGGGCCAGGAATCAGACTTAATGATCTTTGTGGGTCTCTCCCAACTTAGCATATTCTGTGATTCTGTGAAATATGGCAGTTTGAGTGGGCTTCAGGTTTGCACTGAGTTTTAAAACCAGCACATAACCCTTGTCCTTATGGGAGATTTCAACTTTGCAGACATCACCTGGAAATATCATACTGCTGTGATATGCAGAGCTTGGAAATTGTTGAAGTGTGTAGGAGATGTAAATTCTTGTGACAACTACTCAGTGAGCCAGCCAAGAAACATACCCTCCTAGACTTGCCATTTGTTAATAGGAAAGGACTGGGTAGCGATCATAAAATGGCCAGTAGAGTTGCTACCCTGGATTTCAGGAGACCAAACTTTAAGCTATTCAGGGAAATATGTAGCAGAGTACCCTGGGAATCTTCTTTTGAGGGCTTTGGAGTCCACAAGTGATGGTCAGTCTTTAGGAAGTACATGAGCAAGCAATCATACTGTGTTGTAAGTCAGACAAGTGGGACAGAAGACCAGCTTGGCTGGACAGGGAACTGCTCATGGAACTCAGGAGAAAAAAGGAAATGTGTTCACTGGAAACAAGGTAAGTAATTGCAGGAATATTGCAGAACTGGGGTTTGCATATGCAGGGAGAAGACATGAGAGGCTGAAGCTCAAGTAGAGTTGAATCTGGCCAGTGGTCTGTCAAGCAATAAAAAGGTGATTTTTAAGTATGTTTATAGCAAGGAAAAGACTAAAGAAAACATTGAACTGATACTTGTTGATGATGTGCTGGGTAGTACTGAAAGGCTTGCAAAGAATAACGCAATCATTAGACACAGTCAAGATGGGTTCACAAACAGAAAGTGTTGTTTAACTAATTGTTCAATGGTAGGCTCACCTGCCCTGTGGATGAAGGGGAGTTGATGGATGTTATTTTTTTCCAGATTCTAGTAAGGCTTTTGATACTGTCCCTCACAGAGTCCTTCAGGACCAGTTGTCCGACTGTGGCGTGGGTGTGTTTATGGTGTGCTGGGTGAAGAATTGGCAGAATGGCAGGGCTTTGGGGGCTGTTGTTCAGGGTCCTACATCTGGCTGGTGCCCAATTCCAGTGCCAGTTCTGTTAAACATCTCTGTCAATGGTCTGGATGCAGGAGTTGAATGCACCATTGGCAAATTTGCTGGTAACAACACCGAACTGGAGAATACTGTTGACCCTCTTGAGGGACAGGAACTTTGCAGAAGGATTATCATCAGTCGAGTTGTGGGCAATCATAAGTGGCATGAAATCCAACAAGAACAAATACTGGATTCTGCCCCTGGGATGGAGTACTGCTGGATGTGAGTGTAAACTGTGAGAGGAGTGTCTGGAGAGCAGCCCTACAGGGGTCTGAGGGTGCTGGTCAGCAGCAGCTTAGTGTGAGTCAGCAAAGTGCCTGGGCAGCCAGGAGGGCAAACCCAATCAGACACAGCCAGTCAAAAGTAGGGCTGGTAGGCATATCCTGTTAGGAGCAGCTAAGGACTTTCAGTTTGGAGAGAAGGAGGTTGAGGGGTGACATGACTGATCTCTACAGCTTCCTAAGGAGGGGATGCAGAGAGGGAGATGCTGATCTTTTCTGCTTGGGATCCAGTGACAAGATGCCTGGGAATGGTTCAAAACTATGTCAGGGGAGGTTCAGAGTGGAAATTAGTAAGCATTTCTTTGCCAAGAAGGTGGCCAAACATTGGAACAGGCTTACTAGAGAGGCAAGTGATATGCCAAACCTGTCAGTGTTTT
>JAOXXN010000464.1:466202-476405 GCA_026770055.1 Myrmophylax atrothorax | reverse complement strand
ATATAAATCTCTTTCATTGAAGACTGAAGAAAAAATACTTTCCTTCAACATATAATTTAAAAGAACTGTATGAATACTTAAGCCACTGATGATGAGTTATTAAATGTGCTGAGTTTTCATCCCGAATAAAACTAATATCACTTGATTCTCAAGGGTGTTAAATACAGAGGACCTCACCACTTCTATGCTAGTATACAACAGGAAGAAACACCTCCACCCAGCAGGTCCAAAATTAGTCAGACAGATTAGTTGCAGTTAAAACAGTACCACTAAGACTATGAAGCTTTCATGTGTGTTCACTAATGTCATAATACACTATAAATAAAATCAAGTTACAGAATGGAAAAGAACAAACCACTATGTTAGTTCAGATCTTTTTACTGAATAGAAGTTGTGCCTTTCTAGGGGCGAGTTATTACCATCAAGAATCTTGATAAATGTTTGGAAATTCAATTTAGGTGATCAGAACCTTTCACTGAGTGCAATTAACCAATAGCATTGTCCTGTTCAACAAGTTAATATAAGGCTGCTTTCTCTGGTTTTCTGAATCTTTCTGCAATCCTCTAGGGATAGTTTGTCATGCAGTAATATCAGAAGGTTTAGTTCAGTAAAAGTAGTGTCTTTCTACCCTGCTTTTTCTCTCCTGCATTTCCCCTCCCTGTTCCTAGGCATATGCTAGCCAAAGAGGCATCTGGCTCCCAGCCAGCTCCATATCCTGGCATAAGTAGGGACTAATGCAATGCGTGTAAAGAAATGGGTCTGGAGAAGTAGTAGGTAGATAGACAAAGGTCAATGGTCTGTAGTTGACGGCAAAAACTGAGAGTGACCTCCCATCTTTCATTCTAAATGGACAAGAAAGGCTCTCAAGTTTGAGAGTTTGGTTTGGTTTCAGCAGAAGGAGAGAGAACATAATGTTCTGCCAACGCTGGGTGACAGCTGGCCCCCTTTGGCCTTCTCCATGTTCCTCTGAAAATACTTTAGATAACTTTAGAACACGCTTTTCTAGTTTTGCGGTTGCAGTCATTCCTGGATGAAGCATTTGTCTTTATAAAGCATAGAGTCTACCTCAAGTTACGGGTACTCTGAACAGGTTCTCACAATGGAGTTGTCTCCAACTTGCTTCTGCCATTAAAAAATGCATGTTTAATTTGGATGTGCACACACCATTACAACATGAAGGTGGAAACAGCTGTCAACTGTGAGAAAAAGTGAGGACAGAACTGCAAAAAGGAAATATGACCACAAAGTCAGAGGGACTTTACTTGTAGCAGGAGCCAATTCCGCAAAAATGTCTAGCATTTTCCTGTATGGGAAGAGTGGATGGGTCCTGTCCTGCAGTTTAGTTATAACTGCATGGTTAAAATGTTAGTGTTACATTTTTCTCTGTAGACAAACTTGTATAGAAGTTTAGTCTTCACTATGTATAGTTTCTGATACCTACTACATACCATTAAATAGTCAAGTTTTAACTGATGAATACATTTAATGAGCACTCTGAAAAATTGCACAGCCTTTCAATGAAGAATTATAATCAAAGAGCTCTTTATAATTATGTTTATGTGACCTACAAATGTTGCAGTTAATGCTTCCCCTAATACAACCTCTAAGAAAATAAATTTTTAATTGATATGTTTTATGAACTGGGATATTTCCTATTCATTGTCAATTCTGCAACATGGTTTGACCTTACTAGAGAGCTACTTTCCAGATCATGGTTTTTATAAATGCTACATACAGAGCAGGGAGTTAAAACTGTTGTCTGGTCTCAACTCCCCCTCCCACTTGTGGCTTGATGTTTATCTTTTTTCTCATTTTCCTATAGAGGAGAAGTTGCTATTGATGTTTAAGGAACATCCTGCTTTAGCACTTCTAAAGCTTGACCTTTAAAGCAAAGCCTTTGTCAGGGAGCCATAACCCTCCTGGTGTAGAAAGGAAGGTGCTGATATAACAGAAGTTTAATTTCCTGCTTGCTCAAAGCAAACTTAGCCTTTCATAGTCAACAGGACAGATGCCTTAATACTAAGAGGGTTTTTTCCAGCTGCTTAAGTACTTGGATGTGCTTGTTTATGTGGGCAAGTGGGTTTTTTTAAACTCAGAAACTCTATGCCTGCATACACAAACACACTTTTAAAATAACCCAGTGTCCACCTAAGTTAGCAGAAAACTGATGTGCCCCTGCGTACTGCTAAGGATGCAGTATGGGTACAATTGGACTCTGACAGTTTTCTGTGAAGACTTATCCTGTCCTTTGCTTACTGTCTCAAGAGCTAAGCCAGTATTGAGACATTTCTCTTTCAAAGGATGCTTTGAAACATCTTGTGGAAAGATTTGCAGAGCTCAGAGAAACATGCAAACCTCATAAAATACCTGAAAGAAACAAAAAACCCCACGTTGGACCATCTTAATGTCTACATAAATGACAAGTGTTTCAAGAGAGAATAGGCGGGCTGTCACTCATACAGAGGGAGCAGATGGAGCATGTTTTGGTATTGCTGTGAACTTACTCATTATTCTGTTTACCATATAAACATATGCAGCTCTGAAAATCAGCTCATGAGTTTATTTTCATGTTTTTCTGTGTGAAAATAACCTACTTGTTCCTGTTATCCTCCTCTAGAAATTCCATGTCTTTTGCTGGCTTGAACCATAGAATAAGACGGATGGATGTTTGCATACACAGAAGAAAACTTTTGGCTATCTGGTGCCTAGTTATGGCTTTAGTCAGCAAAGTACTTTACAGCACCATTGAGGCCCTAAAAATAACCTTGAAAGAATCATATTCATAAGGGATTGTTGAAAACCACAGGAAAAATAACACAAGGGGTGGGAATGAAATAATTTTACCCCTAAAATATGTAATTGGGAATACAAATTGTTATTTGAATACTCAACAGAGTAAAGGTCAAAAGAGCCTAGAATGTGAAACAACAGGTTTCACATCAATATTTCAAAAAATTTCACTTTACTATTCCAAAAAATTTCACTTTACTATTCCAAAAAATACTGAACTTCAAATGTAATTTATATTTATTGATAAAAGGCTTCATTTTTTTTCTCCTCTAAGATGTGCTAACACTATTCTTAGTAGAGCCTGTATTACAGATAGCCTTTTTCTAGTGCTCTACAGATAGCACCTACAGATAGCACCTTCTTTCTCAAGTAGTGAAAGAGCTAAATTTGAAGATTATCTAGTTTGAAATATCACCTCAAGAAATAGAGAAGATACAAGGCATGTAAGCTCATGGTCAGGTGTCTGAAACAACAGAAGAATGATCTCTGAGTAAGTCCTGATGCATTTCTCATGTTTGGGTTTTTTTTGTTTGTTGTTATTTGAGTTAGGTTTGGGTTTCTTTGCTTTATTATGTTTTTAATCCCAGCAGGTATTATGGCATGGGCTACCTCTCAGAGCAAACCTAGGAAGGATACTGGTACAGATTAGAGAGCACAGAGCACATAAACTGTATTCCAGCAGCTTCCCAACGAGGTCTCCTAAGGGAGATCTGGGAAATCTCTGTGGGCTCTTACTAATAATAATCATGCAGTGCAATGTAATTCTCCCTGTTTATGCACGGGTAGCTTCTAACTCTTTCACCGGGTATAAATATATGTCAAGGTTTTCCTCTTCTGTAGGGGAAATGTCTGTGAGGCAGTTGGTCTACACAGCACTTAAGGATACAACTGTATACCACAGTATAGCACTTTTACTTATCGAGAGGTGGGGAAGATAGGCCAGAGGTAATACTTCTGTTGGTCGTCAGGTGAGTTTTTTAACCTGTTCTTTCTTTGTACAAAGATACCCCAGAGTTCTGTCTACATGCAATATATGTTGTTATACTAAATATGTCCTATCTAACTCAGTCTATAGCAGTGAATGAAAGGCTTCCTGGGGGGTTCTCAAACTTTCTATTCAGAATGTCACATAGTAAGGAACAGTCAACCTCTTGGCTGATTTCTCTAGTAACCACATAGGTATCACAAGACATACAATAAATATATTTTCCAGCTATACTGTTGTCTATCTGTGACATACAGCATATATAAAAACTGTCTTACCTTAAAAGCAAAGAAATGATCCTTATAGTTGTCACCAAACACAAACTTGGCACCTGCGTCAGAGTATTCCAGAAAAGTCTAGGGACAGAAAGCAAAGTAAATTAACCATAAACTCTTGGTAGCTGCCAAAAACTAAGCAGTTATTGCTAGTTGTATTGCACAGATTAGTGAGGTCCAAGGAGCTTGTGCTCTGTGTGTGTCCAGGCCTTACTGACTGTGTCTGGCTGAATTCAGGGTCTCTGCCCTGCTCTACAAAGAGTGCGGGTTCCTTTAGGGTATGTAGACAAATGACAGGGGCATAGAGCACAAGTTCCTTGAGTACCAACACGATAGAGGCTATAAACTAAACTAAAAGAAACACTTATTTTTTAATCCCAATACTATGGTGCATTTCTATGCTCCATCTCATGCAAGTAAGTACAATAAATGATACTGTTTAAAATAGAGATTTAATGGCTGAAGTAATGAGTTTTGGAAGGAGTAGCTAAAAGCTAACTGAAGAAATCTAATACTTAATTTAGATCTGGTGGTGCCAACATATGCATTAATGATACAGTTTAAAACAGAGTTAAAGTAGAGTTTACAATAGCTATAGTAATGAGTTTGGACAGGAGCAACTGCAAACCATATGAAGGTAATGACAGGGGACACCAGACTTTCTTCAGTCAGAGACCGAGAACCTGGTGACAAAACCCAGATTACTCCCACTGCTGGCAGATTAGACAGATATCAGACCTGTGCCTTTGTTTCCACACAGAGACAGTACATTCTGCACTGTCTTGTTTTACATGTGCTTAACTACCTGTGAAGAGCAGTTGTGAGAATAATATTCCTGGGGTGAAAAGTCTGAATGTCCTTCAGTGAGTACTCTCTGGTCTACATTTTGGACATAGCTCATCCGTTACTTTACAGTAATGGACTTCTTTAAAAAACTTCATGTCTGCAGGGACACATACAGACAGATCCTGACCACTCTCTGGAGATTTTTCCTGCTTGCAGATGTGGATTTTACCACATGTATGTAGTTGAATTTATTTTCTTATATGTCACGAGGACTATGAAAGGTCCCTCATGCCAGGACTGCTGCTACTCTGAAGACAACAGTGATTCTACCCAAACCCCATGGCTTTTCAGCATATCACATTTATTGCAATGAAGCTTTGGAGTTGGGCCGTGACTAAGAGTTTCTATGAGTGCCCTGGCACAATAGTGGTTTTACGTTTCAGGGATGCAAGTCATAACCTCAGCCCAAGGATGGTAAATCCTTTAAGAAATGGGGTCACTCTAGCCATTACTCATTAGCCGGTCCCCCATGGTCTTGTATTAACTGGATAAAAAAGAAATGAAAAGGTTGAATTCAGGTAGTCAATTACCTTTCTGAGAACCCAGTTCTCAAGAAGAGAAAACATCCCTGGGCAAATAGATCCTTGAATAGCCTGACTGTTACGTAAGGTCCCAAAATAGAAAATTATATTAAAAAGTAAGGATTTTTCCCAGTAGCTTACCTGGATCTGAATGCCTAGCCAGTTAAATGCATCAAAACCCACTCTGGTCCTCAGAATAAGAAGCCCAAGAATAAACTGGATTCCTATTCCTGAAAGTACTGGTCTCCAAGCAACCTAGATAGACAGAAAAATAAATAAACTGTTATTTGAATAAATAATAATTTACTTTAGACAAGAAATTTATTAAAATGAGGCAAGGGCATTGTCTGACTGTACTGCAGGCTAGGAGCAGTTGCTGAAAAAGACTGCAAGGGACTTTGATCGTCACATATCTGGACAGAAAAGAAGGAGATTTTGCTACAGGGTTTGTCCTTGAGGAATTTCGACTCTGTTTCTTTTCCCCACCTTTAAAGGCTTTTGATACTTGGGAAATACTCAGTTATATATTGCGATTCATCATATAAAGGCTGTTGCAAGAAAAATTGGGGCTGACTCTGATGAGCTCCTTTTCACTGCACTGAAGATTCCTTCTCTATTGCCTCAGAAAATACCTTTGGTTTGTGAAAAGTGAATAAAATTATTTACAAGACAAAGAGCTGATATGGCACCCTAGTTTGCTCAGACTGTATAATACAAACCAGTTAAGTGTAATAGGGACTCATGGGGGAGCACAAAGCACTTGGAGTAGGAGTTCTCACTTCACTTGGAGACTGCAGCAGTTGCAAAGGATTGGGCATGTTCATTAGTCCTTGCTAAGAGGACTTCACCTATTAAGAAAGTCTCACCACTGATGCAAGAAGTGTTGAAAAGTGTTGGTGAAAGCTGGACAGTGGATATAGACTAATGAAAGCACACAGTGGTGCGTGAGGCATGCACACAAGAGTAAAAGCTGAAGTGGAAGTTGTGATGGCTGAAGCCCTTTGTAATATCACAGCAGAACAGAGTGGACATGTCCAGTGGAAAATTAAAATAAATGTCATTGACCAGCCTATGGAAATGGCTGAGTGAAAACTGAGAACCTAATCTCAGCCTCGGTTTTTGAAATCGCAGTGGGAATCAAACTTGTGAGGGATTAAGAGCTCTACAAGGCAACCATGTCTCTGGTTCCACGCAATATGTTGATGTGATGACAATGTCCTTAAGTGCCTGTGATGTCCTGAGGACTGTGATGAGGCTCCTGTGGGTGAAAACATGCAGAAGGCCTACCTCAGCTTGCACTGAAGCTCCAGGAACAAATGTGTTCCAACCTGCATCAGGGCTGAAACAAAAGTTGGGCAGTGGCTACCCAAAATATTGAGAGGTAGCTGCTGGTACTTTCCTCAGAAATTAAATACATCACTTGGTATTGGGCAGGCCTAAATGTTTTACTTTCATGGCTTTTCTGGTAGTCTTACTAAACTTCACGCTAGAGCAAGGCAATGGCTTTTGAGACAACGAATAAAAAAATCCCCAAAAGTCCAACATGGAATAAATACTCACTCTGGTTGGGTATTTGGAAAAGATAAACATCAGGAAAACATACATCACAAGCCCACCAAAGGAGATTAGCTGGCGGGATCCTTTTTTCGTTGTGTCAAAGATGAGCCAGCAGATGATAGTTATAATAAGAGCTGCACACAAGACCCTGGAGGAAAAAAGCATCATGACATCCTGAAAAAGACCAGGTAATCTTTTCCCTTCCCCTACTAAGAACGTTTACATTTCTGTTTGTGAATGAACTGTCTGTGCAATATTCTAGACTGAAACATGTAGTTTAAACAAGCAGAAACGTGCCTTTGATGATAGACTTCTGACAACAATAACCCTTGGTGGCATTGCAAAGAAGTGTCCTCCAAAGAGGTCCTCGAATCCAGAGTATGGGAGAAACCCAATAAAGCATGATTGACTCTTGTCTAAGTGTTATTTCTATTACACAAAGTGTGACTCTCCTCTTCCTTCCTATTCTTCCTTGAATCTTGCTCTAGCAAGACAGACTGTGGTTCCTACAAATTGCCCTGTGGTGATTAACTGGTGGGCCTGTGAAGAACACTCTGTTGAGGAGCATGTTATATGGTTTATTTCTTTGTAACCAGATGTAGTCTGTTTAGCTGTATCACAAACAATGATAAGAGCCACGCATACATCTGTGTTTCAGTGTTTCCATGGTCCCCACTATAACGGAACCACATTCAGCTTATTTATTGAAGGCAATTACCATAATGAGTCTGAAAGACAGCAAAATACGTCATTCCATATACAGAAAGAAAATAAACACAGTCCCAAGTCTTTAATGCTACTTGTTAACTTCCACTGATTGCAGCAGTACCTATATACCCAGATTTCATTTTTAGACCTGGATTAAAAGCATTGAAGGCAAGTTCTACAAAATGGCTTGACCATTGCAACATTGAATAACACCTTTTTACACGTGAGAGACTTTCTGTTTCTTGGAGGAATATAGTTAAGCACTTAATCTGTGATATGCACTATTTAAGGACTGCAGAAGAGGTAATACAGCACTTCCTGACCCTGGTTTGTTCCACCTGCTACTCAGGACTCTCCTGTTCTATTTGTTCCTTCCCCCAAGGAGGCTGTCAGATCATGTAATGGTGATGCCTCTTTGTGACTGCTCTCCAATGTGGCTCCTGAGCAGAAGGACCACAATCTTTATATCACCTTTCATAGCAAACCCCATTTTTAAATATTAATAATAAGCTGGGACAGTTTTCTGAACTGAGAATGACTCCTCCTTAAAGCTCTTTTTCTCTCAGCTAGTAGGTGACTTGACTGAAATAAAAGGCAGCTGGCCAGTTTACTTTTCCTGTTTAGTGATATTTCATTTGGTCTTTTTTTTCATTCTACAAGGCTCATTTGGCTCCTCATATTCCCAGGGATAACTTCAATATTCCTGATACGTGCTCAGGAATACTTGAAATAAGTATCTGCCAGATCTAATTATCTACCATTTATCTACCAGATGAATGTCTACCATCCCAAATTAAGGTTGTATGACCTTATTACTGTGACACTAATTGTGGCTGGCATGTTTTAATTCCTGGAGGTGAAATAAAAACTGCTACGTGTATATGTGGAAAAGTAGTGTCTAGGTAACACACTTCAGTCTTGCGCAGTTTGCATATGTTAAGGTTTTTATGAACCTAACAGCCCCCTGAGCAAGTAACAGTAAGGCACTTTCTGGCCTGCAGAATGAATGGAACATACCTGAACTTCTGTGAACATATTCTCTTCCAACCACAAACTCGTGCTATCTCAATTTTGGGTTTTTTTTTGCACTTTGTGCCATATTTCTGATACCTAGCTACTGCATTTCAAGCTTAAAGGTGTGTCTGATATCTATAAACTGCAAAACACTGCGTTTTGCTGTGATCTTTTTGAAATCTGTATGATTGACCCATCTCCTTGTGCTTATGGGGTTGTAAGTTGAAATAAAGCTATAGGATGAACTTGACAAATGCTTTGCTCTTCTATATAAATAGAAAGTAATTAATACTTACCATTTCAGCCAAAACCACTGTTTTTTCAGGTATTTTTCTCCAGGGGAAAAGAATTCAGCAATTCTGTCTTCATACTTAGCTATTAAAAAGTCCCAGCAGATGAAGAAGATGGCTATGACAGTGATGATAAAGACTGGCAAGGCTCTCTGAAAATTCATGATGCAGGCTGCAGTAACTACTGCCAAGTATGCTGTCACAGAAACAAGAACATACATGTCTGTTAGGTTGGTCTTTTTAACCACAAATCATAAGGATCATACCTTAAATGTATAGGATGTCATCAAAGTCAGGCCTGTGTTTATCTTCTCAATGCTTTTCTGACTCTTGGCTGAAACACTGAAAAATTTTGCTTTCACGGATAGTGACATAATATAGTCATGATATGAAGGGTGGAAACCATTCTATCAGAGCAGTTTATATGCTTTGGCAAAGTCAAGTTCATATCAAACATGTTCATAATAAACTTGGAAAAATCAAATATATCTAAAGAAGGGCTTTTTCCTATGTAAAACCTGTGAATTAAGAGCATCGGTCTTGTTCCTTCCTCCATAAGAGAATGAGCATATCCAATAAAACTAGAAAAAAACACTGAGAAATATGTCAATTGACTGATCTGATGGCCCTCTGAAGTAATTAAGAAGCTTAAAAGCAGTTTATTTCCTAAAGTAACTGTGAAATTATTTGTCATTTGGCAGTCTCATTGCTGATGCATGCTGGCCAAAGGAATACTCAGTTCTTGTAAATAATAATTTGATTTTGTCTATGGCAAACAAGGAAGAAATACTATTGATTTTTGAAAGGCAAGTTGGTTTTTTGTATAATTAACATATGAAACCCTGACATATCCTTAGCAATCACTCTCTTGAGTCAGAACGTGCTTGCTCTGTGACAAAGCAAGACAAGCCGATGTTATGAGGGCTGGATATTTAGCATGCAAACAGCACTTTTATGACCACTTTCCAGTATGCTGATGCCTACCTCACGAATGTATCTCAGGTCTATGTGTTGTCAGTGGTAGTAGTAAGAAGATGGTAAAATCAAACTTGGTGAAGTAGAAGGAAACAACCAACCTACTGGCTAATTAGGAAAGTGAGAAAGAAGAATATCTGAATAACTTTGCAGTGCATACTGTCATAAACACTTTTCCTCTGGAAAACATTTTTTGTGGATTTTGAGTGACAGGGGTCAGAACAGTAAACTCTCCTGTCTAG
>JAOXXN010000464.1:454270-464724 GCA_026770055.1 Myrmophylax atrothorax | reverse complement strand
AGTATCAGTTCTTCCAAACATTACGTATTTCACTTTGTTTCCTCACCTCACTAAAGGTAACACAGAGTGATTTCATGAGGGAGGTTTAAATTTAGGGAAATAGTGGTTAACAAAGACAATCCAACACAGATTTCCAGTGTTAAGTATACTGGCGATGTGGATGTATTTCAGCTACCCTAAATAAACACCCTGATATTGTGCAAGCTGAAAAAGAAATCACAGCTACAGCTCTGTCATCTCAGAGGCACTGCTTTAGAGAGGCACATCTCTAAAGCAGTGCCTCACACCCTCATTCTATAAAGGCAAGTTATATTTAGAGATGCTAATTATCCAGACTCTACTTGTTTGGAACCCAAATGTAGCTGGAGTTACAGCCACACTGAAATTCAGCATGAATACCCTTCTTTTCTGTACTTAAGATTAAATTTAAATGCAATTTGAGTAAAATAAGCTATATTAATTTAATTCATATCAGCACTCAGAAGAAACCAGCCTTCACCAGTACAAAGTATAATAGGGTCTTTGAGAAATTTGGATTGCTTTTGATATCTCAGTTTTAGTTCTGAGAATTCCTATTGTTGCACAATTCACAGCACTTTTGTATATATAACTTATAAGAACATTAGGTTATCTATCCAATCTCAGCAGAGAGATTAGATACAACAGAAAAAGAAAAAAAAAAGGAGAAATGAGAGATAGATGTATGAAAAGCCAGAGTTACTATATCAAATTTATGGCTCATACATCCACCAAAAAACTGAAAAGGTACTATCTACCATCTGTATGGCTACTTATGAGCCTTTGGGATTTAAAATTGTTACTTTCAGACTACAATTTCTTGTAATCTCTTATTTGGTTTAACATATCCACTTTTTATTAACTCAGCCTGTTATCCCCTTGGTGCAAAAATACCTCAATTATCCAGATACACATGTCATAAATATACAGCTCCATTCTGAAGGATGGCAGAAAAAATTCCTTCCTTATGAAATTTGGTTAATTTACTAAGGAACATTCTTTTCCAAAAGCTGATCCTATAAGGTTGAAATGCAGCACATTGTTGATGGCTTTTACTTAATTAAAGATGTTGAAAGAACAGATCTGGCTTAACCACACTAAGGTGAAGTATTGGTACATGCCAAAACTATTCTTGTTTGCATTTTGCACCTAAGAAATCCATTTTGTTTTGTGCATGTACTCTAGAAGTGAATGTTAACACCTTGCAATTGTAATGAATTATTGTTATTAACAGACAGATCTTTCAAGGAGGCTGTCTCAGACCACAGGCTATTCAATACTATCTGTTGAAAGGAAACAATGACACAAATGAAGATTCAGTATGGCAGAAAAAAAAAAAAAAAGAGGAAAATACTTGAAATATAATTTTAAGTATTGTCTTAATTTTTTAATCCCTTATATGGGATTTTCTGTTTAAACCCCCCCACAAGAACAAAAAACCAAACAAACCAAAAAGCTTCATCCTCAGGCAAAATGTAGATGTATGTTTTCACCGTGTGCTCACTTGCGCAAAAGAAGAGTAAAAATTTTGCTCCATCAAAATGGCTTTTTTCATAGCTATTCTGTTATTTGCACGGGAGTAAATGCCTATGCAAACTGAAGGACCATAGTGAATATATACAAGAGACTGCTGTTTCAAACCTTTCTATAAAAAATAGTTATGGAAATGCTGGAAAAGCAGTTATTGTACAAAAAGTAAAAATATTGTTCCTTTACTTTCAAAAGATTCTAAAGGATAGTTCCATAATCACCCATGTCAGTTGTAAGGTATATTAATTTTGAATATGTTGTGTTTCTGTGTTACACAAATTGCTATGCAATACGAACATCTATGTAGCATAGGGGTATGCCAATGAAATGTAGAGCTGTCACTCCAGAAGCAGAAACACTTGCAGGTTTTTGCTTAGGCCAGAAGTGAGTGGAAAACTTATCCATAAAGCATTACCCTTTCAAGTGTGGTTGCTCATCATCTGCTGAGGCACGTTTGTTTTCATGCAGATCACTCTCAATATTGATGTATTCATCCTCCTGGAAAACAGATTGGTGCCGAGGCTGTGAGAGGGGTGTCAGCTTGTTAAATAAGGTGCAAGAAAACATCCCTGCTGGCAGAGTACTGAAGCAGTCTCAAGACTTTCCTGCACTGCTACATGGCTCCAGCTCTCCCATCTGCCACCAACTCTGCGATCACTATCAGGCAAACCCACTATTTAGACCAGCTGTGGACATTCTCAAGCCATCCACACCATTTTCGAAGGGGAAATAAAGGCGGGAGAAATACCCCTGTTACTCAAAGCTGAAGATGGCAGGGCCCCATACCACTGCAGGCAGCAGAAAAGCAAGAGAACTGCAGAGCTGCAGGCAGGGCCAGCAGAGATGCTAATAAGCCAGCTTGCCTAGCACCTCCTGTAGACATTCCCCTGGTTCTGTTGCTTCTCTCTTTCTGAATTTCACTATGTAGGAACTTCCGTTTAAAGAGAATGGCTAAAAAGAGGGATGCTTATGGTATTAAAATTTAATCAAGTTAATACATTTATTCTTAAGAATAGCTGCTGGGTAATAGCTAACAATTCTTTAAAGGACTTAGTAGCAGAAACACACAATATGGACAGATTTCATCAGCAAAATAGCTTTTTGCTGCCTGAATCCACATAAGCCTGGCAGACATGCACTATGTCTGAGAACTGCCTGGAGGTGGCCGGGGCAGCACAGCCCCTAAGCTGCACCCGTGCAGACTGCCGTGCCCACACCGACATCACCTGCCTGCCCATACCTGCATTACTTCCCCATCCCAGTCAAGCAGGGCACACAAAAAGTGCTGATCCCATGGCTATGTCCCTCCGTGCTCATGGCAGGGCCTGCGGAGGGGCTGATAGCCTGGGGCAGGGGTCCATTGTGTTCAAAGACAGCAGAGCAGCCACGCAGGGCCCTGGCACCACACTGGTACCTCCTCCTTTGAATGCCATGACCAGCTCCCTGTCCTGCAGTGTCTGGCCAGCACCAGGTTGCAAGCAGACAGTCCTTGCATGACTTGGTGGACATATCCTACCCTCCTGAAGGGAGCAGCCCACAGTACTCAGCCACTTTTTGAAGGAACAGTGGCAATGTGCAGGTGAGTTTACCTTTTCTATCACCGTTGTTTCTGCTAATTCTATCCAACAATCTACTGTGTAAAGCCAGGCCTTGTAAACCACAGACCTTGTCATGGTCCTTGCATTCTGCCCAGCTTTCCTGCTGCAGACACTGCCAGGAGTCCCAGGAAGCCTCAGTCTGTTCATGGGAAAGGCTTGGAACAGAGCCACAGAATAGCCTGTGTCAGAAGGGGCCATAAAGACCACCTAATCCCAACCCCCTTGGGGAGGAGGCTCTGTGGAGCTGCACTGAAACTTATGGCCACATTTTCACTAAATTCATTTTTTTTCTCTCTTTGGTCTTGACTATGAAATAAAGTAAGACCGAAAAACGCGTACTAAGTTGCTGTTGTTTTTTGGTACCTGGCAGTACTGTTCTCAGTGGTTGTAGGAGTTAGACTTCATCCCCTGAGGGACATAGAGTGCTGATAGTATGTAAATATCATTTATTCCTGGGCTTAAATTTGAGGTATCTTGCATACCAATGCCTCTCACAGATTTTTGAACTGACACTATGAATCAGGAGAGTCATGTTGAAGAGCCATGCTTTCATGTATGCAGACACCTACACTCTCTTTGGCACTATGTCCCCTGCCCTAGATACATCTTGAAGCTCATGCCCTAGATATGCTGCCTTCATCCCGACCACCCCCCCCAGTGTCCCCATTTCACATGCTGCCTAGGCCAACTCACGCTGTCCCATCACTTTCCGTCATGCCACAGCATAAACCCTGAGCTTAGATCACCCACAGACTGGCCTCTCACTCTTTGCATTTGAGAAAGTCATGGTTTGTCTTGAGTACAAACACAATTTTTCCTTTTGAATATTTCAATAGTAAAAACATCAACCCACATCTTTTCACATTGTCTACAATGCATTTAAATATGCTCAGAATATTATTATGTCACTATTTTACTGTCACAAATGCTTTCCTACATTGACATTAAAAGGCGTTGAGAAAATCTGAGGTCAAAAATGACTTTGTGTAAAACTGGGTAGATACACAAGGAAAATGGAGAACATAACGTCAGATCTGGCTCTCTGAGAGTGACGGTCCTTGCTGAGGGTAACACAAGGGCTGTGTGGAGCCTGTGGGCTGCTGACAGCTAGGGCACATCAAACTCCATACTCTGCAGACCCTCAAAATAACTTTTTATGCCTCAGCCACAGTGTGCCTGGCAAGTGTTGGTGTGGGTATACACAACTCTACCACACTTACACCCTGTAGAGGCTGAACACTTTTAGGTGGACCCTTTCAGTGGAAATTTGGTTTCTCCAATAAAAATCAAGCTTTCATTGACTGCCACTGACTGCCACTATCTTTCTCCAATTTTCTACAGTTGCAATCAGTTCTGAAAGTCTTTTTATTCTTTTAGTTTTAAAAATTTCCTTTTAGCTGGCTTTTTTTAAGAGGAAGGTACAGGCACTGTCTACTACCTTTCTCTACTGGGATCTCAGATCCCACATTCCCTGGAGTGCATATCAGAACACTCTTAAGTGATCCTTTCTACCATTGTATATCTGGAATTACTTCGGCTTTGAAAGCAGAGGCATTACTTTGGCAGCATGCCTTTGCTGCCTCTGATTATATTAAAAAACTCCAAACAATGGAAGATAGAAATGAGCATCTACACTGCATCATGCTGCTTCAAGTACCATCACCAAACTTGGCAAGTTGGTATGATTACAACATAATTAAACTTTTACAACAGAAGTCTTTTTCTGGAGTGTGGATATGAAAATGTTAATACCTGACACTGGTAAAACGCCTGTAGGTTTTTTTAACCTGACTCTCATGTTTTCATAGGGACCTACTCACTATGTGGGCTTAAACAAACATAAAGTCAAAGAAGTTAAAATGAGTATGTTTATTATTAAAGTAATCTCTATTGTGTTCTTTTCTTCCTTCTCTGGTCAGTTTTACACCAGAGCTACTGCCTCCAGTTTGTGCTTTGTCTGAAATTTCCTATATTTTGGATGTTCATTTAATAATTAAATGTTACCTAATTTCTTTTGAAATAATTACTAATATGTCGTCTCTGACTGAAAGATTGTACCAATGTTTACAGATTCTCCTTTTCCACCTTCTCATGAGAGAATGCTTCTATATAAATCCCACATCCACAGTATTCCCTCTGATTGCCATTTCTCATGCCTCTTTTGTATTTTATGTGAAGCCATTATGACATTAGAATATATTTTTTCTGAACCCTCTTCATCCTGTCATTTTAATGTGTTTTCACCTTGATGTATTTTTGAGAACAAAACTCACTTCTCTGTCAGTTTAAACATTTTAAAATTCAGAAACTACAGCTAGCACAGTCCTGTTACGAGCACGGATCAGATCCATCAATGTGTAAAGTCACTTCTGAACCTGTCCCATTTGCAGGTGACATAAAAAACAGGAAGTTCACAGAGAATGGGAAAATTCTCTTTGCTTTAGGCCACACTTGCAGGATTACAGAACTGATCTGTCTGTTTTGAATATTTACAATATGAATACTGCTATCAAGTAAGTACTTTCACTGCTTTACTGCTTGGAATTCCCCTCTTGCAAAATATTAAAAAGCAAAGGCAAAGAGCTATCTCATCCGTGTAAGTGAAATGCTCTTGCAATATTTGTTTAGTTACCTCTTGCTCAGCTGTTCATTCATCAAGACATTTTGTGTAACTACATTCATTGACTTTCCCAGCCATCTCACCCCTGACTTTTGAAGGAGGATGGGTTCTGCAAAGGTCTAGCAACTTCTGTCTAATGGTTTTAACAATAGCAGGCACTCTAGAGGAGATGATTTTCCAGTCATGCTGGTTAGTGATGAAAAGAGTTTGGCCATCAGTCATTACATTATGTTGGAAATCAGAACCAGAATACTTAAAAAACCAGTTGGAAAACAGATACTTCAAATGCAAATGGTTTAAGTCATAATCTTCGGTTTTGTTAATTTCATGAGATTTTTAATTATATTCAGCTAGCTGAAATGAAGCCATCTGATTTACAGTTGAAAACTTGTTTTTCTTTAAATATTCAATGTAACTGACAATCATTTATAAGCTCTTTCTCAGATATTATTTTTGCTAACCAATGTCATGATTCTGAAGGAGTTAAAATGCATTTTAAATATTGAGGAACATTTTTTTCAATCATAAATTCCTGTCCAATTATAAAATTCTGTGTACAGGGTATGAGGAATAATGTTTATTATCCATGTGCTAAACTACAGTGAATGAGCTGCAGAGACAGCAGATAAGAAACATGTACTGACAGATTCAGATTTTGCAAGCTAAATCTTCATGGGGCATTTTGAAAAGGACTGTAAGAAACCCCACTTCTGAGCACATTGATGTTTTCTTACAGTTGTCTGAATTCAATAGGAGAGCTGGATAGTGTTCTGAAATGCAGGTTGTTGATTTTTTGGGTTTTGGTTTTTTTAAAAAAAAACAAGCATGACTTTGAAAAGCATGTTTTGGTGATGTGGAAAAGAACTGCATCATTTTCTGTCTGGATCTGATGAAGTAACGCAGTACAACATAATAATTTTCAAGGAAAATTACAACCGTGATGCCTATGATTCTTAATAGTGTCTATAGTCCTCATTGATGAACCAAATAAGAGTATTTAGCAAGTGATGGAGAATGGCAATAAACACAGAAAGAAATAGCATTTTTAGGACACATTTTAAACTTTTTTGAATTAAATTGAGTACAAATACTGTATGTTTTATGGCAATACCAATGCCCTATGCAGTATGAGTAAAAGGCAGAATTTTAAAGGTGATTGTTCCTCAAATCATCTTATGAACATTGTACGTTCAGCTACAGACACTGGTACAGACTGCTTAATGCATTATAACACTGACAATAGGAGGCCAGTGAAAAACATTTATTAGCTGTGATCTTCCCTTTGCATTGTATTTATTTTATGTTTACTTCTGTCTTGCTTTTAACTGTAGAGTTCATTCATCCCACCTACCTTTTCTTTTTATAAGCTAGCTTTTGTCACTCCTTGAGGAATGAGTGCGACTTGGTGTCTAAAGTTACCAGAGATATGAATGATCAGAACTGATTAGATAAAATTTTTGCCTCTTCAATGAGGACTAAATACAAGCTAGATAAATTCAATCTCAGCTGTAAGGCTATTGTTAGTGTTGCAGGGTTTCTGGGCAGGAAATTACGTGGGCAGCTGTGGCAGTGCTCCAGCCAGTGCCATCAGAGAGAAGTTAACTGCACCACCTTGAAGGCAGGAGATACAATATTGTTTCCACACATTATGTATGACATTATCATAGCTACAGATGCACAGTGTACTCCATTAGCATCTAGACACTAATATGGCCAATTTTCTGAATTGAGGATAATGATTTAGGTTCCTTAAATTGCATGACATTTTTAAGGGGAAAAATACTAACAACATGAATGTCTCATCATAAACAGTGCAGCAATCTGCTGATGCTAAGAGGTAGCATCCAAAGAAGACAACTTTAGCATGTAGTTCTTAACAATTGCATTGGGTTTTATTAAGGTTACGTTGCACTGAAGGGTAGGAGCATGCTAGGGAAGATTGGCAGTGTGGGTAGAGCTATCTATCTTCTTAAAACCAATACAAGAAGCTTACTCACTGTAATTCACCCAAATGGCTGTTAGTAACTGAGATGTCCCTAATATCAAAGAGAAAGAGAAAACAAGAGGTACAGCACAGCTGTACATTTGTGGTTTATTTTCTGGTTTTTTGAGACAATTTTGACCTGTTGTTGGGGAAAAGTTGCTTCTGAGTCTCCTAGTTGCTGGCATTACCACAAGGCAATAATGCAGGACATGCAGACTTTGAGGTTCAAGTGGAAACTGCATAGTGTACAAAAGAAGCAGCTGATATTTTACAGGATTGTGCATTTTTGAAAATGCAGTTAATGGTTTTAATATAACTATGCTACATGGATGCATGTCCTGTGTGACGTTAACATCAGTAAATTTCTGGAGGTGTACTACGGTACCATTGAAAATGGTGATGCAGTGAAATGCTTCTGTGATGCAGTGAAAAATCTATCACGGTACAGAAGAATGTGTATGCTATATCAATAGTAAACATGCAATTGAGAAGATTTAATAGTTATCCCCCCTTTGACCATTTGTATGACAAGCTGAAAGGCAGATTGCTCTGTATTGCAATCCCTTCAGCCTGTTAAGAGTCCCTCCACAACAGAAAGCACAATGCTTCTCATTCTTAACTTAATAAAGCTTTGACATGATCCTTCATCACTTGTTAGCCTTGAGTTGCTTTGTATTACGTTGAGAGTTGTTTTGTTAACTTAGGTATTTCATAAAACATTGGGCTTACTTTATCCCTCTGTTACTCTGTCTCTTTGTGCATTGATCATTAAATCAATCCGTCTGAAGATTCCTGTGGATACTTCAAATGATTCCTACATAGATACTTAAAACTGTTTGAATTAACCCTTTTCCAGAACACTTTTATATTTTGTGATTCAGGTAAGATATGCATTGCTTAATATTATGACAGTGTTATCTTGAAGGAATTAAAGAGTTCACTCTTTGGGCAAGAAAACCTTAAAGACAAGAAATAGGGAAAAATTATGAGATTGTTTACTTCTCAGTGGCTTTTACTGTGAAGGGATTCATTTGTCTATATGCAGAAGTTTACTTCTGTGTCTTATTTTCTCTAAGGAGTGACTTATATATTGAGTCAGAGATAGACAGTATAAATGCAAACGTGAACACTTTCTGATGTTCCAGGAAAAAAAATCCAACAACAAACCAACCAAAAAAACCAAAACACCTGGCACAGATCAGATTTCATTGCTGGATAGCCTCAGTGATTTGGCATTTAAAGTATTTAAATCAAAGAGGATTTGTGGCTCTTGCAAAACTCTGCAATGGACAGGAAAGGAAGCACCTGGGTTCCCTTCACACTGTCCAGGTGACCTAGCTGTGCAAGGCAGAGAATTAACCCAGATCACTGTACTGTGCTCCACAGAGACTACTGGGGGAAAAGGTGATTTTCAGCTTATGCCATTCAAGAGCATTCAAGATTGAGCTTCTGCAGCTAGGAAGGAACGCCTCTCCTTTTTGGATTTGTATGCACAGACTTTGGAAGCTGATGGCACTAGTCTCGGCACTATTTTGTGTGAAAATACGGCGCCACCTCTTATCTCCTTCACTTGAACTGAGGGAGACCCAGCTTCAATTGCTTGTCTTATCTGCTCTGAAACACAGGTGCATTCAGGGTCCTCTGATTACCCAGGGGAATGACCTAACTACTGGACTATCTTGTTTTAAGAGAGTTGTATCTCTGTCTCCTCTTGAAGCTGTCCCACTGAGCGTGGATTATTAGCTATTGACTAGAGCAGGGACTTGGATCCTGACTCTTCTACATTCCACAAATATTCCTTGATCAGCAGAGTCTCACATCAGTTTATTGCTTGTCTGTCTCTACAGCACAGGTGGTTGGATGTCACCGATGTTACATAATATTCCCCATGCCCGGGTTCCACAAAGACTTTTCTGTATTATTTAAATAGTGTCGGCTGATACATCCTCTACCCACTTCCTGCTAGCTGAGCTCAGGGGCAAAGAAAGGGGATCAGAGACTGCTGGGGAGAGTAACGGTTTGCTTTGCTAATACAGCACTCTCCAGAGTGGTTTAAAGCCACTGTCTCCCCCAACCTATCCCACAATCAGTGGCAAGTACAGTGACCCAGATTGGCTGTGTGCTTGCAAATTTTTGTTTGTCTGTTCTCTAATTCCAATGAAAGCACAGGGACGCTGGGCACTGAGAAGCAGCTGTCATGTTGTGGGGTTTCTGTTTATGTTCTTCTCCTTCCCTCTCTTAACTCCCTAAATGGACATTACGAGAGAAGGTATGTGTATGTGTATATGCGTGTATGCACAAGCAGGAGCAAGTGAGCATGAATGAAACACTGATCCCTCCTCTCCATACAGAACACAGGAAAATATAATCTAAACTGTATGAGAGAGGCAACCCGGTAACAGAAATAAAAACAACTGGTAGAACCACATATTTAAGAAAAAACTAACTCTTCTTCTTATCCAAATATCATAACACGCTGTAAAATTGCAACTTTAGAACATCCGTTTTGATTAGTGAGCTACAAAATGAAACTGGAGACCTAAAATGCTCCACTTCAGTTTTGTAAATGGCAGTCCTGTTGCTGCGTTAAACTTTCTTTGCATTTTGTCGTCCATCTCCCCCTCTAGAAATCAAAACAACTGGTAACAAGGAACTCTGCCCTTTCACATCCTTTAAAACTAACTGGGTTTTTTTCGGGGCGGGG
>JAOXXN010000464.1:437330-449281 GCA_026770055.1 Myrmophylax atrothorax | reverse complement strand
GACTGGAGTTGGACCAAGGGTTGGACTTGATGATCTCGGAGGTCTTTTCCAACCCAATTGATTCTATGATTCTATAATTCTAAGCTTTCATACATAGAAATAAAAGTGGCATCAATCTACAAGTGTCATCACATGCAGACATGGGCTGAAACCATATTCCTTTTGGGCAGTATGTTTGGATTGTGTTCTTGGTTTGGTTTAATTATTTGTTTGTGTGTTTTGGTTGTAGGTTTTATTTATTTTCACTACTGCTTGCTAAATTTCACCTTGTGTATGCTGGAAAACTTTTTCACACCACTTCCAGTCATTGCTTAGACACATGAATAGAGCCTATGGATTGTCTAATTCACACTTTATGCCACAGTGTGCAGTTTAGGTTTGGGCATGTGTGCAGACTCGTTAGTTCATTTTTACCGGTTGGATGAAGTGCTACAGGGTCAAGAAGACAGTCAGTCACTGCCCTTGTGAAATTTAGGCCTCTGAGAGAGAAAGTGAATGAAAGGTAAATAATACATACATGCAAAGTCAGGTGTGACAAACCCCATGGAAATTCATTTATAACTGTGATATGACAAGGAAATTCAAGTTCTTTCTGTAGTTCTGTTTGTAGTGTGGCTTGCATGTACAAGGGCTATGTATGGAAAGATTGTGGGTGTACCAGGAGTGCTTCATGGGAACTTCCCAGCTTATCTCTGTACAGATGACAGAGTGGACTCATTTGTGACAGATTGCTTCACTGAATTTCTAGCTTGCTTTGTGTGAAAGCAACCGCATAGTTGACACTCAATCTCCCGAAGTTCTGGATTCCCTGCCGTGCCAGGCCCTATCCTTGGCAGCCCTGGTGGGGCTGAGCCCAGTAAATAGGTGCTACGTGCCCTTTCAGGTGTGTCAATTGACACCCTCGGTAAGCACGATGAGTAATTCTGAGGGCTCCTCTAGGCAAGGCAGTTCCTGTAGCAGGGAAAGAAGTTGACCAAAATTTGAATAGATAAGAGAATTTGAATAACTGAATTTTGAATAATCAGTAGAAACTGTTCCAGTAGGAATCTTCTGTGCTCAGCTGAAATAGAATATGTTTTGCAGGTACTTTAAATTAGCCCATGGCAATGTATCATGCACTTACTGGAGTAGTTACCCTGCTAACTGGATTGCAGCAGGACACTTGATAATCCTAGTAGGATTCCTAGGGCTGTAAGAATTTATCTCAGTCTGATTCAGTGAAGATGACACTGCAATGCTTGCAATGGGGAGTCATGCATCATCTGCGTAGTGACCATCAGCCCCATTTGAGACATTTAGTTCCCCATGTAAGCATTACCCTATCAATGCAAAAGTTACAAGAGATTTGGGGTATTTTTTCACTAGCATTCTGTCTGTGAATGTTTGTACAGGTCAGCGAGTCTTTTTGCTGGAACAAAATCTGGTATAAATCAGCGTAAATTATTTCTACTTAGTTAAAAGTGAGGTGGCAATCTGACAAGTTTTGAATATTTCAGTGGGGTTTGTATCTTTGTTCCTATTACAATCCAAACAATTATACTTAAGTCCTTCTTGAAATGCTTTCTGATGTAAGTAAATACAAATGTTCTGCCAGTGCAGTATAAACTTGTGTATGGTACAGATCTTCAAGCTGTAGTAGCACAAATAAATGTTTTCCTTATGATAAAGTATTTCTAAAGGACCAAAAAGAGTACAATCATGGATCAGAAATCTGAAGAACCTGAAAAGTTCTGGAAGTATTTAGATGCCTGTCTACAAGGAAAAGTTATAACATCAAACTTAGTCTGCTGTGTGATTATTGCTTTCTTAACACAATTAATAGTGTTTCTGAAGCTTGGAACTCCATGAGGATGTTGATAAGTAGGACCTTCTGTCAGCCAGGTGGAATTCTCACTGACTGGGGAATGAAGAGGCAGTCAGAAAAAACTCTGAGTTTACATTCCTTACATTTAATGATAAATCACTCATTACTATAGGGATCCAAGGTGATTTAGAAACTGTGAATATACAGTGTATAGTGTGATTCCCTGCAGATACACTCAATACACAGTCAACAAAGATTCACTAACTGTAAAAATCTGCAACCAACACAAGTTATAAAGCTGGCACCATCACAGTGAGGTGAAACATTTTTATACAGCACTGTAACTCTATCTGCAGTCCAAGTTACCTAGATTTGAAAAGCAGCAGCAGTGGTGAGAGATTTAATAGTGAAATCTCTATAAGACCATCCTAACTGCCAACAAATGGTCCTAACTTTCTTTTTTTTTTTTTAATCCGTCACCCAGTCGCACTGTCAGTTCAGCAGGCTTATATTTCTGGAATAACAGAGCTAAGCATTTTGTCATAGTTTACGGCACCTCCAGCATCAGAGTCTCCTTATTAACACAAGAAAGCTGATAGGAGGAAAACGATTGGGGTGCATTCTATCCTGAGTACCTTTAATTTAGTATACTAGTACTAGAAGTCCCATTCATCTAGTAAAGATAACAAGGCCCATCCAAGGATATGAACTATGTGTACATTTTCAAGGGGAAGTAAGAAAATTTGAACTTTATGAGGCTCAAGTACTATACTAATACAAGTTCTTTGGGGGCAAATTTCTTATGCATTAGCTTTGCCTGTTTGTTTGCTGGTCTGTTTGGATTGGATTTGATTTTGCTTTTCTATATGGGTGGGGCTGATACTTCCTCTAAGGAAATGACAAATACACTACTCATATATTTCCATTAAACAATCCCACTCTAATTGCATACGTAAATTTTAATGGAATGGATGACTTGGAAGCTGGGTTAGCACATACTGCAGTTTTCAAAAAATATTCTATAGGTCTACAGTGAGAACAAATCTTCAGAAATCAGATCAGTATGGAGGATAAAGTCTTGAAGACAAATGAGGTTGAATATAAACTATTAACTCGACATTACTGTGCTAAATTTTTTCTTCATGCTGGTTCCCTAGGTATACTAGAGATGATACAGCATCTCTCTGCTTGATGCAATGGGATCACCCAGTGTGATTCTATTAAAGGCCATCTCTCAAGCACAGAATGCAATTTAAAAGAAATAGAAACAGCAAAACCTTTTAAAAGAAAGAAAGAATCTTCCCCTTTGAATATCAGGAAGTTGATTCATTGTAATACTTCAATATGATTAAGCACACTTTGGTATTTTCTGTATCAGCATAATTTACATTTATTGGTGAAACACAGAAGTTTAAATAAAATATGCTTCAGAGGAGAAAATATCTTCCTGGGTTCTGAAATATTACACCAGCCAAGGACAACATGTGCACTCTTTTGAATTCCAGGGTATTTTTTTAAACTGCTGCCTCCTGGGGAAGAAGAGACACGATTTAAAAAGGCTCTTTTGAATTGTTAATGAGTATTTAGAAGGTCGAGCCTTTGCAGTCTGAGGAGATGAAGAGGTCAACAGTGGCTAAACAGCACTCTCAACATACCGCTGTTAACACAGATAAAGCTGTTATCATCCGGATTGCTTTCAGGGAGGACATGTCCTAGAGCACAATTTGGAGCACCCCTGGGTTGCCTCCAGCATCACAACAGTGTTGCCCAGACCAGTTCTTCCAGTTGAAATCAATTCACTGTTGAAGTCTGGAGATGTTTGTACCCTCTGTCAACCCAGCAGGACGATTTCACCCATATTCTGCACTGTTTGCTTTGTCTGGGAAACACTCAAACTCATTTGGCAAGACATACAGCCTGGAACTCTGCCTAACAATAACAATTATGTGTTCTAAGTGCAGTTTCGTATAAGGAGTTGCAACCTCTCACTCCTCACTAAGGAATTCAGGATATACATCTTTAAGGTCCAAGGGACACAAAAGTACAGTTTGTCAAGGCAAAGGATTTAACAGGGCATGAGAGGATTTGGACAACCAGTACCATAAATGATTCCTCCTTCCCCAGCAGATCCTGTGTTTACAGAACTAATCTGTTAATAGGAAATTTATATTTGCACTCTCCTTTTTGCAGATCTTGTTTGACTATGCTTAAAAAAAAAAAATCCAAAGTTTCTACCATGCATGCTTATTTTAACATTTTTGGACCACAGGCTTTCTATCCTGATGCAACCTTTCAGCTAAATGTTTGCTGACCTAGTGACATTTTGGAATTTTTAAATTATGCGTCTACAAAGAGCAGCCTGATTACAAAACTCACATAACTTAACCTAAAGACAATTTTTACTTGTGTTTCTAACAGACAAAGCCATGATCGATCTCACTTTGTCCTATCACAAGCGTAATTTTCTTCCAGCTTTTTCAACAGTTCTAGCAGATTTATAAGACCTAGATCCAAAGACCAATGGCACACATCCATGTTGCTGGAGAAGAATTAGCTACTTTGTGTTGATCTAGCTCGAACTAGAAACAATTTTGAAATTTGGGGGTAGATATGTACAAAATCTCTACACAGAGGATCCTTTTCATTTCAGTCTTCTGATCCCCCATGGTCAAATAGTTCCTTTTAATTTTGTCATATCTTATTACTGATTGCAATTTCTCTCCATGTCTTTAAATTCCACATGTTTCCATATGTATAGGTCTATGGGATCCTTGGGGGTTACTTGTGAATAAATGAGACCTTTTGAAGAAATAGATGATGAGAAAGGACTGCACCGTAAAGAAAGTCAAACTCAAATCCTTTCAGGCTCCATTTCCAAATCTCACTCTGTAACCAAGCACGTCATAGTAGGGTGAGGCAGGAGCATATTTAGTATGTATGAACAGTAACACCATGCTTAAAAGAAGTAGTGAAGGGGAAAGGAAATTATTTACCATTGGACTAAAAAGTAAATAACTAGTTTAAAAGCAGGAAGGAATTGCAACCTGGAAGCTGAGCAAGATGTTCTAGTTAATTATGTAACTAGGTGCAGAACATAATGCGAGAAAAGATACTGTGTGTCGAAAAACTAGCAATTGCCAGTTGAATACTTACTGTCACAAGGGGGGAAAAAAAAGAAATAAATAATTTGTCAAATCTCCCTTTAAACACTGAAAAAGTACTTGCTGCCTCTTTCCCCATTCTTGCCATCCTCTTTGGCCTTTTTTCACAAGAACAAACTGTCCATTGACTCCCTCTGGAATTGCTAGACTACCATCCAAGTCAGAGCCTCTATCAGAAAAGTTGACTCTTCAGGCCAGGTCTAACCAGTAAGTTAAATGCATGACATCTATTTCTGACTGATTAACTAAGTCCTCTAGGGACAGCACTAATTATTTCTGATGGATTAATAATTTTACAAAGCTTTGCACTTAAGTACTTTAATGCATATTCAAAAATTCCACTGGAAGTAAATTGCCTTGCAGAGCTGCCTTGCATCAGCTCTACATAAGATTAACTGCTGGGCAGCACCAAGCTGCAGTGTGTGGGAATCATATTACGGTCCTAGTAATGATTGATATGTAGAACTATGAAAGGTTCCTGACCCCTTTCTTTGTTGGGAAGAGGAAACAGCTCCAATAAATTATCTAATTTTAAGCAGAAGAGTAACAATTGTTGGTAGCAGAAATTCAGTATGTATGTTATGTTCTGCAGATAGGCCACACACCAGACTGTCAGAGAAGGAAGTCTCTGTTTATCCTAAAGTGACAATGTTAGTAAGCACTGGTCTTTTGAGCTTTCTTTGAGGTCTGAAAAGTGAATAGAAGCATTATTCTTCCTATGTCTCATGCTTGATTATTCATACATATGCCCTGATTCCCTGGCAAAATAACAGAACAAAAGTATCTGGTCCATGCACACTGACAGATACATTCTTTAGCATACATTCATATCAGTTTTCCTGCCAAGAATCAAAATTTGACTTGAAAGATAGTGCTGGCTTCCCCTACTGCCTATGAGGGCTCACAGATGGAGAGGTCAACCCTAGTTCCAGATCCATTATGGAGGCATAACAACGGCCAACTCCCTGCCCACCTCCTCTTCTGATGACACCAAAATCTCTCCTTCTGTTTTGCTGTGGTATCTTCTACTTGAGTTAATTGTAATGTTCCTCTTTCCAACGCTTATATTAAATCACTTCTTGGCTTGTTTGTATCTAGTCCTCCCAAGAAAGGATTTTCTCTTTTTGTCGGTATAAGGGTCCCTAAGCTCAACTATGGCCAGTAATATTAATTACTGTCACACTGATAACTTACACACACTGAATAATCCAACCCACTGCTACTTACGAAATAATGTTCTTGTTCGGAGTCTTTGATTCCATTTAGAAACATCACATGGATTATCTGGCTATCTTCCTACATCACATTCAGGCTTTCAGTCTTCACCTTTGTACCTTATACACTATTGAAGCTATGTATTCTATTTAAATTCTTCTATGTTTTTACCTTGGTTGTCCCATACAGTCATGTTTCTGCTTTAATCTCCAGCTTTATTTATTGTAAATTCCTCATAAATTCAGTTGGTTTTCCTAATCTTATATTTTCACCTTCTATTTAATCTCTTTCTCTGCCTCATAGCTTCCTATGTACTGCCCTGGTTCTTCCTGAGCTTCAAGAAGTTGCCCAATTTCTGTCCACGATCAGTTCCCTTCAAGTCTCTCTGAAGACTGTTTAGCCATAAAACTGTCCTGCTTCTGCTTTTCTTACTGATTATTGTTGTTTGCACTCAGTTTCCTCAAAACTTTGATTTATTGTTCATGTAGTAATTTACAGAGTTAAAATTAGCAAGGCCAAAAGACACACACTTTTTTGATGACTGCAAAAGGCTCTTTGCACATTACCTGCTTAAAAATTAATAGTAACAAATAGTGAAAAATTCAAGCATAATTGTTTTTGATGGGGAAGCATCTGTTCATCAATTTTAGGGATCAGTCATCTCACAAGATTAATAAGAATCAAACTCATGAGGGATTTCTCTTTTTTATTGAAAATTATCAGTTTTCAAAAATTATATATATTCGGTTAGATTCACTTTAAACTGAGCAGTAAGATCAAGAGTTAAGGAGGGGAAAGGTGCTTGGTGCCAGTGAGCCAGAGTGCCAGGCAGGTAGTGTGGTGTTATCTCCTAAGTAAGCAGGACTGAAGAAGGGATAAAGCCCAGGAGCTGGTAACTGCCTTTGGGTGGGCTGTGCCCTGCGGGTCCCCAGCAGACTGGGGGATCCTTGCAGATGTTGTAGGGCACTGTTGCACTGTGGTCAGTGCATTGGCTGAGACACCCACATTAGTGACAGCCCATGAGGGTGCTGGCAGCACATTCCCATGTGTTTAAGTGTACTTTCTCCTGAAACCCTTGCCAACACACCTAAGTGCTGAATCAAGAGGCAGCATTTAATTTTGAGGCATTCTAGGAAATGGAATAGGCTGTACAGCTACAGAAGTCAGGCCATGGGGAGAATGATTTCCCATCCTGTCTACACTTTTAAAACTCTAATGCAGGTCTGTTGTCCCTAGGAGGATCGTTTTGCATTTACCTGCACATTCAGATTTGTTAAGTGTTCGACTTTGTACCAGAGAGGCTTGTATATGCACATTCACAATCGTTATATGCTGTATATTAACATCCACTTCACGTGCAGGTGGAGATTGGAAGAGTCTGCTCTGCGAACAAACCTGTTGGACACTTGGTGGCAGTATTTGCTTTAGATTCTTGCAGCAGGAACTCCATTAGCTCTTGCCCTCAGTGCAGTCTCCGGAGAGCTGCGGGCATTTTAGGTTGCTTGGGAAGGGGGCAGGAGGAGGGAGGAAACCACAGAAGTGGAGTGGAAGGACAGTAAATATGATTTAGTCTTTTCAGTCCTACTGACACAGCTGTCAGAAACAATTTTGCTTTAACTATTTTATTTTCCTGGTTATTGTTGCCTTTCTGTCTTGGGAGCTCTCACTGACCCTGTCTGCTTGATCTCAGGACAAAAGTTAAGTGAACAGATTTAAAACCTATCACAGTGCAGCTGATAACATTGATGTGGTTTCTATTGATTAAAAGTGAAGGTAGGATTGTTATAACTGCATTAGCCTCCAATTGTTGCCGCCGAGGGACTACAATGCTTCAGCAGTGGCTGAACCACTTGGCAATTTATCAGTGCTGCAAAATATCTCTAAAGAAGTGAGTAGGTGAGAGCAGTCTGCAAGTGTAGTAGCCTTCTGCTTAGCTTCCTGCTGATCTACCATTAGAGATACCTTTGGAAGTCGTCAGCTGAGAGTGCCTAACCTGTAAAGGTGACTGAGGGAGGGCTTTGATAATGCTGCACACAAATGACAGAGGTATAAAGGTATCAAGAAGCCATTGGGAATGGGGAAGTGGCAAGTGTACGCTAGCTCAATACAAGGACTGTGGTGAACAAGAATACATAAGCCACTTTGGCATGTGTATACCAATACTAAATTCAACCTCTTCTGTGTTCTGAAACTTGTATCAAACCTACCTTATTATCCAATAAAATTTGTGGAAATGCTTGGGTTTTGTTTGGTTAGTTGGTTTGGTTTACGTTTCTGTTTGGTCCTCTTTGGTTTTTTTTTTGAATATGTGAACCAGCAGATTAAAGTGTTTGTGATAGTTCTAATGGCAACATTCTGATGCTCCACTCAAACTGAGATGTGCCTGGCATTTATTCTGCACAGGTATTTTCTTTCCTTAATGCAATCAGCTTTTTATAGTGAATTAGAACAAAAAAAAATATTTTAGGGCTCCCTCCTCCTAATTTTGCTTCTGCTTTTCCTACTTGTTTCAGAGGAGAGGCTCTGTTGGTCTCATGAGATGGTTTCAACAGCTTTGAGTGTGCAATAAAATCATGTTATAATATGATTTTCTTCTTGATGCTCAAAGTTCTGGATTTTTGTTCTAAAAAATGATTCCAGGATGGTAAAAAAAAAGCAAACCAAACTCACACTAGAAAACAACTCAGCCTCCCACAAATTCTAAAAGATGTCCTCAGCTGGTATAAAGCAGTATATATTTAGTGTTGCCTAGTTTTATCAACTGTGGACCTAAGTAATAATATTAGTGATGAAGTTGGGGAATTTTCATGTCCAGTTGTGTCATCTTTCCATCTGTTTTCATTTCAAAAGCTGTTAACAGAAATTTCCCCTCTCTTACTACATGGGAAGTACACTCTTCTTGCAGTTGTCTTTATTAAGCAGGACTATTCCTCGATCCCCTTGAAATGCTCTGTAAAAATTAATAATTTATGCTAAGTGAAGTAATACTCCTGGGAGTTGAACTAATCAGAATTCAAAAGTTGTACGGCCCATTGAAAACATTTGCTGAAATCACTATGGCTCCAGGAGATATTAAGATGTATGAGTATGTGTGTTTGGGGAGACAGAGGGGAGAGCTTTGGCCCCTTTTACTTTCCCAGAGGAATGACTAGCAATTGCAAGATTTAGGAAGACAGCAATGCACTAAGCAATCTTGCTCAGAACACTTTGGAAAATGCAATTCCCCTCCATGGAAATAAAAAAAAATATGTTTTCTGTGTTTGGAAAAGGTAAATAAGTTTTCCAGAATTTTCAATGGGATGAAGAATTTGACACCCTTAGTTAGCAGTGATTAAAGTAATTTATTTAGGGTATAGTTGTGGAATATTCAGGTTATACTTTTTTATTGTTTCATTGGGGTATCCATGTTCTGAATTTAATGACTTGGCTGTGCATGTCCCAGGGAGAAGGTTATCTGTACTAAAACCTACAGCTGAGGTTCTCTCCAGCCAGAGATACCTAGAAGGAAAATGTTACCACACCGGAACTGCAGCTTATGGTGGCTCCAGCCTTTTATGCAGTGTCCTGAGCCAGCTGGTAGAGTTCAGAGAGAACACAGCCATGCCTTTTTTGTTGGACTCTGATCATGAAGTATTTTCAGTTTCCTCAGACTATATTTTAAAATATTTTATGAAAAGCCATTTGTCACAGAAACTCCCAGCCAACTCCTTTCAACAAGCAAGTCAGTATTGGAGACAGTGGAAGGACAACATAGTAACAGTGGTCGCCCCTATGTCCCAAGGCACCACTTCAGCAGAGTGGATTATTGCTTCATACTGGAGCTATAAACACAATGGTCATTGTGAGATAAACTCACACAGTTTGTTCAGACCCCATTCCACATTTGTACTCTGGTATCTCATTTAACCTTTTCTTACTGTCCTCCCAAGTAGGTCTACATAGCCCTGTTGCCCTGGGCTGCAGAGGTAAAAGCTGGGTAGCTACAGCTTCTGAGATGTGCATTACAAGGTACTGGTGCATTATAAGGGTGAGCTGTAAAAAAGGAGATCATGCATATTCAATTCAGGCATCTCCTTCATTTTCTATTAAAACAGGAAGGCTCTCTCCAACTCTGTTCCCCGCACACCCCATAGGACTCCAAATCACACAAAACACAAAGCAGGTCACAGAAAAAAGTAAATATCTCTGGTAGGTAAAGAATTGGTCACGTACCAGGAGATGGTGCTCCAGAGTATGTAATGTTACTTTCTGCTTTAGCCAAACTAAAAACTCTGCTGCACTTTTATGATAAAAAAGGATTCTTGGAAGGAGTGTCCCATTATCTCCTTGAGTGCACAGATGATAATGACTTGGTTTGCAAAGAAGTTCACAATATGTAGTTCCCAGTAGTAAAAAGTAAAGGTGCAAACCCCAGCAAAAATATGTCTGCAAGTTTCCAAATATCTTCTGGGATGGTGTAGCATTTTCTTCTGTATTTGAATAACTTGATTTACTCAAGCCCAGAGTCTGTTTAGTGCCCCTAGAAAATATAAAAATAACAAAAATAAATAATTGAAAAAAATCCCCAAATAATAAACCCAAAACCAAACCAAGCAACTAACTAAAACAACCTCAAAGTGGAACTGTTCAGGGAGTGGAGGCCACAGTATCTACAGTGCAAATGTAAGTCCTGAACTAATTCTTTATTTTCTAACTCTTTGCAGGCAGAAGGTAATTTACAGATTTAAAATTGTGGGGGTTTGGGCTTTTTGTTTTGGATTGCATTTGTGTCTGTGGTTTGGGTTTTTTTTTGTTTTGGTTGGTTTTGGATTTTTTGTTGGTTTTGTTATTGTTGTTGTTGAGGGATTTTTTTTAAGGGGAGGTTTTTTTATCCATTTGGGGGTTTTTATGTGTATTGGTTTTTGTTTGGGTTTTTATTTCTAGCTTTAAAATCTGTACAGAGTGAGAAGACTATAAACCAGCATCCATGAAGCAGAAAACTTTATCTCACTTGTCAACTAAAAACTGATTTGGATCAGCAGAGAAGAGTTGTGTTTGCAACTAGCCCCTCACCTATTCATCAGCACATCTATACAAATGGCAAGGCAGGGCTTTTTTCCATACACAGAATTTACTTGTCTAAAGACACCCTGAGTAGTCTTGTTAATTTAGTTTTATAGATTTCTTCCATTTTAGGTGTTAAAAGAGCTACAGTGTAGTTGAAAGACTGGTCTAAATGTTGAGATAAAATTCTGATCTGAAACTGTAGTAGGGTTTTAAATCATGCATAGTTCAAGAGGTGTTCATCCTAGACTTTTAAAAAAAATTTACAGTGATCACTTCAAAATTCTAATCCAAGTTTGGTTTCCATTTGTCCTAGTTACAGAGGCTGGAATCAGTTTATCACTATGCGGGTATAACCAAAACTGTATATTCTGCACCCTCTGTGTAATTTCTGATGGACTGTTAATAATGGACCATTTGCAGCAGCTGCCCAAGGCACACCTGACCCCTCAGGCTACAAGCTGGGTGTTAAAGAACCCTGCAAGACAGAGGAGTGTTTCTGTCTTCACATCAATGGCTCAGCTGTCATAACTCCCCTCTGGGGAGGCATGAGCACTTTTACACCCAGCCTGAGGGGTCTTGTCTGCTAATGGACTATTAGGGATGGGCACAGCAGGCAGCTACAATGACCTAGACCATCAAAGATCCCAAAAATATCTCATGACTCACAGAGTTAATCACGCATTCTGAAACTCCCTGGCATGGGAGAGGTACTGGGCATGTTCACC
>JAOXXN010000464.1:293940-325223 GCA_026770055.1 Myrmophylax atrothorax | reverse complement strand
AGAAGCCATATTGAGAATGAAAAGTAGTACAGGGAGTTGAAGGAGGAGCTTGGAAGGAAGTCAGAGTCTGATTTGATGGGAAGGAGTAGTTTATGTAAACAATGACTAAAACATGGAGGTAACCAGGTGACAGAAGTCAACCACTGAGATCTATCCTATGGTTAGCGTTGCAAGGTGGGAAAAACACCACAGAGCCACAGAGGAGAAGGTTGGACTGAAATTATTTTTAAAATATGAGGACACTGTAAAAAAATCCGTAGCATATTTGGCCTGTTGTACAGTCCAAAGGAAGACTCAAAGGGCCAAAGTGATAACATGGACACCCTTAGCAGTATGATACAAGATGACAAGAGTACCAATAACTGGTGTCACATCACACCGAAAAGTACAGTAACTTCATTTAAATCATGGATATCCTAATAACAGGTTTTACACTGGGTTTAATTTGCCTTTTCTGAAGAATGCATAGTAGTTTCTAATACTGCCATATAATATGCCTCATGACCTGATCACAGAATATAAATTCATAGTTTTGCTGTGTATAATCTTGATTATGTTTTAGACTATTTTGATCTAGGATTAGTAATTTAAATAAGCACAAACCTTTTTTGTTGTGGACCAAATGGTGTGATACCAATTTTCTGAAACTTTTTTTGGCATTCTCCCATGTATGACATCTTTCCAACAGCAAAACCTAAGACACCAGCAACTATAAAGACAGATGACAAAACGTTATTAATACAAGAGCTTAAATCAGGAGTCTGCTATTGGCTCCACTGTAATCATATGACAAATTGTATGTCACGTGTCTTCTCAAAACATGTCAGGTTACACAGGCATTAGAGACATGATTTCAGTAACTACTGAAAACTGGCTACCTATCAGGAGAGATATCAACCGGTCCAAGACAATGCATACAAGAAAAGGGTATAGTATTTAGGGGAACAGATTATATAGAAATAGTCCACAGTAAAATTAATTCACAATGTCAGCACCAATTGTTCTTGCCCTTGTTTGCACACCATGGTTTATTTCTAACAATCACACTTTTAACATCAATTTCTCTGGACTTCTAAGAAGCTAGAGCATCAGCCTGCTATACTATCACAGTATGGCTTTCACTCCTTATAGAGTCAGAATAAAAAACTCCTGAATTTCCTGCTGAGCTTCTGCTGAAGAAGGAATCAATTTCATTTCTTGCCATTTAAGAGCCACCTTACTGTACAATACAGTTTCTGTGCTTTTACGTGTTTTCCTCATCAATCCATGGTTATGAATTAGACAGTTAAGATCAATAAAATCAGCATATGAGAAGTATATAAAAATATGACAAAAGTATATAAAAATATAGTATTTTATATATTATAGTATCATGACTCCTTGCTACCATAAGCTGTGCTATCTGCTAAGCATGGCTGATCAGTGAGGCTGACATAATTTATAGAACAAAGTTGAGACTGGAGTTTTCACCAGTTTTTTTTCACCAGAGTTGCATTAAGTAAATGAGAACTACGGCCATGCCACCCTGACACCCAATCCCGTCAGATCTCGGAAGCCAAGCAGGGTCAGCCCCGGTTAGCACTTGGATGGGAGCCCTCCTGGGAATACTGGGGGCTGTAGGTTCTAGTCCTGAGGACTTCACTGTCACCATCCAAGCTCGCTCGGCCATGGCAGATGAACCTGAGGAGTTAAAGGGTGGGCCAGTTCCGCGCAACCTGTGCCTCACCTAAAAAATCCACTGCACGGGCTCGAAGGGCACACCCATGTGGGGAGAGCCCTTCCCAAATCTTTGTTTGCGAGGCCTAGCCATGACACCTGAGGTTTTACTGTGAGATTTTCTAAAAGTGTTGTAGTAGATGAATTTTGAAGATTACATACAATTCTTTTTATTATTAGACTTTGTTAGTGCACGTATACAATCCAAGAGTGTTTGACTTTAAAAAGAATTTACCACCTCACAGCAATAAATCATTTTTGTGGTACCTGAGAAGAGACTCAGGTGTAGAAGAGAGGAATTCTGATCTCTGCCTGATTTATGAAATAGAATGGACCTTCACAGAAAGGCCAGTTCTCCAGGTGCTCCTGATTTATCCTGATGAATTGGAAATAGTATTCAAATACCCTGTGTAAGTTCTCCTGCCTATGAGAGTTTGGGTCCTTGGTGCATGTAGAGCTTAATTCTTTACATGGAAACTGTTACTGACTTGCAGTTTGCATTGTGCTGTTTACTAAAGTTGCATGCCTTTGATTCTTAACTAAAGGGTTCAACTTGCCTACCTTAACCTTCTTAACTAAAGGATTCAACTTCTACTTTCGCCCAGCTAAATGCCTGAAGTCCCCCTGCCCCTCATTTTTTTTCTATATGCATGATACATTTTGCATTCTAAATAAATCGGTGGTTTTTTTGCTGTAGGATATTGGTGAACAATCCATTCAAGTGTTCCTGTGAAATCATGTGGATCAAGAAATTTCAAGAGGCCAAGTTTTCCACTGAAACTCAGGATTTATATTGCATGGATGACAACAACAAGAAGACAGCCTTGCTGGATATGAAGGTCCCGAACTGCGGTAATAGTCTTTTAACATAAAACTACTGCTAAATTATTATGAGCCAGGAAAAACAAATGTAGTTTTTTACAAGGTACCTCTCAGGATGACAACAGTGCTCTAAAGGAAAAGTTTTCAGTGGAGATATTAACAACTCAGTATTCTTTCACCCCCCTTGGAATAATTCTGGGAACTTCATAGAATCACAGAATCTTAGAATATGCTGAGTTGGAAGGGAACCATCAGGACAATCGAGTCCAACTCCTGCCCCTGTGCTGCCAGTCATCATTGTCGAAACACTTCTTGAACTCAGATAGGCTTGGTACTGTGACCACTTCCCTGGGGAGCCTTTCCAGTGGTCAACCACCCTCTGGGTGAAAAATCTTTTCCCGATGTCTAAGCTGAGGCTCCCCTGAGTCAGCTTCCTGCCATTCCCTCAAAGTCTGTCACTAGTCACAAGAGTGAAGAGATCAGTACTTGTCCCTCCACTTCCCCTTGTGAGGATGTTGAAGACCACAGTGAGGTCTCCCCTCAGTCTCCGCTTCTCCAGGCTGAATAAACCAAGTGACCTCAGCCACTCCTTGTGAGGTTTCCTCTCCAAACCTTTCAACCTGTTTTGGTTGTTTTTTTTTTTTTTTAATCTCTCGATTCTTTAGGAACGTACCTTTATTCTAGTGGAAGGAAACAGAATACTGGTTATAGATAGCACACAAGAATTAATACAGAATGTGTGTGCCTTTGTTGAACTAAATAGTGGTGCTTTCAAGCTTAATAGACGTGAAATTTTACCTACTTGAATTTTTTCAAGTATTTTTTGTTAATGAAGTCTTTATTTTCCTTCAAAAATACAAATTCTAGTACTAGGACCACAGCAAGAAAATCCAACTGCCTGCTAATCGAGGAAAATTATCATTAGCTCTGTTTTTCATGCAAATAAAATTCTACTGAATTCACTTCTAAAGGCTATATGAAAGAGTTATTTGAAGCTTAGGTCTGTGGCATATTGCAGCATATTGTTTTCACTTATCTTGGATCCAGAGCCAGTGAAAAAATAATGTAAAAATAATGCATCCCCTTACTTTTTTTTTTTTTTGAATACAATGTTGTTGCTTGTATATGGTCCTGGGACAGCTGGGGAAAGGTTTCACCTACTACTAGTTGAAGAGATTTCTCATCCTCTGTGTATGAGGGGCAGAGACAGGGTGTTTGTAACGTCTGCTGAACATGGATTTCCTTGCAGAGTGGGGAGCTGGGGTGTCCAGCAGCAGACAGGCAAGAAGGAAAGGGAGCAAGAGCATCCTTTATGGAGGTCTGATTTGGAAAGGGAAAGCTGTAGGTGAAGATGAACAGTGGGATAAATTATACCTTTTCTTCTTCCACCTTCTCTCATTAAGTGTCCTTTTCTCCACTGCCTTTACAGAGGGTGTGAGATCCTCTTGATAGCAGCTGCCAGCAAAGAACAGCTATAGAAGGAACCTACTGCAGGCCCAACAAGTGCAGCATTTATTGGCAATGATGCATTTTGTGGCCATGTATCATGCTATTAGTTTTGTGTCCAGCTTCCATCTGGGATCAGGTGTGGTGATGTATTCATGGCAGAAATGGTGCAAGTTTGTGGTGCAGGCAAAAAATAGCCCCACCTATTTAGGGGATTTTGTGAGCTGCAGAGTTGGTCTTGTGTGCTTCAGGATTTGATTTATCTGAAATGGGAGATGATACCTAGCTGGGTTGAATGGATCAAACCTTCTGCTCCAGCTGGATAGACTAGAGGGTAGATTAATGTGCTGACTGTAGAGAGATCAGTCTGCTGTGGGACTGAGATCGATTGGTGCAAACCAGGAACTCCATCACAGTCTTTTGTAACATTCTTGGCTGGCACATCTATAAGCTACCAGGGAGCTGGGATTTTCCTTTGAAAACTTTTGATGTTAAATACCCAGAATTAAGCCTATGAGACATTAGTTCTTTCTCCTCGTTTCTTAACCATCTGCGGTCAAAACAGGCTTGTCTCTGACCTCTGGATGCTGTGTAGGTGCATATGTGTGTACCCATGCATGCATCCTGTGGGTATATCTTGACTGAAGTACTTGTCATGACAAGGGAAGGTGGTACTTCCAACTAGAGAAGGAAAATGAGGAGGAGAGGTGAGTATATACAACATTTAGATTGGAATTTGCAGTATCTGCAATTTGCGTATGGAAACATGCATTGTTTTGAAGATCTGTGTGGATGTCAACACATGTCTACAAATAATTTATATTAGCTTTCAAGGTCCAAATATCACCAAACTTTACACAATTTTTTTTCCATATCTTGTAGAGGCTCTTTTCCCTTAATTTTTTTTTTTCAAAATGAACCAGTGCAGTACATAGGTTTTCATTAAAGGTGGCAACACAACTTTTTCCTAAGCATAGAGCAGAGAATCTCAGTAAAAAAGGAATGACCATCTTGAAGGGCTGTGTTCTGGAAGATAACAATGCCTGGTTGTTGCTTTCAGTATCTTTGAAGATATTTTTCTGTATTTTAAAGGACAAGACTTAGTTTCAAAACAAAACCAATCATGGTGTTGGTTTATTTAATTGCTAGAACTTGCTGAGAGGCTAATAGGTAGAACTGAAATAGAAGAGAAATTTAGCTTTTGACATATGTGAACTTTTTCCCCTGTGAACTATGTGACCTTTTTAGCTCCCTTTAATGTCAAGAGAAATTTTTGGGCAGGTAGACCTCTGCATTTTGTTAATAAAATGTTTTCTATTTTTTCTTCTCCTGTTTCATCCTGTCTTGTTGAATTTGTTGGTTAATTTTTTTTAAAATTTAGAAACTAAGCAAACCTGCACTCTTCTTTATGTTCAGGTGTTATGAATTGCTTTGTACTAGTATAGTAAGAGGCCTATATAGTATTTGGTAAATGTTTTTGGTAATAGAATGCCTTGCTACTGTGTGCTGTAAATAAATCTCTTGCTGAGAAGTAGGTAGAGACCACTGTGGTTTCTTGATCATAAGGCTTCAGTTTGTGCTAATTGGTGAGAAAATTAGCAAATTTCTGTGGTACTTATTGTTTGTATGGTGGAAGTGTTCAGCAATGTGCTGAGACTGATTGCAATTTAGATGCCATCAACTTTGTGATTTATTTTCTTGAGGTTTAAATTCAGGTATGCTCACTATCTAGAAGATCCTTTCTAGATGCAATATTAGAAGTGTCAATCAATAAATATTTTTTGAACTGCATTTGAAATGTATTTAGATATAGTGAAAATTGTCAGATTCTTCCAAGTTCTATATTCACATGTAATTACTGTGTCAAAGGTTGTCAGGTTGCATCTAGCACAGTAGAGCCTTCTGTCTAAAGAAATGGTAGCGGTGTTTAGTTTCGCCAATTCCACAGTATTTGCTGTTTGTCTGTACAGCGGTAGCATCATCACCTTTGTGATGTCCTCTTTTGTTTCCAATTGATAAATAGCATTAGAAAATCAATAAAGAAAACTAAATAGGTAAAAACTTTGTTCTTACTACTACTACTACTACTGTAAGCTCTGGTGGCAATTGCCACTGATGTGTTGAAAGCAAGGCATGTCCTATGCCTTGGATAAAAGACCCAGAAGACTATCAGTCTGCAGATCACCTGGAGCCAAGGAAGTCGATCACCTGAATGCCAAGGAGGCAGGACCATGTCTTTGGGACTGGTTATTGATGTGTTGCTTGCCTTCTCTGGTATATTCAGTTACTCAACTGTCACCATTCATTGCAGTGATATTGAAAGAAGTCTTTTTATCTTGTGGTGTTTTGTGGAAATGTGCGGCTTCTACAGCTGTTTCCGCAGTCCTGTGCAGATTTCATGTTGCTCTGGATCTCAGCCTGGTAATGGCATTCTACCTTATCTAGCCAATTTATTTTTATGTATGCAGATATGGTGCTTAATCAGTCCTTCAATTTTGCTTACTTATTCAGCTTTAGATTCTTGTTTATTTTGTCTTGTTTCTTCAGATACCTTCTTTCTTGCCACTGGTCATGTACTCTAGCGAAAATCTACTGAAGAATGTTGCAAATTATTTCTATGTACTACCTTGCATATAACTAAGGTACATTCGCACTGGCTGTTTATATATACAGCCAGTCACTGAAACTGTTGTCTGGTCTGAGAACGATGGGATTTTATGAGTGCTCATATTCTTTGCCTGTTTCCTTGTGGTAGATTCACCTTGGCTGAATGCCAGGTGCCTACCCAGCTGCTCCACCCCTCCCCATCACAACCAGACAGGGAAAAGAGTAAGGGGGCGGAAAGAAAAAAAATAATAACATAAACTGTGGGTATGATATAGGCAGTTTATATTAATGCAGAAAGAAGGAAAATCAAAACAGTGTGTATACACACGAAACTGAAGTAAACAGTCAGTCTCTACCTGCCTCAAGCACTGATGGATAGCTACCCCACTGAGAAGCAGTACTCCAGCATGGCAACAGTAGCCATTACCTAGAGTGAGAAGGCCTCCCTCACATTCTTTTTATATCTGGGTTGACATCATATGATACGGAATATTTGCTTGGTCAGTGTAAGTCAACTGATCTAACCTGTCTTCCCTCCTAGGATCTCAGCTAAACCCACTACAATTTCTATCCCTTATTCCTACCATTTACATCATACACAGCTCCATATTCACCCATTTCCTGTGGTTGCACAGATCTTGGTTTTTAGGGCCGTCTTCCACCCCTGCAGATCTTGGGCTTCATTCCATCAAGATGGATACTCAGGGTAGAAGAAGCAATCAATCTTTGGGCACCAACACCAGTTTAGCTCAGGTCTTCTTTGTCCTGTGACTTGTTTCCTGCAACATACAATTCAGAATACAAATTATTTTTTCCCCAAGGTTAAATCTCCTTGAGGCGCACAGTGGATCTCTCTATCTTCTCTCATTATCCACCAGGTACACCTTGGCCCCTGAGCAAAGACAATCCCACGAATGGGTTTGCCTTTACTCGTGGCAGGGTTAATCCAAATAGTTTTACCTAACATACGTCTTAATTGAATTACTAGGATTTTGTCTCCGTCCACAGTGTGAAGGTGCTCTGATTGTGCAGGGCCAGCTTGACTGACAGAGCCTCTAGTGTTTACTAGCCACGTAGCCTTTGCTAGATGTTGATCCCAGTTCTTGAAAGTCCCCCCACCCAATGCCTTCAGAGTGGTTTTTAACAGTCCCATTACACTGTGCAACCTTCCTGGCAGCTGCTGCATGGTATGGGATGTGATACACCCACTCAATGCCATGCTCCTTTTCCCAGGTTAACTGTTCTTGAAATGGGACCCATTGTCTGACTCAATTCATTCTGGGGTGCCATGCTGCCATAGAACCTGCTTTTCAAGACCCAGAATGGTATTTTAGGCAGTGGCATGAGGCACCGGATATGTCTCCAGCCATCCAGTGGTTGCTTCCACCATGGTGAGCACATAGTGCTTACCTTGGCAGGTCTGTGGCAGTGTGATACAATCAACCTGCCTAGCTTCCCCATATCTGTACTTATCCCAGCCTCCACCATACCACAGGGACTTCACTCTTTTTGCCTGCTTACTGGCAGCACATGTCTCACAATCATGGATAACCTGGGAAATAGTGTCCATGGTTAGATCCACCCCTCAGTCTCACGTCCACCTATAGATGGCATCTCTGCCCTGGTGGCCTGAGGCATTATAGGCCCATCAGGCTAGGAATAGCTCTCCCTTATGCTGCCAATCCTGATCTAACTGTGACACCTTGACTTGTGCAGCTTGGTCTGCCTGTTTGTTTTTGTGATGTTCTTCATGAGCTCAATTTTTGGGTACATGGACATCTACATGGCGGACCCTCACAGTCAGCTTCTCTATCCAGGCAACAATGTCTTCCCATATATCAGCAGTTCAGATGGATTTTCCTTTATGCCTGCAGTTTGTTCTCTTCCATTGGTCCAGCCATCTCCACAGAGTTTTGACTATCATCCACAAGTCAGTGCAGAGGTAAAGCCTTGGCCACTTGTAATCAATGCCAAGGATGCAAGGGGCCTCTGGGCAGTCATAATGGGGTGCTTTTCCCCTTTGTACCCTGTTAAACTCACTTCAGCTTCTAGAACTGATAATTCCTGGCATCCCCCTGTCACTCTAGATGATCCAGATGAGCCCTGCACTTCTGTGCCTTGATGGCATCAAGGTGCACCATGCACCCATATCTACTAAAGCTCAGTATCTCTATGGATCCAGTGTGCCAGGCCACCAAATCCACACAGTCCAGTAAACCTGGTCATCCCTGTCCTTCTCCTGGCCAAAAGCAGGGCCCCTCTATTCATGTTCCTGGCCAGAGTATTCACTGTCTGACCTTTGTGATGCCAGGCCAGAGGTCCCCTGATCTGGATCACAGGAGTTGATCTCAGTCCTTTTGTGTCTCAGAGTTCGCGGAGCTCCTTCCGAATTCTCTGCAGCAACTGCATGGACAGCTTTCTTCTTCTCTTCACTTTAATTCATGTATGTGGGCTTCAAGCTTGCACCGTTCCACTTCTTCATGTCACACAGAAAGAAGCATAGTTCACCCCGTGGCCTGTGCTTGGGGCTTCCTTTCCCTCTGAATGGGACAGGAGGAGACCGGTCTCTTGAGCTGTCCCTAACAACTGGTTTGCTAGCCCATGGGACTGAGGAGGTTCCTAAAGTGTCTTCTACATTCCACAGCCAGGAAGGCATCGTCTCCACATTTAGTGGATCCATCTTTGGAAAATATATTGCCACCTTGCCATTAGAGTATGATGCAGGGGCACCTTGAGTTACCTTCCTCCACATAGGCGTAGTGACAGGGCCATCCTCCAGTTCATTGGGAAGGTCATCCCATTTTGAGTCACTATTTATGATTTCTAGCACTGCTAATTCCTGCACGTACTGGATACCTTCATCTGCAGTGGCCCACATTCTTAGGGAGCTCATTAGATCTTCCTTGAACTGATACCATTCTTTCACACTTGAGAGGAGCTATCTCCAAAGACTGTAACTTGTTCTCTCCTTTCCAATTCCTCTTTCAATTTCATGATCTCTGGCAAGGGATCCTAGCTGCTGGGCTTCATGACCTTCTAGTGTTGACTGTCAGCCCCGTTATCTCAGCATTGAAGCAGCCAGGTAGGAATCCACTAACCACGCTGTTGACTGTAATCTTTCCACAAGTCCTGGAGTTCTGGTTGGTTAAGACACTGGGAACCCCGGTCTCCTGTTTGATTTGTCTGGCTTCTTCCATTGAAGGACTGGCTTTTTGATCTGCTTTTTGATCTGCCCCCTCGCTTTCTGTTTCTATTTCTTCTCCTTCTGCCATCCTCATTAATTGCTGATGTGGACCTGTAGCTTCCTTTATCCATTCCTTCTTTTTTTACTGCTGGGTCAATGACTGTAGGTGTTATGGTCCGAGTCCCTATCTCAGCCAGAGTGTCCTCCGTTATGGTTTGAGTCCTGCCTCCTCTGCAGTCTTTTAAAAGTGTTAAACTGTGGTTTGATAAGCACAGGCCAGGCCCCAGTACAAGGCAAGAAGCTGCTGGTTTTGATGGGGTAGGCAAGGTACCCTTCCATCTGTCAATGTGTCAGTTTGCTAGTGTGGAATACCTGTTCTGGTGTGAAGTCCCAGGTAATGGGAGTTGTCAAATGACCTAGAAACCTGCCCAAATCCTTCCACACTTCCTGACACCCAGGAACTGGGCCCTTCAAAGCATATCCCAATATATTATCACCTAAAATTTATTTTCTTCTGCAACAAGGTAACACCACATTCCACAAACTCCATAACATTCTGACAGTATTGTTTAGTAGCACTACCATTACTAAACAGCTCACATAAGGATTAGTAAGCATCATAGGTGACTTCATTATAAAACCGTTTATATCAAAGTCAAGGAGGGGGAAATGGTTGTATTCTTCCATCCCTCATCTCAGATAGTCTCCCAGAGGGACACTCTTCCAACGCAGAAAGAACAGCTGTTAAAAAGAGAACTGGGCACAGAGCCATTGTTTATATTAGTATGTTCCCGAGTTAGCAAAATAAAGCAATAAGTGAGGCAATGGTATGAAATATTTATACAAACTGCCATGCCCCACATTGGGCACCAAAAGATAACTGTGGTAGATTCACCTTGGCTAAATGCCAGGTGCCCACCCAGCCTCTCCACTCCTCCCCATCCCAACCAGACAGGGAAGAGAGTAAGGGGGCGGAAAGAAAAAAAGTAACACAAACAGTGGGCACGGTATAGGCAATTTACATTAATGCAGAAAGAAGGAAAATTAAAACAGTGTGTACATACACAAAGCAGATGTAATCGGTCAATCTCTACCTGCCTCAAGCACTGATGGATAGCTACCCCTCTGAGAAGCAGTACTCCAGCATGGCAACAGTAGCCATTATCTAGAGTGAGAACCCTCCATCGCGTTCCTTTTGTATCTGGGTTGACATCATATGGTATGGAATATTTGCTTGGTCAGTGTAAGTCAACTGATCTAACCTGTCTCCCCTCCTAGAATCTCAGCTCAACCCACTAGTCTCCACCCTTGCTTGTGAAGTATTGTGATGTTGCTCTTACTGCTGTTTCTTGTGTATGACTGACAAAATTTTAGAAGTCATGGTAATGTAGAATTAAAATCCTAAGTGATGGATTGCCCATTTCTTGCTTGTTGGGGAAAGCCATGAATTTTAACAGGCAGTTGTTCACCTCACTGCAAATGAAGTGGACTGGATCTACCTTCATTTCAGCCTGTTTCTGGTGATTTTTTGTCCTAGAAGTAAATAAGTAAATGGTAATACCAGACAGGAGGCAGGTGGTTATAACTTCTAAAGGAGTCAAAAGGCAAACTGAAGGATTCACATATTTGTTTCTTTGAATTTGCAGAAAAGATTGTGGTATTACCTAATCAATAAAATAAACGTTAGATCTTAGGCAATCATAGTAAGATGCAGTCAAAAACCACAAGCAAAGGCATAATCCAGTGGGTGTTGACATTTTTTTCCATCATCAGCCAGATTTCACAGATAAAACTATTGGAAGGAAAACATTATAGGCAGAATGAAGCGAGTTTAAAAAAAGCCTTAAAATGTTCTTAGTGTTTACCTTTCAGAATATTCATGGGCTCTCTAGCCTATGTTGTTCATTATGGCTCAAGAACTAGATGTGATACATGATGTTTGGTGGCAAACTGTTCTTGTTTTCTCTGTAAAGAGTTTTGATTCTTATCTGTGATCATGGTCTGTGTGAAAAGGGTTTTTTTCAACAGGATTGGGGTTTCACTGTTGCTCCTAAGTTACATTAAAATTTTCTGAACTTAATTACAATAGTTTTCTGGCTTTTAAGTGAACACAACCAATAATTTATGGAATGTGAAAAGGCAACAGGAATCTCATTTCAAAGACATATACATAATTTCTTTATGAGCATACACACGTTTATCTGTTTGTGAATCAACCATCAACTTCATACATATATTTAGACATGACCATCAACATGATACATAAATCAGAAATTGTAAATGATGATAAATGAGTATATGTGATGTATATGAATGACTCATAGTAAAACTCATTTTTGTTTGGTAATTCTGATTCAAGTTCTACTTTAATTTTAATGAAGCATATTTGTAATACAGAGCATGTTAGAAAGAAGTAGGGCACTATCCAAGGTACAGAATTGTGTCTGGAGCACTCAAGTATTGTCCCTGCACTCAGCACATTGTGCAGGTTTGCAGAGGTACTCTCTATGCCTGACTTGACACATCTGTTTAAGTGTGGGATACTGATCTACTGAGTAGAATAGCTATCTGACCCTTTCCTGATGGTATTCTTACTTTGCTCTTACAGTTTATCTGGCTGAAGACTGATGACTAGATAACTGTATTCTGAAGTCTAAAGAAAGTACTTTTTTCTTTAGAAGTGAAGACTTTTCATGAAGGCATCCCTTCAGTAATATATTTGGTATATGGTATATGTGATCTTGAGAGTGAAACACATAATTTTACTGTTTTATATTGTTCTTTGAAAACATTCCTGTTTCAGGATCACATGCTTATCATATTGCAACATTAGATAGGTCAGCATTATTTTCAGTATTTTCTGGAGACACATGAAATTCCACAGATACAGGAATTGCAACTGCACTATATGTACTTAGGAATAAGAACCCATTTGTTAGTGGCTTGTATGAACTAGTTTAGGTCTCGTTAACTTACATTGCAAAGATTGTTTGGCTCTCAGTTTATCTGTTAACCTTATGGGTGCCATATTGAGCCCAACTGCACTATGTGTCTTTAGTTTTCTTTTGTAAGCTTTTGTGGGTAAACTGAAGCTTAAATGCCAGGTAAGAACAATTTCCCTAGATGTAATTTAGTCTCCTCAGCCATTCAGGAAACACAGCTGGGTACCTTCATGATACTGCTAGTAGTAGAAAGGGAAGTGTTGATAGGGTTGATAGCCTCTATAGAAACACGTGGTCTCCATATTCTTGCAATCAATACTGTGTACAAGGTCAACTAAATAATTCAGGTGCTGCAAGATCTTGCACCTTCTTACTAAAACTGAGGCCATACTTAGGGACCTTAAAAGAAAGGTTCTGGGCAAAAGTTAGGGAGCTGATATAAACCTTGGAAATGTAAGCCCTTTGTCTGGTTTGAAATATCAGGAGCAACCTTCAGAGCTTCTGTACAGGTTGACTGCAGAAGACAACTCACTGTCCAAGTGAATTTGGGTGGGTGCACAGTTGTTGCTTTTCACCTGCACTGCATTCATGATGGCATTTGAAGCCTTAGATGGGGGCGTTCTGTGGAGGTAGTGTTGTTGCTGTGGTTGTGAAAATGAGTTGGCAAGTTTTATGGTCTTTACTGTGGCACATGCTGGCTGTGTGTAAAGAAGTTTGCTTTTAGTGACAATTTTGGTTAAGTACAGAGTGATGGAGTGTTTAAAGGCAAAGTAAGAGCGCATTGACTCTGGGAAAGCATATTTTAAATTAGACTCATCATCTTTTGGTTGAGACTGTGCTTTAATTATTTTCTGTAAAGGTTCCCACCTGACTGTGACAATTAGGCATGTAATGATTGGAGGCAGATTTCTTTTAATGTTTTAAAATATTTGGGTGGCTTAATGAGCTGCCACATAACTCGTTCTTCCTCCTGACAGAAATACGTTTCTCCATAGACTAATGAGGTAGGTGTTCCGAGTATCAGATCTGATGCAGTAAGAAAATAAGAGCTGGACTTCTAAGATGATGTGCTGAAGAAGTCAGAAATGAGTTTGTTCAGTGTGCATATGCCTTCCAGCTGCTCATTAGGAATAGCTGAAGGCATTGGACAGTCTAAAACTCTAGTCTGAATGACATTTCCCTTTTTTTTTTTTCTATTTTATGATATGAAAAAATAGTAGTTGCTGACTAAGGAGGACTTTTTGTCATCGTTATCTGCATTCAGGTTCAGTTCAGGAATGTAACTTACAACTTTGCAGATAATGTGCTCATCACCAACCTGTAAAGTGTTTGAGACTCCTCTAACTTAACTGTATCAGAACTGAGCAAAGTACCATTTGGTACATTTGGTCATTGTAGAAAACACTCATCAAGATTTACTGTGCCACATGGCAAGCATGCATCAATTCTGTAGTGATTCAGTGCTTTATGCTATGGCTGCTGTCTTAGTTACAGTGGCCAGGACCAGTTTATCACTGTGTGGGTGTAACAAAAACTGTGTATTCTACACCTTCTGTGTAATTTCTGATAGACTGTTATTAATGGATTGTTTGCAGCAGCTACCTAGGGCACACTTGACAACTCAGGCTACAAGTTGGGTGTTAAAGAACCCTGCAAGGCATGGGAATGTTTCTGTCTTCACATCAATGACTCAGCTGTGATAACTACCCTCCAGGGAGTCATTGGCACCTTCACACCCAGTCTGAGGGGTCATGTCTGCTAATGGGCTATTAGGGACTGGCACAATAGTCGATTGCAACCTCGTAGACCATCAAACCAAAAATATGACTCACAGAGTTAAATTGAGCATTTTGATTGTATGGTTGTGATACAACAGGAAGCAGAAACAATTTTTAACGGTTCTTTAATTCTGGCTTTGCATGTAAGTTTATGGGGTATCCTGTTTATAGTGTTTTAAAGGTGCAGCAGATGATTTTTGGCACTGATTTTTTTCTGCAGACTTCAGTGAAGACAAGCCCACTGATGCAGTGGCTGAATTCTGGCTCAGAGCATGTTGACGGCAGACATATGTTAGATGAAACATGTATCCAACATCTCCTATCTTTATAGCTAGAATTACTAGAAAGTTCCTTGCTTTGTTTTTTTTAAACCCTTAAAAGCCCATAGAAAAAGACATTTGGAATTCATAAATGTTACTATATTTTCACACAAGGCAGAATTTTAATAGAATGATATAACAAAACTGTTTTCCTTACATTGATACAACCCATTTTGAGCCAGTGAGATCTCTGAAATTTGCAGATTCATGTGGCAGTCCATAACAAATTACGTTGTCAACCATCCTGTTTTCATTCTCCAGACAGAACTAGTAGCGGGTGTTACCAAGCTGTAATGTAATGATGTAATGAGTTGTAGGTTTTCTTCCTAGACAGAAAAAGCAAAATTGGGAGAGCCAGGAACCTTAGATTGTATTGAAACCTTATGTGAGACAAGCAGACTGGATTTGAACCACTGTATCTTAAGAATTGCAATGGATATTTTATGAATCAGTGATTCTGGTAGTCTGCCTTTACATGGTTTGGTTTGATAGGTGGTTGCTGCCTTAGTATTAACTTAATCATTCTGTGTCTGATATATTTATTAAAAAGATGATTAAGGATTTCAGGTAAGGATTAAGGTGACCTTATTAAAAATCAGATGCAGTTGGTTAGCTTTGAGGAAAAAAAAGGTAATTTTTTCTTGGTAACTACATGTTCTTATCACATGCCAAGAAACATGCCAAGCGAAAAGGAGATGTCGTGGGCCACATTGAAAAATATTTAGTGACACTACATCATATCCACACTCCTAAGAGTTTGTTGACAGACCGATGAAAATCAGGGACCTAGTGTGCAAAGGATGGAATAAATTAATGGAGTATTGAATTTATGGTCTTCTCTCAGGTACTGATGTGTTCATCAGGTAATTTCTTACGTATTAGTGAGGCTAACTGACCATATTGAGAGACTTGTTGAAGGTTTTTGAGCAACTGAACAGATACCAGAATTGAATATGTTGCCTTAAACCACATATTATATAGATTTTAGTGCAGGTTTTGAAAGTTGAAGCAGAGAAATAAATCTGATACTAATTTTGTAAAAATTTTTATGACTGAACGTAGTAAAATGAGTATCTTCGGTTTAATGGTGGATTTGCTGCTTCTGTCCTAAGACGACCTTCTTTTAAAGGTATTTTTAGTATACTGCCTAAAGTGTTCTTGGTGCTAAGAGCTGAGTTACAAACTACAGTTTTTATTAATATTCAGTTATTTCTTCCTGAGGTCATACCCTTCCTTTTACATATACTGATGGTCTGGCTTTAGCAAGGCCAGTTAAAGCTTTCTGTAGAAAGTAGTAAATAGCAGCATGAAGACTTGGAAGGCCCTCTAGGAATTTAGGCACATTCATTTTATGAATTTCCATTGACACTTGTGCAGCCCAATGTAGTAGTAACCTTTGAAAATGTCATCCTAGGTGTTTGGTTTTGTGGTTACTGAAGTCCCAGCTGTGCAGAGGGAAGATAAGAATCATTCCCTAGTGATGCTTGATTGTTCCGCTGTCTGATTGCCTCAGGCCATCCTTTTGCACCAGTGATGGTCTATGAATGTAAATGCCCTTATTCTCTGTTTAGGAGAGGGTTTGTTCCTTCTAAATCATGAAATGATATTTGGAGAAACTCAGCTGACGCAATGAGTTCCTCCTGCTTGTCTCTGTTGTGTCTAGTTGTGCTGGCGTGAGGGAAGTGACTGTTTGTTTATTCTAATCTGGAGCTGCCTATTCCTAGGAATAAAGTGTAATCAAGTTGAATATGAGAAAAGATATTCTGAGTGTGGTGAAGAACATAGCTGTTATATACCAATGCATTGTGAAACACAAGGATTTTAGTGTATGGCTTCATCTATTGAACTGGGTTACACTCCACATAACAGGTTTCATCCTCCCATTTTTGTAGAGGTTGAAAAGCATTGGATAGGTTATCAAGAAGAAAGGGTAATTGAGAAACAAAATAAAACATGGTGATTTTAAGGTTCTATTTACTCTGTTCCCCCAGAATAGCAGAGTACTCAATAAATTTGAATGTCACAGAAATTTCAGAACTGGTAAAAGGGAATGGTGCTTGTATACAGCCTGAACTTTGCGCCTATTGCTGCAGAAAGATATTAAGGTGAAAAATACAGCAAACTTGAAAAAGAAATTGGATTCTAGGAGGGTTATTGCTTATATCCAAAGTTAGAATAATTAATGCGATCAAAGTTTGAAAGAGAGATTACGTTTTGAGCTTTGGGGCACAAGGTAATCACTGTCTGACAGATATCAAAATGAAACTTGAGGAAAGATGATGTAATTTCTACCTTTTATGGGCTATTATGGTACAGTCTAAACTTACTATGCTGGCAGTATACAAAAGTATTTGAGTCTGTTGATTGATTGATTGATTGTTATCAGTTGCTGTTTACAAAGTCCTTTAAGATGTACATCCATATCAACAGAAGCGATAGCCATCTAAACTACTGTATTTAACCAAATTAAGTCAGGAGTAAAGGTAATGTGGTTGGGTACATTGGGTACTTTGGGTAGTTATGCAAGTGTCAAAACACTACTGATGCATATAAATGGTCTCACACTACTTTGAGCATACAAACTGAGCATGTGTGCATTTTGAATTATGATGTGTGTTTTTTAAATGGAGTTATTTTTCCGTACAAGTTTTGCTGCTTAGTCTCATTGCTTTATTGATTAAGTGCAGTGCATCACATGTCTAGATATGAGGCCTTATGCTACTGTCTGCTTTTCCAAAATAGAGCCACATCTCAACTAGTGTGTATGCTGCTGTGGAGCAGTTTGAGTGCCACTGGAAATAAAAGCATAATGACTGGGCAGTTAAAGTTCATTATCTCAAGATTTCTAACCAGAAAAAATGAATCCCAAACCATTTCTTACATTTTCCACTCACCTTATGACTGGGGAATAGAATAAAAGAAAACAGGTGCAATAATGCTATTTCTGGTCTATTTCTGATTCTAATTCCATTCCATTTCATTCCATTCCATTTGTACTTTTTTGAGACAGAGTTCTTGCAATTGGGTTTTAGTGTAACTTTAGGAACCTATAGAAAAATAAGCACTGATATTTTATAACCTTCTGGCAGGATAGAGGCATGGTGTAGCTGTTTCCATCAAAGACTTAATATCAACATGACATGTGCAGACTTTTGCAAATAAACAGAACAAGATATAATTCTGGGTGAAAACCAGAGCCAGTACCAGAGGAATTAAACTTCAGCCACCTATCCTGTAAGTAAACACATTGCAGGAAGAAGTTATTTCAGAAGTTAACTGCTATCAAAGGAGAGCTCTAAGAGACCAAAGTTGTTTTTATTTTTGCTTGCATGAGTGGTTTCACCCAAAATCATGTATTAATAGGAACTGTGCAGGTTTGCACAGTGAAATGCTAATCTGCCACGTAGACTTTGTCCCAAGTGCTAGGGCCAGGAAGAGTGGGGACCTTTAATCTCTTTGCATGTTCAGGTCTGGCAAGAGTAATTATAATGGTTTTTAGAAGTGGTGTTGATGTGTAACTGTATAAAGCAAATTATCTCATTACTTCTGTCCTTGTTCCCTAACTAGCATAATTAATATACAAATGTTCCCTATGATTAGTTGTATTTCCTGCTCAGCTAGTTGACAGACACTGGTGAGATTTGAATTCACAGCAGGCTAGAGCAGATGGCTACCTTCACTAACAGATTACTGCATCAGGGCATACAAACTCTCCAGCTCTGTCTCAATAAACTTCAACATATGATTTATAAAGTGAACATAATAGGAGAAATCCATGATGCCTATAATGGAAATCATATTACAGCACTACTTAAAGCACTGGGGGAATTGCCTGAGCAGTTAGTGTGTAGAGTACCTGTGCTGATTTTCAAATCTTACTAGGCAAGAAAGCATTGCCTGAAAAATTATTCATGTTCTTTTTTTGTATTACTTCCTCTCATTTATTTTTTCGTGAACTTATTAAAGGCAGATTTCTAATACATATAGCTTCTATTGAATGTCCAGCAAATATATCAATGTGTTCACACTTATTTGGTAGTTACTTATTTGTTTTGGATATTTTATATAAGGAAGAAATTCTCTGCTAAACTTCTCTACCACCAAGTCCATGATGAAACTGCTGTACTATCAACTGAAAAACAAAACCAAGGAGAACTGGTTTTTCAGAAAAAGAAAAGTCATTGCAAGATCATGCATACATATCCAGCAAATAATCAAGCAGATAAGCTTGATTATTTGAAATGATATATTGCTAGTAAAACTTGCCTGAAAGCTTTGCTGAGAAATGACTCATAAAGGAGACCAAGGCTTTTGCAGAGCGTAGCAGCTCCAAATGATGTATCTTTTAGGAAAGATGATACTCCTAAAATGGTGCATAACTATTTGCTACATAAATAAATACAAAATTTGAGTTCCTATGGGCCTGCAATCTACTGATATTGCTGGCAATATTTTTGAAGAGGGACAATCTGTAATTCCTTTTGTTTTAGTAAGCATTCAGCATATATTTACTCTTTGAGAAGCTCCCATTGCTTTGAGTGCTGAAGAATGAGATACAGAATGATCTATAGCTCTCTAAGATGGAGGGCAAGTCTTTATTATTGCAAAATCTGGTCTTATGTGCTGGTTAGTGGTACCATCTCACTACTTGGCTGTTCTCCTGAGGGCAGTAGAAAAGTCCACTGAGGTGCCTTGGGTAGAACTCTGCAATTGTTGACCTTTTCTTCTGTCCTTTCCCTCTAGTTCAATCTGTTCAGCACTCTGTTTCCCTCACTTTGTACTCAAGAACTAGGTTTTGCCCTGCTCTCCGTGATCTGTGTCTTTGCATGAGAGGAAGGCTGCCGTCTCCTGTGTGATACTGGGAGCTAATAGGATTTTCCTGCTAGTGTTGTGGAGAACAGCGGGAATACCACAGTGTCAGTTAGTGAAACATATGTGCTTTGCATCTGTTACAAAGAGACAGATAAAATTTCCAGTTTTAATAAGTAAGGGAAGGGTTGTTTCTCATTTTGAAGTTAAAAACTGAAGTTAGGATAACTTCTGTTTGCACACCTGACATCTTTCCCCTGTATAATTAATTAGCTTAATGTATTTCCACATGCAGTAATGCTTTCTTAGGATTTGAAGTAGAGGAGGTACAGAAAATACATACCAGCTAAAGATTGTTGTTAGGTATTTCCAAAGATGCTGTTTGTACTGCCTGTCTGAATAGTAGTGACTATATGATGTAGTGCTGGTTTTGCTTGCATTTATATGGCTTGTTTAGTGTTGCATGGTATCCATTCCGTCAAATACAAATAGATTTGGGTTTTTTTGTTGTTGTTTCTATCATAGATTTGCCCTCAGCAAACTTAAGCAATTCTAACATCACCGTGGTGGAAGGGAAGAGCATCACGTTGTACTGTGATACTGCTGGAGGGCCACCCCCAAATGTGTCCTGGGTGGTAACTAATCTTGTTTCAAACCATGAGGTAAGTTTTATATTCAACTATGTGGCAATTCAGAGACAGGTGATACCTGCTGAAAAATGGAATGAAATTTCATGTCCAGCTTCAGTTAACTTTTTATTAAAAAGATGAAAGTTAGTGCTGGGATTACTTTTGTTTTCCAGTTACTTTCAACTGAGAGTGACTGTGGCAGTGCTTGTGGAGAATGGCAGGCGTTTGTTTCTCAAGACCCTGATTTACACTCTGCTTTTTGGATGTTCACTTGTAAATGAGAGCAATGTAAAGTTTTAGAAGTAATGTGAATTGGGATACTGAAACACAAGTACTTTCTTATTATCACTGATACCTGCTTACAGAAGATAAATCCAATCTATCCTAATTGCAAAGAAAGCTTTCTGTCTGTAATTTCATTATATTTTCATGTCAGAGGTTTTTGTATTGGAATCTGGTTGTAAATATTTTGTGGCATGTTTAATATTCCTTCAGCATGCAAAGCAACAACAGGAAGTATTGGAAATTGAAGTTAAATTTTTGCTAAAAAGAATGGCAGGTTGTTTTTTTATTTATTTTTTTTAAAATGAAGTTTGAAGATGTTTCCTCAGTGAAATAATCTAAGGGCGGGGGGGAATGTTTTTTTCCTGGAATCTGTATATTTTCTGTCCCTACTGTAGATTGTGTGTACACTGAAGATGGCATGATTAAGTTCTTTCTGATGGAAGTATTGACAGAGGAGAGGCATGTAAGCACATCTTCAATATGCAGCTGCTGTCTTAATTAATTACCATTATTTACACAATGGGATAAACCCCTCTGTTTATTATAATTTTATGGCATTGGCCTTCCTTACATTCCTGATGGTACACGCTGCCTAAACCTTCTTGGTCTGTACAAGGTGTGGGATGTGTCTTTCCAAAACATTTTTCTGCAGTGTGTAAGGGACAGGATCTCTAGGGTCTCATAGTTTTTGCACTTTTTTCTATAAGGTCATTCTATCAGCCTTGTACAGAATTTAACTAGCCTGCCTTTCATTTCAGCTCTCGTAAGTAGAAGGCTCTGCAGGGCTCTTAATTATATTTTAAATATAATTTCCTCTGATATGTAAAATTCTCCAAAGGCATCAGTTGTCATCAAGAATAAGAAATTAAAACAGTTTGGAGAGCCTATGGCAAGTTGTGCTCTTTTTCTCTCTCTTCCCCCCACCTTTATTTATTTATTTTTTTAAAACTAGGAGTCAAAACAAATGTGGGATGCTGTTCCAAAAATGAGATCACCTCATTTTTTTAACCCTCCCATGTTTGAAATGCCATGGTCAGTTTGCTTCAAGATATCCAGAAGTATTTTTCTATGCCATAACTTCATCATAGTATTTCAGAGGGACTCCTATCTACAGCCTTAGCCTTGAAGCACAGTAGTCTTTTCAGTAGCAGGAGTACATGTGCCTTTTAAACCTCATTTGCCATTTACAAATGTCCTTTTCTGTGAGTGGTGCTTTTGGTTTCTTTTCTCTCACTTCCACATCTCAGTTACTGCCTCCTTTTCTCTCTCCTCATGTGCTGCTTTTGCCTGTTTTCTCTGTTTCCTATTTTAAGAGATAGACATTAGCAAAAGTTAAAACTAGACTTTAGTTCTGCAAAGCTAACTGTATGTTCTGAGTTGCTATGCTGATGTATAGTCTAGCTGATGTTGCTTAGATTTTTCTTGCTCTAGATTTCAGCCCTGAGCCTGTGATGGAGCTGCTCTGCTTTCAGTCCAGCTTTGAGCACTACTCACCTCTGATAATTGTGCATAGAGAAGTGTGTGATGGGATATTTGCTTTTCCAACCAGCTCCCCTACTGTCACACTGAAATCAAAGGGACTTTGAATTCAAGTAGAGTTATGGTGTTATACTGAGGTTCAAAATTCTGATTGCACAGTACTATGTGCAGGAGTATTCCCACAAATTCCTGATGACTGACACTTAAGGTTTTACAGATGCAGTGTGTGTTCTGTTCAATACTGATGTGTGTGTCTGTGTGTACACTAAGTATAGTACCTCAAAAATAATTTTCAAAAATTATCCTAATTTTTTCTTTTTTTTTTCTGAATGTGTTTTGGTTCCTTTCCTGTTTAACAAAATAGTCTTGCTCTTCATGAAAAATTCAAGTATGGAAATAATGATTTTGAGGTCATACAAAGGGCCTGATTTAAGAACATGAGAGTCATTAACAACTAGCTTTGCTAGTGCTTTTTGTGTGTACATATGTATTTCACCCATATTTGCTTCATCAGTATGGCAAAGCTGCACATGTTATTTAAGACTGTAGATGGACACCGAGGTCTCTAGGAATCATGAGAATCAAGATTTCTAAGAATCATTCTTACCTTAATTAGCTGTGCTTAATCACATAAAACAGTACTTGGGCAATAACAGGTAGTAGGAGGTATACGGTTTCTTGTGGAAGGTTTCTTGAGATAAGAAAGCTTCCAAGAGAAATTTGGTCAAGAAGTAGGTACAGCACATGTGGTTGTCGAGGTACAGTAGGGCTCTGAAGGCAGCAGCGAAAGAGATATCATGCAGAATTTTAAGGGAAGGAGAGAAAAGGGTAAGTAAAGCACGGATTGAACAGAATATAGGCAAAACCAAAAAAGTTGAGAAAGAACAGGCAGAGACAGACCGTAGAAGTTGATCATTAAGTAGGAGAGAGGAATGAGCAAGGGTTTGGGTAGAGAAAAAAACTTTTATGTAGAGAAGAACAAGTATTTAACAAAAAAGGCAGAGACTGAAAATGACAGGACAGAAACATGACTGAGTGCAGTGTTTGTAGCAGGACTTCCAGAGCTTTGAATCCACTGCCAGTGACTATTACAATTGGATCTGTAGGTGATTTGTGTCTGTTTGGATAAGACACTAAGGTAAGGCTTTGATTAATTGTGGACTGATACAGTTAAAGGGAACAGAAGATGAAAAATGTCATTCAGCTATTGCCAGTAATTCCCTCCCTCCCCTTTGTTCTTAATGCTGTGGTTGACACATACATGTTTTTCTGATCATTTGTAGAGTGACACAAATAAGAACCCCGCCTCACTAACCATAAAGAATGTTTCATCCATGGACAGTGGACTGTCGATTTCCTGTGTAGCAGAGAACATTGTGGGAGAGGACCAAGCCTCTGCTGAGCTGACAGTATTCTGTACGTATGCAGGCCTCCATACAGATCTTGAGGCCAAACTGCACTGGCAGGAATTGTTTTGGGTATAAGTATTTTTTAGACCTTCAGGTTGTCAAAACGAAAAATCTTAAGACTGGTGAATTATCTACTGCAGTTAATGCTCGGAGTAGCCCAACCAGCAGTTGTTGCATTTATCTTTTTCAGCTCTGCATTCTACAAAAAATTAGTTTCTAACTGCTTTCTCTTCCACTTAGAACAATCTGTAAGTAAAGGTCTGAAACTCCAAATACTAAATGGTACTGTCAGTGTGGGAAGGTTTGTCATTGTGTGCATGTCCATACACACTGTCTTAGGAATTGCAAAGTTGAATGCATCAAAAGGCTTATAGAATTATGTGAAACTACATATTTAACTTGTTACTATCTAAACCAACAATTGCTTTGTTCAAAAAATAATGCACTCTCAACATTTGTATGGCCAGATGTAAATTTATTTGTCATAGCTTTGAATAGTACATCTATTTGTCAGGGCTGAGGAAAGGGGAAGGGACATGTAGTGTAGAGGAACTGGCTTCTTTGATCTAAGCTCCAGGCTTAATTCATTTTACATGAATGAGACAGCACGTTTCCACAAGTTGCAGCCCTCTGTTTAATTGAAGATGCGAATGAAACACTTCGGAGATGGTAAACTTAGTTCAACATGTGCTCATGACAGAGTAAACTAGAAAAATCACTGTACATGTAGGTTTGTAAGTGGAAATTGGATGTGGTAACTATGGGAAGGAACATAAACTAGAAATGTTTGAACAGTGTGAATGAGGTTCTGAGCTTGGCACTGTTAGGAGTGATAAAAGTTAGTACACCTAGATGAAATTGAATGTAGTTAAGAATAAATACAAAGGAAGTGAAATAATGGGCAAAGGTGTTGGAATAATCTCTTGAGGGAAACTTAAGAAATCTGTAAAATTGAGGCATTTAGCAAATTTGAACAAGGATGGAAGTATGTATAGTAGAAAAGCATGTTTCCTTGACAACAGAATCCAGTGAATTAAGTAATCGGTTCTGGCTTTGATTCTGTGAAGAAAATAGTCTGTAAGTTTGAATTGAATTGAATTTCCAGTACTACTTGCTTTTGACCAACTTTTAAATATTTTCAATACTGTTGTTTTCCTTCAGCACTCCTCTGCACCATTTTTTCAGCAAAGTTACATGTCTCCTTCCCAAGAGAGAGCTCTTCTCAGCAATTCAGTAACTGCACTTCCCCCACCTTACAGGGTTCAAGTGATTTAACACATGTTCAGTCTTCAAAACTAGTCTTCTTTGTTTCTTTCCAAAGAACATCTTCATTTCAGTTGTAAGCATAGTACCCTAGACAGAGCAGGTGTGTTCTTGTATAAGTATCCTGCAAATAGGTACCATTTCTACTAGTAGCATACTTTTGTACTGGTGAATGAAAAATACTTCCCTGATTACTTTGGAGGGAGAGAGAAAAGGGAGGAAGGAGATGTTCAGAATATTCTGATGTTCTTCACTCTTTTTTTCCCAATGCAGTTGCACCAAATATCACATTTATTGAATCTCCAACCCCAGACCACCACTGGTGTATTCCATTCACTGTGAAAGGGAATCCTAAGCCCACATTGCAGTGGTTCTATGAAGGAGCTGTACTAAATGAATCTGAATACATCTGTACTAAAATACATGTTATCAATCAAAGTGAATACCATGGCTGCCTTCAGCTGGACAATCCTACACACCTGAATAATGGTGCTTATACCTTACTGGCAAAGAACGATTATGGAGAGGATGAAAAGCGAGTTGATGCTCATTTCATGTCAGTGCCTGGAGATGGTAAGTGTATTTTTTTTTTTTAACATTAGCAATTGCGAATTGGTACTGTTGAGACAGCATTCTTGGCCAGTTTAACTATTTTAGAGGAAGCTTTTTATAGGACTTTTTTTTTTCTCTCTGAATGAATGTCTTCAATATTAATTGTAAAATAATGTTTTACTTGAGCCTTTTCTTCTTTATTGCTTCTCAAGAGAGGCCATGTCAGTGCTCTGTAAATCTTTCCTTTGAGTAACCGTCCTCAGTGCCAGCTAAGGATAATAAAAGGTTGCTGTTTCTGAAGTTTTCCCAAGCCTCTCTTCTGATCCTGGAAAGCACTGAGTGCCAATTCAGCCACTCTGTAACTTGCTACACTGCATATGAATGGAACTAGGCAGTGTATCCAAAGACATGGAGGATGGCTGTGTAGCATCTAATGCTTTGTTGCCAAATTGAGTGTGTGGTCCAGTGAGTTGATTGTAGTATGTTGTTTAGGACATCAGCAGGATCTGTGGAGAAAAAAAGTAACCCAGTGGCAGGATGGACAAGGTCTTAGGTCCTTACAGGCATTTCAATGTCTGTTTCACATTCATCTAAGTGGAGGTTGGGCATCTACATCTCTAGGAGTATTACTGTTCAAGATGGTTGCACCTTCAGTTGCTCTAAAGGTTCTGTCAATGCTTTCTAAATACTGTTTGGGCAGGCTCAAGCTGGACTAACTCACTAAATTGAAGGGACTACTGTAAGTGGTTGGTGTTCACTGTGGTTTAACCTTTTCCCGTATCTTCAAAACCATACGTGAAGTGACTGAAGGAACAGTCACTTTACATGTAAGCATACAGGTATATGTGTTAGAAAACTCAGAGTGGACCTTGCACATCTGGAGTGGAAATAAAGTAATGGGTTTGTGCAGATAATTACTCGTATCTGAAAATATGAGCTTGTATGTACGTTTGGCTTTTTAGCCATGTGGTGTGAATAGTTGCCTTCTTTCTTTTAAACAGCAGTGTGCAGTGCTAATGTTATCTGGCAGGAAAAAGAAGTGGATATTTAAATTCTCTCTTCCTGTATCTGAGGCTACAGACAGCAAAAATATGGTCACATTTCATTTTTTCCTCATCAGCTCAGTTTGCTCTAGGGAGAGAGATGGTAGGTCAGAAGACTTTCCCATCCTTAGAAGGAGAAGATGCAGATAAAACCAGGCTTTGTTTACTCCTACTGTTCTTAATGCTCCTCTCCTCTCTTTTTCTGGAGTTTTTGCTTAAATAGACTCATTACAAAAAAATAACATGGTTTCAGTTACTGGCATCCTTTAACTTGCTTTGTAACTGTTCAGCCAAACAGTTCACCTCATGGGTATTCTATGTACAGTGAAAGTTCTCTTACACCCTGATTATTTAATATGAGCCTGGCTTAATTTTCAGAATAAGTTAACCTGTAATACATTTGATGATGTTATAATTTTTTGTCTTTGATCCAAATCCCTTTTTCCTGTGCTGTTTTTCCTTTATGCCTCTTCCCTGTCCACTGAAGTCTTTCCAGTTGTGGTGGTTTAGATCAGTAATAGAACTGTAGCCATCCTCTAAATTAGAAAGAAAACATGATTTATTTATTGCATCTTCTTTACATTCAATGTATATTATCTATATATTATGTAATCAGTGCTGTGTTCTTTAAACATTTCTCAAGGCCTGTAGTGGCTTAAGCTTCACAAAAAGAGTATAGAGGAAATGGGACTATGTATAGACAGGATGTAACAGCATTAGAAATTAGTTCATGTATAGTGAATGGCACCAAACCAGCCTCAAAAACTTAACAGCAGGGAAAATGGCTTATCTACTTAGCCTCTTCAGTGTTGTTTTTGTTTTTTTCCTGTAAGAATTCATGGCATTGAGTTTTTGGAAATGTCACAATATTGTTGTCTCCTCCACTGAAACTAGCATAAAAGGAAATGCATTGTATTACCATTTTTAAAAAAATTATGACTATTTAAAGTGCTATCAGGCTTTCTCAAAACCTTAAAAGGCTTCTTCAGTGCTGTCATTACTCTGTAGGTTTCTCTTCTGGCCCATATATTGCACATGAAACATAAAGATGAAGGCCCATTCCCTGATACTATGTTCATTTCCATGTCTTCATGACTGAATTAAATACTAGTCCTGATTTTCATGGGGTGAGGTACACTCACTGAGCTTAAACTGATTCTCTGCTTTTTGCATCAATTAGACAAATGCTCAGAAGGTAAAAACAAAGAAAATCTAAAAAACCCTTGCACCTATAATCCATATGTTTAGCTAAAGTAAATACACGTAAGTCTGAAGCATGTCCTACTGTCAACAGTGTAACACTCCACTTTCAGAGTTGCTAACATGCTCTCAATTCCAGCATGCTATTCAGTGAACTTCTTTCCTGTAGTCTGAGGATGCAGGGGTAAAAGAGAGGAAGCGATGTACCACAGTGAGATTTTGCTTGTGCTAATGATGCCACAGTTAATGTTGTTAAATAAGAATTTGTTTTAAATACAAAGACCTGGAAGAAAAAAATTCATATTTTATTAGCTGGATTTTAGCTGTCCTTAATCTGCTAAAGTTCTTGGTTTCCTGTTCTTGCTGAGAGTGACTTGATTATTTGAGATGACACCGCAGTGTGCCAGAAATGGTCCTGGTTTATTCTGGAAGCTGTCTTCATAGTCAATCCAAAATGGCTAATGAGCATGGGAGAGATTTTTACCAATAATAGGTATTTTTAATTAAACTTATTCATCTACCAACTGTCTATACTAAAATTCAGCTGAAGGAATCCAAGTCATATATATCTTGTCAAAGTAAAAGAATATGTTAAATATGCCATAGAAGTAGCATTTGCTTTTGTGGCATAATGTGTTTTGCAGAAGTATGTTTTTGGAATTGAGTCTTTTGCTGCTGTTTTATTTTGAAAATGTCAAATTTATAAAGAAGGAAGCAATCCAAGTGCAGTTGATGTAGTTTGTAAAGAGGAGTGAATAGGGATAAGTCTTTTGATACTTCAACATCAACTCAACAACCTCTTCTAACGGGGACCAAAACAATGGTGCCAATTCTGTATCTGCCTTCAAAATAATTGAGTGTAAATGTGCAAAATGACTGTGGTGAAGTTTATTGTTAAAATAACTTCAACGGATGATTAAGTAGGTATATTTCTATGTGCTAAGCTGAAAAATAATAGGAAGTAGAAATTTAGGTTTTGTCCAGCAACTTGATTTTTGAAACTTTAAGTGTATTGTTATATGAAAGATATTTGAATAGATTTGATGATTTCCCAGTGTATATATGTGACAGGAGTTAAGGGTTAAACTAATCTGTTTATTTAATCCCAATTCAAATGAACAGTAACAAAAACGTTGCCATTTAACTCAGAAATAAAGGACTAGGAGGGTGTTTTTGTTGTTTTGGGGTTTTTTCCGCTTCTGATTACAGAAGGGGAGTTAGAAATACTGTCTTTGAGCAGATGGATGCTTTACACTGGGAACTGAATCCATGAGCTTTTATGAACAGAAATCACTGGTCGTATGTTGCTTGAGGACAGATAGTATAAGCTTTCTTCACTGGTTACTTATTTTCGTTGATTGACATTACCATTCTCATGGGAACTATTGAACTGTATCTCTGGATACTGGAATATCTTTAAATGTGTTTAGAAACAAACTGTTATCTGCTGCCATTCTGCTAAAGGTTCCAACTTTATTTTCAGCACAGATTCTCACGCTGTTAGCTGTGGTGTTCTGCTCATACTTCATAGTGGGTTTATGCCAGTATAATGTCACTGCTATGGATGTAGCGTATAGTAGTATAAACAGAATTATGCTTTTTGAAGTTGGATTCATCTTTAGAGATATTTATTATCTCTAAATTTATTTCCAAATCTACAAAAATAAAGAGTAAAAATAAGGAAAAAATTATTAGAAGCCTACTACATAAGCTGTGCTATGAATACATTATAGACCAGAATGAACAGGTATGTTCAAGTACAACACAAGTATCTTTCAAAGAATAAATAGTGTAATAGTGCGCAATAATTCTTTGGATGTTCTGTGCTTTATATGTTGCATATATTTAGTATTTAGAAACAGATGCAAATAGGAACCGGTAAAATTTTAAAAAGTGTTGACTGGACAGGTATCCATTTGGTTGTGTAAAGTGTGGTTTCTGAGACATGTGACTCTTCTGGTAAGAGTACTGTCTGTGTATCACCTGTGCAGCTGGCCTCTTGGAAGCATCCTTTTACAGAGTGAGTGAAATGGTGCTGCTTTGGTCATTGCTACCTCGAGCACTTAAATTACCAGATCACAGCTAAACCAGTTTGCTCTCACAGTGATATAATAACAATTTCTTTATCCGGTGAAAGTCAGTGATTGTTAAAGCTCATTGAAGTCTGCTTACACTTGAAGTTGGGGAGAATTTTACCATTGAATTTTCAACAAGAAGAGTTACTGTTGCACTTATTCAAGATATACATATTTATAGGGGAAAGCAGAATTTTGCCCAGTTGTGGAATAATGCATGCCCTTGCTGGAATTCGTTCCCTGTGCAGTAGCACTTCCACATGAAGCATAATACTAACCTTTCGGGTAATTCCAAAATTGTTGTAAATGTAATCTAATAAACAGGTACTGCAATTATTGACGTTGATTTGCGTTTAGGTAGTTACTGATGATTGCTGTAGCAAATAAAGTCAACTCTTAAAACAATTCCTGAAGAAATTCTTATTCTTTCAGTATTTGCAATCTACTTACATAGATTTTCTTTTTTTTTTCTTTTTTTCTCTTCTCCATATGCAGGTAGTGGCCCAATTTTGGATCCAGACGTTTATGGTATATATTTGATTTCTCTTTTCTTTTCTTTTAATGATAGAAATAAGGAACTGAAAACATTAAAATATTGAATGTCTGGCTCAGTTAAATTGAAATGTTACATAGCATAACAGTTCTAAAAGGTACTTTGTATTTTTCGTTCTCCTGCTGTATATTTAAAATACAGGATGGCAATATGATGCTTTACCTGCTCTGCTGCTTTTGATTCACTTTAGGAGAAGCATAAAACCACTGCCACAAATGGGTGCAGTTGATCCTGTAGGATCAAAACTGTCTAATGTGGTTCCCAGACATTAGGTTTTGTGAACCTTTTGGTAGCATTTCTTGGAGGAAAGAGAATTCGTGATTTCTCCTTTTCTGTAACTTTATTTGTTTTTTCAGGGATGATTCCATAGTTGTTTTGTCTCCAAAAATGTACCCCTAAATCCCACTTTAAAATGAAGTTTGCATAAATAAGTTTTCCTGTGGGCAATTTATTTTGCTCTATCCACTCATTTATACTTTTCCTTAATCTCTTGCATAACCAGACCATCCATTCAGTGGTAGCTGAGTGTGTGGCAGGAGATTTGATAGCACAGCCTGTACAATATTTTTTTTGTTAGGAGAAATGCACCTAGTGAAAGCCAGTGTGAACTACAATAGAAGCTTCAGAATGAAAATCAACTGTCTAGTTTTACAAAATCTTTCTGGAATGCTTCTGATGAGTAGGAAAGTTCATCTTTACCAACATACTCAAACAACCTGAAGCTGGATCCTGTTTGGAGCACTTTTTACTTGAATGAAATGGCCCATGACTCAAGTTACCTAAAGCTGATCTACATGTTATTGCTATGATTCCATTCCATGTCATTAAACTTTAGCAAATGTGCAATTGAAGCATCAATTTGACTTCAAATGCTTAGCAATTCCAAAGGATAGCTTCCCCTCCCTCTCTTTCCAAACTCTTTTTTTTTTTTTTTTGAGATAGGAAAGTGGTGGTGGTTTGCACAATTTCATCATGTGTTGCATTATATGAGCTGTATGCATGAAGATTTTGATTCTGAGTTGTTTATCAAGGTCCTGATGCCTGTGTATGGCTTTATGTGAGTGCTGTGCTTCGATTGACTTGGGTAGGTTTCTGCTGAGACGTGCACTTCAAGTTGCGCTGGCAGATCACAGCCTGCAAGACCTAGTCCTGATGAAAGCAGCCTTCCTTT
>JAOXXN010000464.1:271949-293840 GCA_026770055.1 Myrmophylax atrothorax | reverse complement strand
GGCTTTAGTCTTGTGAGAGTGTGCTTTGATTGAGGGTAGGTTTCTGCTAAGACATGGTGCTTCTAGTTTTGCTGGTGAATCACAGCCTGCAAGATCCAGTCCTGATGAAGGCAGCCTTCATTTTTATTCCTGACTATTCTTTCTGCTGTTTGAAACTGCTGTCTCGTGGTGATGTGAGGTGATTTCCAAATGTTTTCTGTTAAGTGTGTTGAACGTACAACAGAAAATAGAAGAACTGATGAGGCTGCATCAGGCTGCATGACATTGTGTTTGCCCGTGGGAGTCCTGACTGCATGGAGCACTGCCCCCAGTGCATGATGAAGTTGCTGCTGCCTCTAGGCCACCTCTCTGGCACCCCTCAGAAAAAGTGAAGAGGGAAGGCTGTTGTGACACCATCTGGGAAGTTAACTAAGAGAAATAAAGCAACTCACCTGGGTCTCAGCAGGAAATTTAAGTGGAAACCCCACTCCTGTGGCTCTAAGTTCACATTTCCATGCCACGATGCTTCATCTAATGTGGTTGTGAACATGAGAGAGACAACCTGCCCCATATCAGCCAAGCCCCCAGAATGACTGTGCAGAGTGACCCCCCTGGTGCTGATGTGACCATGCTGTTGGGTCTATCCCAGCCACTATGCACCTTGTTTATGAAAGTGCTGCAAAATATGCCACAGCCTCAGCTGTGATTCACCCCAGTTACAGTCACTAGTGGCTGCTTGAGGTACGCAGCACCAGAGAACCTGGCCCTGAAGCAATACGAGTCCTACCTAACATGAGTCAAGAGGCGTGACCCTGTCTGTAAGAGTGTTCACTATCTATGTCAGGATTTCATAGTGAAATGAACAGGAATTTGTTTAACTCAGAAACATCAGGTTTGGGCTAGATAGCTGTTGCCTGTGTTTTCCTTGTTTGACTCACCTGCTTCAAGAGCCTTTGAAGGTCTGGCACTATGCACCTCAAATGCATATGATTCAAAATAAGACAGCAGAGAATGTCAACACAATACCAGTAGGTATCCTGCAACAGTAAGGCAGTATACCTTAGCTCTTGCCAACTGTAATATAAAAGAGCAGTCAGGTAATTCACAGACCAGACCTGAAAGCACTCTGTATGGTTCTCATTAGTCCCTCAGGGTGTGACTTCCAGTACAGACATGAGCTGTACAAACAGAATGGCAAATAGCATCATCTCTTGCCCACTGCTTACTTACAGGTGAAATAAGAAGCAAAAATTTCCTTCTTCAAAGTTTGTTTTACAGAGTCAGAGAAATGAAGGCTCTAAATATTTGGTTTATACTGTAAATATAGGGTTGGCCAAAACTATCTTTGTGAGAATTTTCCCAGCTAATTTTAAAGGAAGACCAACCTTTTAGGCTGAGGTATTTTGTTGTAAAGTGGTGTTTCCCTGAAAATGAATGAAGCAGAAGTCTGCTCCTCTCCTGTGGCAAAGCATGTACTCATGGTGACAGATGGTCTGCACAGCACCTTGTCCAAGTGTTCGGGATGCTTGTGCGGGTGAGCTATTCAGGCAGGGTTTATGCTACCTGTTGCTGCTGTGTGGTAAGCTACACCCTTAGAGATGCAGTGCAGAGTTGAGCAATTCAAATGGTGGAAGAACAAGAAATTATTCTTTTTTTCTCATGAAAGCTCTGCATTTTTAATGTGAATTTTGACTTGAAAGAGTCCTGTCCTTTGGCATGCATGGTTTAGAGCCAAAATAGAGTATGTGAGTTGTTTAGAGGTTTTGACTGTGCTGACTACAGCACTGGTGCCAGAGGTAGCTGATAGCTTCCTCTACCAAGAAAATCTACAGCCTGCAATTGCTTTGCAGAAAGCAAATATGTTCTTGTGTGCATGAAGATCAAAAGCCCAATGCAACTTTTTGCTAGCACTGCCAGCTGAGCTATCCAAACTGGCCTTAGGAACTAAAGGAGAATACCTCTACTGAGGTTCAAGCCTTCCCTGTGTTTGCTCAGCAGGAGCTCTGTGGTCAGAAGAGTCCTACTTCTGTAGTAGTAGTAGTAGTAGTAGTGCTCTACTCTTTCAAATTTACAGTTAAAGTTTCGTCTGTAGGCTTATGGCACTGATTTAAATCAAAACATGTAAAGAAATTCCCAGTGAATTTCAAACTCAATTTACAATGCTGGAGGTGGATTTGGTAATAGGTGCAGTTATTTCCTTTTGTTTCTTTCATCTGCACACATTACAGTCATGAAATTGAAAAATTATGTGTGTTTTCAGATGTAAAAACAAAATATATGCATTTCTAAATTTAATGCATTAATTGATCTTAGCATATATTTACTATTTAATTGTTTTTATCTCATTTGAATAATTTTGTCAGGAAATCATGGACTGTAAATATCTGGGTTTCATTTTAAAATCATTATAAATAATTAACCCGTGTTTGTTCTTTGTATAGAATATTTCTGTATTTACTTCTGTAGCCCTGTCAGTGGAATTATTTTGATAAATCAATAAATTTCTTCATACCATCTCAGGCACTTAAATTTTTAAACGATTACCTGTATGACATTGGTGCTAAACTGTAAGTTCTGTGCACACAACAGGATTTTTTAATTATTTATAAAACAAATAAACCCAGCTATTTCACATTTAATACTGATAAAACTAGGTAGAAACTCATCTGCCAAGTTCTTCTCAGCTAAATAAAAGTGCCCAAGCTAATTTCTAAGACTGTCCTATATTTGACTGAATGCAAGACTGGCGAAGTTCAGTGTAGAGGGCAGTCTTTCATTTTTAATGAGAAATCAGAAGCACATAAAAAGAGCCCTGTGGATGGAGTTCTCATTTAACTCTACTGTTTCTAGTAGGGATACACAGTATGATGTGGATTACTTGTCTTTTCATGTCTTTCAGCCATAGCACATTTGTTCAGTTATATGCCACAGTGATTCCCACTGAAACATTCCAGATTCATTAGCAATTATAGGTTGCTTCCAAAGAGCTAAAGTCCCAAGGTTGATAGTGAATTTACCATCTTAAAGAGCAGAAATAACAAAGAAAACCATTTCCCCCCCAAAGTTACAAAATTATAAAAGCAACCTTTTCTTCTCTCTTAAGAGTATGAAACCACGCCTAATGATCTTGGAGATGCCACAAATAACAGTAATCAAATCACTTCTACAGATGTTTCTAACAAAGAAAATGAAGATAGCATCACTGTAAGTATTTGTGTCGTTTCCTGATCTGTGATTTTCATGGACTTTCTGGCTATAGAACTCACAAAGCTGTGGACATTGTAATAGGACCCTAAGCTACCAGAGCACCAGCTATTACTGTGTTGTGATCAAAACTCAGGAAGAAACGAGAAAATAGAAAATCTTCTCCCCACTTTTGTACCTTCCCCCATTTCTTTGAAAGGGTGAATAGTTTTTCAATTTAAATAAAATTGTTATCTTGTTTCTCGCTTTTCTGAACAACTTAACTGTAATTTTTTTAGCCTAAGACTTTGCATTTTATTTTTAGTCAAGAAGAGCAGTTTTTAACTTACGAAACGAAGACATGCATGGTAATTTGAAAACTGTTGTTTGAATACCAGTCCTGGAGTCAAATCCTCCTTAAAGAGAGGATGTGCTGCAATGAACTTTCAAAATCTTAATTTTATGTTTTTAAAACATGATTTCTTGACAGTTTTGATTGAATGATATGTAGCAGATTTTGGTAAAAGTGGCTGAATTGGTGAGCCTCCTCCCTTGCTGCCTTGCCTCTCTTGCTTTCCTGAACTGAAATGTTGGAAACTCATAGTGGTTTTCCAGCCTGCTTGACATTGCAGCTCCCTCCAGCAGTAACTCTCTAAAGCAGCAAGCAGTGAAGTGTGTGCATTCAGGAACCAGAGAGCATACTGTGAGTTGGGACACTGTGTTAAAAATTGGGAGGAACCAAGACAATCTTGTCTCATCTCATAAAGGAGTCATTGTACTGCTAAGGTCAGAAGGGAGTGACCTGTGAAAATTCTCTGGTCCAAGCTTCTTTGATTAAAATGGGGCCGGCATGGTTCCTTGTGGTTGTGTCCTCTCTGGTTTTGATATCTCCAGTGATGGATGGAGATTTCACAGCCACTCCAGGCAATTTTGTACCAGTATTCAATCATCTTCACAGTAATTTTTTTTCCTATGTGATTTTTTTATGTTTTCTTGTAACATGCCATTCTGCTGGAGGGAAAGGGGTGATGTACACTCCCTCCCATCTGTCTTGAATATGTAGGATAGCTGAATCTCTGCTCCCTGCAGAAGAAACCACTACAACTGTCTGCTTTCTGTACTTTCTGATCTGAATGCATGTCTCCCAGTTGAAATACATCTCTTTCCCTAACTGCTTTAGTCTGATACTGTATATCCTTAAAGGTAGTTCACAAGAGCAAAACAAGCAGGTCTGTTTGTGTCCTCTTCTTTTTTAGGTGTATGTTGTGGTGGGAATTGCAGCACTGGTGTGCACTGGCTTAGTAATAACACTCATTATTCTGAAGTTTGGAAGGCACTCAAAATTTGGAATGAAAGGTAAGCACAGTTGTCTTTTATGCCTTCTAGAACTGTTGTGAGCTGATACTATAGATCGCTGCTCTGGGAACAGTGAAAACAGCTACATTAAATGCCATGACATATTTAATATTTTATTTATTCATCAGGTGAGTAAAGGCAGAGATAGATGTAGACCAAGTGTAGAATTTTGGGTCTCACACTTCTCTTTTTCTCTTGTAACAAATCCCATTTCTCTACCTTCTGCTTCAAAGCCCCCTGAGACACTTTCTGGAGTAAAATATTTCTCAAGTCGGTGTAGGGAGGAAGATAGGAAATTAAATTTATTCTATTACAAGTTTGATAATAACACTTCGATGAGAATCTATGCTGTGTGTAAGAGTTACTTCAGACAATACAACAATGTCCTGTTAAGGTGATTCAAGGGACAATAATGACAAGATTGGATAGGGCATTTACTGTGGATCCTGTCAGATTCTGACAGATGCATTTTCTTGTGCTTCTTGGGAAGAAGCATCTGGAGAGAGTGGCAAGTACTCATGTCCATATGGAAGGGGGAAATCTCAGCCCTTCATTTATTCATTTATTTATTTTACTGCCAGATGGAGGTATTTCTAACCAGAGGTACCTGCAACAACTTTGTTACCGTATTATTTTACTGGTATCTTCAGTCTGTGACTGGTGATGTGACTGAATTTTATTACAAACAAACAAACAAGCAAACAAACAAACAAGCAAACAAACACACACTTTCTGCCTTGTCAGGAGAAATAGAGAAGGCTTTGCTGTGTGCTAAAGGAGATGGACTTTTGTGTAGATGTGTAGATGAAGGTCTGTGTATAAGGTGGTAGCTAATCTTTTGGTAGACTCCTGTGTTAACCTCATGTACTTCCTCTCAACTGTACTTATGACATATGACATACTTATGACCTGACATGCATGGATATATATTTTGCTAATCTATACATGCTCTTGACAAGTGCTCTTTTCAGAGATATCTGCTGTATACTTTGTGTTCCTATATTCTCTTTAGACTGCATTTCCTAACAAATGAAATTTAAGCGCAGTAGAAATGTCGTCAGTGCAGATCAGCTTGCTGGAATGGTAACCTTGTCTTTCACCTCTTTCTGTTACACCATAGTCTCTACTCTTTGGGGTAGCATTAGAAGAGGACAGCCATTTTGAAATATCCTGAATAACAACATGGAGTCAGTAGGACAGAACTGCAGTTTTGGCACAAGGCTAGGAAAAAAACTTCTGTGACTGAACAACAGTTCAGTGCAAATTTTATTTATGTTTGAGGCTTTCTGAATCGCATTTAGAGAGCTGAATTAGGTGGAAGTTAATTGAGAAAAACAATGAGAATTCTCTGATGTTAGCTTTTTAAAGCTGAGTATTTGTTAGGTTTTTTGAAATGTGCATTAAATATTTCAACAATATTTGAGAAACTAGGAAGTAAACTCTACCCTGAGAGAGAATGCACAAAGTTCTGCTTTGTGTGCTAGTGTTAGTTTACCTTCCAGGAAGCTATTCCTTTTTTAGTATCTTCAGATATAACTCTTCTCACAAAAGTAATGCTCTTGCCTAATCTGTAAATTTGACCTCAGTAGTTCTTTTTTGCAGAATTTTCCATGTAGATCATGTTTTAGTAAGGAAATAATTTTTTAAAAATGACTATATGAAATATGAAAAGGCAGTAACCTCATATATGTTGTTTTATTTTATTTTTAAATTTGACCAGTGGTGGTTAGGAAAATCAATAAAATGAGTTCATAGTTCAAGTGTAATCCTTAAAAAATAATCACAGGCATGGTATGTGTGGTAATTGTGAAATATCACTGTGAGCTACAAATAACTCTTGAATGTTTTACTAGAAAGAAGTAACTTCACTTTTCCCTTAAGTGAACCTCAAACTGCACCAAAATTTGCATTCACACCTCAGCTTCACAGTCTGGATCTATCCATAGTCCTAAGTCCCACAAACACTCTCTCCCTTTACCGTTATCAGTATTACTGAATTAATATTAAAGCAGTATTTAAAGACCTGAGATTAGATATGCACAGATATGCAATACTGGAACTAATAAGAAAATATTACCTGCTCTGAAAAGTCTGCAACATAAGTATATGTTGAGAAATCATATAGAAAAACTGGTGTATTTGAACATGAGGAAAATAAGGCAAAGGTGACAAGAAGGGCTTTTCCTCAGTCATTATTGATCAGCACAATACATTTAATATGTCTGTCTTGGAATTGGTGAATAAAAAGATTAAGTCAACTACCTGAGAATTCCTTGACTTATTTGCAATTGAATTTGTGACAGCAAAATTGATCCAAACTTCGCATACAGACACTGTGCTGTGGTGGTAGTTTAATGAACAGTCTTAGTATGGAAGTGAGAAGGAGTGAAATATCCAGATTACAATGGAAAATATTTATAAAACAAAATTTAAAAATACTCTCAAAAATTAACGATCCTTTTGCATTCATAAGAAGTAACCTCCTGAGTTACATCAAGCAGAAATATACAAAAGGCTATGCCTCATTTTTGTGGTACCTTCAAAGAACATACTATGGTCACCTCAGACAGCCTGTTGTTAAATGTCTCCCTATCCTTTTTCAGCAGGAAGTTTTGGAAAAAAACTAAAATAGTCGCTCAGTAACTGGAGCAGTCAAATTTGCACCATATTTTACATGGAGCTGTGTATATGGAAAAAATATTCCACTGAAAATCAGAAAAAGAAATGTGTATGTAGACAAACAGCACTCTGTGTCCCATAGGAAATGTCTTTACGTAAGGGATGAAATTTTTATCTCATTAGGGTTTACAGCAGGCATCAGCAGCTTCTGTAGGCATTGTTTTATGCCTCATACTTTTAAATGCCAGCTTATCTCATCTTTTACATGGGCATCATCTGCCCACTTCTTAGACTGTGTCCCTGCTGAGTTGTTCTGCACTTAAAAAGCTCGAGTGTGGTTGGAGTATGGAACTGACAGCCATAGAGTTCCCAGAAAGAGACACGGAGCTGGCAGTTGTGTCTGAGCTATGATGACTTAAAGCTGCCCATACCTGGAAGCACTGCATATGCTGAGGAGCTGCTGGGACTGCCATGGAGCTCGCATAGCCCCATTGTCATCTTTACATTACTGTGCTGAGCAGAAAAGTGTCCAGTTTATGTGTTAGGAAGTACAAGGTCCTGTGGGAGCTTCCAGTTGTTTGGCAGTACTGATCAATCTCTTATAAAAATCTGTCAAAAGTTGAATAAAAATAACCTATTCTTTTACTTTTCTCTATTTATTTAGTATATCTAAGGTAACAGAACAGGTTGGGATATATTGATTTCACTATGTTACCTCTCCTGATGGTAGTAATAGAATGTTTTTGCAGCTAAGGAGGACAAGGAAAGCACTCACCATCAGTAACAAAATGTAAACATTTTGCTAGTATTGTTCTGCATTCTGGTTCAAGTTGGATTGTACTGTCTGAAGCAATTGTTTTAATTCTTGCCTTGCCTCTTTTTACTCTGTGTTTTAGAGCTAGAGGAGATAGCAGTTTCTGATGACTGGCTTTGGGAACAGTATTAGTATAGACAAGATCTGTGATCTGTGCTGGAAGAGACTTAAATAGGGTTAGTACCACACTCATGTTGAGCTAGACTTCGGCACTTCTATTGCAAAATTCATCAGAATAACTGGTGAAACATGATTCTGTTTCATTGTTTGTGTACATTTTAAACACCTTATACAGGGTCTGTTTGACAACAGCTTTGTATGAAAAGTTGCTTTTCATTGCTTGAATCTGGAGGTGAGTTTTTTAGACCCTTGCAAGATGCCACAGCATAAATGGTGAAAGCTTCAGTTAATTTCTTAAATGCCTTTGTTAAGACTTGTGGGTTGCTCTTACAAAACACCTTGGCTTGCTTGCTGGCTTACGTGCTGGCTTGCTTGCTGGGGGATGTGAAAGTGCTCAGGGTGGGAATTCACTGAAGGCTGCCAAGACAGCTCTTAAAATTTTGTGTGTATTTCTGTCTCCATCTAACAAATCCATGAAACTGAAAAATAACAGGGGAGCTGAAGTAGAGAGGGCAGGGGAGCATTTGTGAACTCCCTGAGGGGATTTTTGGGAGAGTAATTCTAGTCCTGTTTTATTCTACTTTCCGTGTTGAAAAGTCAGTCTAAGTAATTAAATGATTGCAGCATAACCAGCCCGATACAGAAACTGGAAATGTTAATAAAGCCACTAAGCACAAATGGAAGTATGGAGGAAACTGATGGAAGATAAATTAGTGGATAAACTTCAAAATAGCATCATTCAGTTAAAAGGATGAAAGCATTTTCATTTACTTGAATTGTAGTAAATTCCAGTGACAAGGCAATATCCTTAGTGCTCCTTGCTAGCTAGGGAAGCTGGAACTGGATAGTTATGTCCAAGAGAATTATCACAGCAACACTACTGTAGAACTAAATTGTGCAGATTTTACCAGAATCAGAATTGAAAGAGAAGCCACTCTTACCCAAAGCAGCATCTTCTGTCTTTTAAGAAGTAAATAAATAGCATCTGACAGAAGTAGAGGAAAACGCGTGTACTTAATTGTGCTAGTTTAAAGGTAAACCAGCAGGAGAAATGAACACAACTCGAAAAGAGATTACAAATCTGAGTTAAAATTTAATAAAAATATTGCAATAAATACAATGATACAGAGAAAAAATTGGGTTTAACCCACAAAAACTAGGGATATAACCCAGCACCCAAGGGCACGAACAGAACAGCGTTAGTTAGTCCTTGTGCTGAGCCCCACATGGTCCCCCTGAGTCCAAAGTAAAAGGAAAGAAAAACCTGTTGGTGAGAATAATGATCACATTCTGGTCGAGAGTGGCAGTTGCAGTCCCATTGAGTTTCTGGTCCTCCTCTGGATCCAACAAGTGGCACCAGAAGTCCCCAAACCCCCAAGATTATATACGCTCAGGTTCAGGTGGGAATGCCCAGTGCCTCCCCCAGGGCCAGGAGTTTCACAGGGTGATTTAACTCTGTGAGTCATGAGACACTTTTCGAATCTTTGATGGCCCATTATCAGACACTACCCCTCAGGCTGGGTGTGAAGGTGCTAATGCCTCCCCGGAAGGGAGTTACTATGGCTGAGTCATTGATGTGAACACAGAAACACTCCCCTATTGCTCAGGGTTCTCTAACACCCAGCTTGTAGCCTGATGTGTCAAGTGTGCTCTGGGCAGCTGCTGCAGTTTATCCATAATTATATAGAGGGTGTAGAATATACAATTTTGGATACAGCCACATGGTGATAAGCTGGTCCCAGCCACTGTAGCTAGGACATTAATTCATGTGTGGTGAGAGGATGGAGTTTTTTCTGTTTGTATGAAGTTTTTGTCAGTGCTTTGAGCTATATGCTGTAATGCAAAGATAAGGGAACAAACAGTTTGAAATTCCCATTGTACTTAGTGCTAGCTATCTTCTCCTTTCTGTGAGCTTGGGCACTGTGCTTTGAAAGGTGCTTCTCTTTCCTCAGCCACTCTCTGAACTACCTACCATGTCTAAGTGTAGGTCCTGACTACGAATATTTTCACTCCTTTCTGAGTTTGCAAGTCTGTGCAATTCAGGGTACTGAAATTTACCTGTGGTCAGGTGATGAAACTGTAAAGGTTGATTTAATAAAGAAAATTGTCCCTTTTAGTACAAAGACCCCAAAATACTACCTTTCCTTGAAATCCTTGCTAGCTGCTTGTTGTCTTTTTTGAGTGTAAGTTTAAAATTTGGACTGTCAGTGAGGATGCTGTTCTTTTCCATCAAGGTGATTAAAAGTTAGGAACACAGTCATTCATTTTGCCTGCCAAAATCAAAACAGGGTATTTTCTCCTACTTCATGACAGCGTTTTCTCTCAAGTGATTTCTGTGACTTCTGTGTTGAGCCCTCAACATTCTTGAAAACTTTTTAAAGAAAAGCACTGGTTATTCTAACAGGAGCGCACTGAAACTCCAAGAATATTTTTTCCCTTTGTTTGTCATTCACTATATTGTATTTTCTCATAAGCTCTTGTTACATGTTGAGCTTTGGTCCAAAAGGCAGTACAGGGGAGGGCAGCTTGGAACTCATCTCATTTGCAGCATGTTTCTCAGTTGTCTTGCCATATTTTAGTTTGGTTGAGAAAGACTGTACAAAAGTATAAGACCCTTCTTACAAAGCAGTGTTATCATTCTTGCACAATGATGTGACATAATGGCCAAAAGACTTTAACTGTCATTTTTACCTGAACAATCATGTTTACATGACTTTGAATACAGTGCTATCCAGATGAAAGTAGAGTGCTTTACTATCCTCTCTGAAATGTACCCATTTATTCAGGCTTTTGTATATTATTTTGGTTGTATCTTTAGCGTCATCAATAAAATTATTTCTTGTCTTACTTGTCTGTAAGCATATACAAATAGTCATTGTGTTTTCTGCTTTAATACACTTCATTTGACTTTGCCTTCTTGTTGGAGAGGGGCTGATTCCAAGAGACTTAAAAAAACCCCTGCTTCATTCACATTGGTTATTGTAGAATTGAGATTTTGAAGAGTTTAGATGACTCTAAGTGAGTGGCTTGAAGTACTGATGTGGAAAAAGGGAGCGCTGTTCTCTTTATTATTAAGTCATGCATCACATGTCTTACTTAAGCAATTGACTTGCTTACAGAGTAGGAGAAGAGTGAAATGCAGTTAAAATAGTAACACTTTTACTCCTTTTGATTATAAAGCAATTACAAAATAAAAGCTTTGTATCTTTAGCAAAGACCTACAGTTTGACAAGTGTGATCTACTCTTGAAATTGGTCTGCAATAAGCTTGCAGCAGTAATGGCTTTCTGAACAATTTTGCCTTGTTTGCCAGATAATTAATTAGATCAGTCTGTAGCTTGGGAACACACTGACTTTCCTGAAGTTACTAAAAGGCTAAACTTTTCTGAGTTTCCATTTGTGTGTACAGAAGTGATTTTGTGCTGTGTTGTACCTACCCAAATAACAGTTCTGTGGCTGTCAATCCTTTAATGTCTTTAGAACATTCCATTTTTTAGTCAATGAGAAAAATATAAAGAGGGATCAATTCATATGAGTCAGTGTCGTAAAATCAGATGTAGAGAAAGATGAGTGTGCTCAAATCTGCATTATTTTTAGTGAGTTGACATTGTAAAGGTAATGATGATATTGCTCATCTGAACCACACAGGAAGAGCTGTTTTCATTATTTGACACTGACATTTCAGTCCCTGCCATCATGCACAGATCATATAAATTGTCTGTCTTAGGTGCACCACTTGTTTAATGGAGGCAGTAATATTACTTTCTACATGAACATTTGGAAGATGGAGTTGTTAATGCTTCCGAGTACCTTTACTTTGAAGAAGCAAATCGCTGTTAAGTACTTCGGAGAATGAGAGTTCGTAATAGCTGATCCAAGAAAGTAATTGTGTGTAAAGGATTTTCCAGAGGTCTTAAAATACTTAAGCCACCACTCTCTAGTGTTCCAATAAATAAAAAAGTCTTGTTTCTTAAACAAAATAGTTTGGGGTCCATGTCACCCTATCAGAACATACTGTTAGGTATTTTTAGAGTTCCATTGTTATTATTTATATAAAATCTGACCTTTAGGTCTCAGGTGTCTGTTTTGGTCTGCTACTAGTTTTTGTGAGTCCAAATCCGAAGTGCAAGAAGCAAGAGAGGAATGCAGCTGTTTCTATAATAGAAACAAGCAAGTGGATAACATGACTCTTATATAACAAAGGATTTATGAAGACAGCTCACATCTGAATCTGGACAATTTTTAGTGATACAGTGATGTGTTTGATCTCTGTTGCTTGCAACATTTAAATTCAGCTGTAATGATTGAGGCAGAAAAGGAGTTAACTTGCTGAGAACTTTTGATGATGCAGATTGCTATACTGATTAATACTAATATTATTAACAAAGGAAAACTACTTGAGGCCTTATGACTGTTACTAGTGAAAATCTACGGAAAGCAAGTGTAAACAAGTACATGTTGTTGTATTTTACTCTTCCTCCTCCAAGAACAGTATGCAAGCAGGAGATAGGATGGAGTGCACATGTATGTGATGTGCATGAAGTGTAATGGAGAACTGGGCAGATGCTGAGTATAGGACAGAGTAGAAACAAAATGGAAAGAGACTGAACAGAAGACTGTAAATGGATACAGTAGAAATAAGGAAAGCTGAAAATTATGGTTGCCAGGGCTCTACCTTGGCTTATGCACATAGAAATAGCAGAGCTCCTAGATCACCATAGTTCCAGAAAAGGAGTCTCTCTTAAAGGTGTAAACTGCAGAGACCCAACCCTGTGTTCAGTCTATATCCACATTTGCTTCACAACTCTTTTATTTTACAGAGCTTACAGTTTTTCCTTTAGTTTTTCATGTGCAAAGGGTGAACACTCACCTGCTTTTGCCCATAATGCATGTCATGCTGTTTTGGGAATGTGGTTTTTTTGTGAGAGCAACTAATGATACGATTACCTGTAATCAGAGTGAAGAAGTAATCAGATATGGGGAGTGAATAGAAAGAAAGAAAAGGACCAAAGAACAGCAAAGCCAGCCTGTGTCATCCATCTATCTATCTATCTATCTATCTATCTATCTATCTATCTATCTATCTATCTATCTATCTATCTATCTAATCTATCTATATCATCTTTGAGTGGCCCCAGTTCTCCAATGATTTAAGCATCATTTACTATGAAGTACATATGTACTTGGTTTTGATCACTGCTTGAGAAAATCTCAAGGGTGTACAGGGCTAACAACCAAGCAGTTTTTAAAAAATATAGGTAGGAACATGAATAGTAGATAGATAGAAGGCATTCCTGGTCCATTGGATGACCTCCAGCTAGGAAAAGGGCTAATATGGAAGTAACTGACAGCAGGGGCTTCTGCTGCAGGCTGGTCCAACTTGTACTGACTTAACACAGAACAGCTGAGGCTGCCAGGTACTCCGAATGTCTAGTCCAAAACTCTGCTCAAAGGGGCCTGAGCTGCTGCTGCCAGCTAGGATTGAATATCTCCAAGGATGGAGGATTCCAAAACCTCTAGGCAGTGTGTGCCAGTGTTCAATCACCTCTAGAGTACATTTTTTTTTCCTTATGTTTAATTAAATTTTCTCTGTTTCAGTCTTTGCCCATTGCTCCTTGTCCTGTCACTGAACATGTTGACTTACACTGCAGAGGAACACCAAAAAGGGGTACATAAAGTTGCATGTGGACAGAAGGCACTTTCTGAGCTCTTCTGTATTGCCTTTAGATACTGGCTTAATTGTAAAGGCAGGGAAATATTGAAAAGTTACGTTATGCTGCATACTGTTTACAAAACAGTGACATCTTTTGTAGAGAAATTATTTAGCTCAGGTATGTGAGTCTCAGTTGGATAACACCACTGGGGTTTAGAAGTACATGCTGCTTAGGCCTTTGCTCCACTCCTCTTATGATACCTACTGGAGTTTATGTGATTTTCCTTCCATTTGTGTTCCTCAGCTTTCAAAGACTGATGTAGGATTCCTCTTCTGATTGAGTTGCATTGATTTCTATTAATGGCTCTGAAGTTTGAACCTTTTTCTCTTTTTTTTTTTTTTTTCTGGTCTTGGGACAAACCCTATGCTTACAATGAATAGTAGATAATACAATTACACTGCATCATGAAGTCCTGCTTTTAAATGCCTGGCCTTGTTAGCTACTTAACAATTCTTTTAGCAGATGCCAAAGTGTCAGTACACTTGAAGTGCCCTTTTTTGTCTTGTTTCTGTCAAAGCATTCAGTATTTGAACTTTACGTAACAGGGGAAGATTCAACAGGGTCTCAGAGCCTGGCTGTCACAGAACACACTGCTGTAGTCCTGCTCAGCTGTTGCTGTTCTGCTTTCTGCAGTGGAGCCATGTCCTTTTAAATAGTATATATGGAAGCACAAAATAAATAAATAAATAAAAGAAGACTTATTAAAGTATGTTCCAGGCAAATGTATGTGTCTAAAAAAGTCCCACAAACAAAAACTGCTCAGAGACTGAATATGGTTTTCCAGTTTTTCTCATGTTTGTTTGAATTTTCCACAAATCAGACAAAGTGCTTGTTCTTTCTTGCTTGACTTTGCAGAAACACAGAGGAGTGTCCTTTATCAACAGTTTCCTTTAATGTGTCTGAAAATTCCTTTGTCTTTTTTGTACCATCTCATGACATTACCCTTTTTTGGATCTGAATATTTGGAAAAAGCATCAATAAAAGATTTTTATTTTTGCTAGGTTCACAGTGTTTCTTCTTTCACAATGAACAAGAAGTGGTGTAAAAAAATTCTTGTACCAATGCTGTTGCAGCTTAGGAAAAAATGAGGAAGTACAAAAGTTCAGAGGAACTAAGAAATATTAAGACAAAAGATAGCCAAACTGCCTGAATATCTAGTAAAAGGAACAGTGAAGGTTTTATTTAAATTCTGGGGAAAAGTTCAAATCAAATTTTATTACTGGAATTAATAGGTCCTTTTTATATCTCTTTTTCACACACACACCCTAATGCATGTTTAGCATTTCCCAGGACATGTATAACCTGGGATCAGCTTTGCATATTAGCTAATTCACTGCAGCCAAGGAACTCCCTAAAGTGTTTTATTTGGGGTAGCTGAACACACCTTTTCCAAGTGACTCATAGCTGTTCTCAGTTGTTCTTTTCCTGGAGATACTGTACCTCCTCAGTGCTTCCTCACTGGTGCAGTATGAGTATGCTTCTCTGCCCTCACTGGCCAGTGTTTTAGCCTTTCACATTTATTTACTTAAAACATTAGGGGTATACTCAGTCCTCAGGCTCAATGACAATCCAGTGTGAGATCAGAATAGTGTATTATATATAGTGACTTTTTTCCCATTAATGAGTGATGAGTGAAATAGGAGTGGTCTCTGTTTCAGAGGAGCTTTTTGTGCTGCTCTCAAAGTCCATCTTCTGACACCTGTTCTGTATCCTACACAAAAATCAGAATTACCTTTTTAAACAAGAGTTTTTCATTCTCTCTGTTTTGTCCTCTGCCCTGTTTTGTCCCATTTTATGCTGTTCACTTTGCCAATAGCAGAAACCAGGAGGAATTGATGGTACTTCTAGTATGGAACCGAGAAACTAGATAAAGAAAAATGAGATCTGTCTTTGAGATTTAAAAAAAAAAATTAAAAAAATAGGAAGGGTTGAGAATCTTTCTGTTTTGTTCTGTTTGATTTTTTTGGTGGCTTCTTAAAAAAGATGTTGGGGAGGGAGCAGTGTAACAGAATCCTTTATAATGGAGTAAAATTGGCAAACTATTTAGTGACTATTCTTTATCCTAGGTCAGTTTTATTCGTAGCTTTAAAGATTAATGCTGCTGTTCCTTCAACTGTCTGGCATAGCTGAATACCTCGAAGCACAACGTGGAGTAATGTAAACAGGCAAGAAGTATTTATAAAAAGTCCTTCACCTTTTTCTGATAGATGACAAAGCATTTTGTCTGACTGAAAGAAAGTAGGTTTAGGCTAGATATTAGGAAGAAATTCTTTACTGTGAAGGTGGTGAAGTACTGACACAGGTTGTCCAGAGAAGTTGTGGATGCCCCATCCCCAGAAGTGTTCAAGGCCAGGCTGGATGGGGCCTTAAGCAACCTAGTGAAAGGTATCCCTGCCAATGGCAAAGGGATTGAAACTAGTTGATATTTAAGGTCCCTTCCAGCCCAAACCATTCTATGATTCCCTTTGGCATGAAGTTTTACTTCTTCCTGGCACTTTGGCTAGCCAGTCATGACTGCAGTCCTCCTCCCTCTACCAGTCCCTTTGTTTCTTGGCTGCTCTGATCATTAGGTATGATAATACAGAGCTGGTATGACTGAGAACTTGGACCTTTCCCCTCATATGCATTTTGGATTTTAAATGCATCATCTTTATGAAGAAAGAGGATAGCCTACAGTTGAGGCACAATTTCTCCTCTGCCTCAACTCCTCTGCAGAGCATATGTGGAAGCATCTGCATCTGGAGATGTTCATTAATAACCCTTGTAAGGAGTCCCAGTGTTCATGGATTTGCCTTCACATTTGACAGGTCCAGCCCCAATATGGAGACATTGCTCTGTATGGCCTTTAAAGTAGGAGAAATTTTAACTTTAGTTCTGGTCAGAAGATCTTGCGAGTAATTCAAACTGGGAGAAAAATCATCCTTAAAAATTAGTGAATTGAGTTACAATAACCCTTTGTTTTGTGTGAAGACTCTCAGGCATAGGAACTGGTGGCCACAGCTGAAATATTTGTTACTGAAGGTTTTCCGGGAGAGGTTTGTGGCCTAATTGCTCTGTTTATGCCCTCTGAAAAAGTTACATTTCTGTGACTTGTAGGAACAGGCAGCAAAAGAAATATACTTCGTAGAAACATTCCTTTTTGCTCAATAGCGTCTGAACCAGAACTGCTGCAATCACTTTCTTTTTATTGAGAGGGCCATTGCAGTGTTCTTTCACATGACCTCTGGAACTGTGCTATTATCTGTCCTTCTCCTGTGGCAAGTGGGTATATGTACTACAAGCAGTCCATGTCATGGCTCTTCAGCTGACTCTGATGCAGTTGTACATTTGTTGAATGTCTCTCATGCTCTAACTACTTGAAGGTCAAATTGAAACCTTCAAGTTAAAACAAGTCCAGTCATGTGTTTGTGACTACCACCAGCTAAGTATTTCTGCCCATAGACCTCTTCTAGGTGTCCCTTAAGTGGTCACATCCTTCAGTCATTTTGGAGAGTCTCCCCTGCTAAACGTCTCTCCTTCTGTGCTTTTGAGTACTGGCTTATCAGGTGGGCAGGTATTCCAGCTGCTTCTCATGGTTCCCGGAGCTTGTGCATTGCAGCTTCTTTTGCAATGACCTCTCCCAGCGTGTTCCAGGCAAACATTAATGCAGACTATTCCGCTGCCATCAGAAGTCATGCAACCTGCCAGTGGCATAGTGAAACCCAGGTGCCTTAGGACAGCAGGTTGAGTGTCAGGCAGATAGCACAGGGCCTGTTACCTGCCCAGTGGCTCTGAGTTTAAGCGATACAGCTGTTAAGCAAAGGCATCACCTCTGGCACATGAAATCTTTGTGGTGTGGCAGAGCTGTTCTGGTATGCGTCTGCTCTGTGTTAACATGATACTTCAGGCAAATATTTTTCACTTGAGTCAGAGGCAGGGCAGTAGATGTTTCATTTGGTTGGTCCAGCATGGCTGTTTTTGCATTGTATGCTGTACAGAGGAAGGCTGACAAGGGAGAGAAACTTTCTGTCTATTAAGCACTCTGTTGTCTTGGTAAAGGAGAGCATGAAATAAGTACAAATAGCTTTATTTTAGAAAAGCAATAGTTTGGAATGTCTTATGCTTTAAAGTGCATTTCAACAGACAATCTAGCATGAAGGCAGAGGAATCAGAGGAAACATTCTTTTTACTCCTTGGCAGAGCAGACTATACCTGGGTCTTGGACATGGCAAATTCTAGAGGTCATGTGGCATGCACAAGAGGAGAGTGATAGCAAACCAGCAGAGAAATTGAGAAAGTTTATGCTTTTCAGACTGTTGAACCATACTGTCTTTAGGCCATGAAGAGACTTGGATAATTTGACCACCTACTTTTCCTTTTGATGTGTTTAGATAGTTCCTCAGGTCAGAGTATACTTGTTCCTGCAGGGACTGGAAGTATCTGTCCAGTTGCATGGCTGGAGTGTGCGAAATTTGAATAGTGAGAAGTTGATATTCCAGGAAGAAGGATGAGACTGTTTCTTTCTGCCATCCTGCTGGTATTACCTGTGGCAGTTCTGGGCTGACAGTCATGCCCTTGTGGTGCTAAAGGAAGATGGATTCTTTGTGTTTGCGGTCTTTATGCAATTGGCTATGACCCATCTCTGTTCTTTTAAAAATGTTCATGCTACAATAGACATTCACTATTAATCACAATGATGTCACCTAGCATTTAAGTGCCTAGGTATTACACTGATGATTTTCACAAACTTTGCTTTGCTCCCAGCAGTCAGGAAAATATTTTTGCTAGGTACACGCTGTGCTTCTACGAGCAGGTGCTTTGATCACATGAAGTATAAAGCAAGGCATTGTTCACTGACCATCACCTGTAGTAAGAGGATGTTCATGTGCACTGTTGCATACACCAGCTGACATAGGAACAGTGATCTCTCCCACTAAGCTCCCATACTCTGTGCACACCAAGTTAATTCCTCTCATTTATTACTTGCCTTCTAAGTACAAGGTGTAGAGCTTCGGAGAGTTCCCTAGTGCCTCTTCCAGCTGTCCTAGGTTCCAAGTTTAAATTAAATATTTCAGGGGTAGCCAGTTAGGTACCCTGTCCTTTTGCAACTCATTCCATTGCAGGTGGCTACTGATAACCTTTTTCTGTTAAAACCTGAAAATACAATCAAGATTGTGAGTAGTATTATGAAAATACTTTAATTGAAATGGGTTTTTTTCCAATACTACAATTTGGTCACAAGTTTCTTTTGCTTTAATATAAGGCAGGAAAAAAAGAAAAAAGAACCTCAGCTACAACGGCAGCTTCAGAATTCAGTGTCTATTACTGTTACTTAGTCAAAGAGATATCTTGATGTTTAAACATGAAGTAATATCCTTGCTAAGTGTGGGGATTTTTGAAAGGGGAGAAGGAACTGGCCTGCATAGAGTGAATGCATCGCTGGTATCTAAAGATGTTGATATGGTTATGGCATCCTTCATAAAATACAAGAAGCCAGTCAGTGAACCATACTTTTTTTTTTTTTCACACAATGGCTCCTTTATACTATCCTGCCAGGAAATGAATGTAGATGGGAATCAGATTCATTTATACTGATGGGAGTTAGCATTTCTTTGGGGAGAGAAGTGCAGCAGGCAGAGGTCCTGTGGTTGGCTGTGTCAGCTTCCATGTGCATCTGGGAAAGTAAAGTGGGAAACTAAATCCTCCCAGAGAATAGGTGGAACTTAATCTTGGCCTTTAGCTCCTCAATTAACCTTGGCACTGTAACACACTGGATTCTGGATGAGTAAGGCATCTTAAAGTGGTTCCTAAACAGCTTTTTCAGTAGGGGATGAAATATCAGTGTTTTGCTGTTTTACTGCCTCCAGACAACATGGCAGGACTTAAAAAAAGGTCACACAGAAGAACCTCAGCTAATAAAGTCACTACTGAACCTGCTCTGGGCAAGATATGAACCAGGGACCATTATTCTATGTCTTAGCTCCAAAAATGTTACGGAAGAGGGAGTTTAGGAAACTGAAATAATAAAGAGTGCTCTTAGCTGCACTCCGGATGCAGTTGACTGCATTGTGTGTAAAGCACAAAAGGTACAGCAAAAAGTATTTTGCTGGTGCCAGTAAGAAATCCACATGTGTCTAGTAGTAGGCACAAACAAAGGTTGTAGACCAAAGTGATGAATCCTTTTTTATACAGACTGAAGTGTTCATGTGCATTCATGTTTGTGGTCATGTATGCTTGCACATTCTTGGTTTGGTGTACAGCCTGTCAGCTATAGTCAGATAAATATCTTTGTAAATGTGACTCAAAATAGTTTTCTTCTTTTTTTAGCATAACTTTATGATGTTTGAATGTTGTTATTTGTCCTGTGTAGTCATAGTTTAGTCACTTAAAAAAAAAGTCAATTTTTTTAATACTATGGCTTCATTACTTATGATTCATCTTTTGAAATGTGATTGTGATTCTGACACATTTCTCTTTTTTGATTTCACTAAAAGGAGTTGCTAATAATGCAAAATAAGTCTAAAGGATGATAGATCTAGAATGGAAAAACATGAAAAGCAAATTTTGTGTGATTTTGCATGATTGCTGCAGCCAGAGTGAACAGATTCAGTCTTCCTTTTCTACAATACAGTGCTTTCTAGTTCTTTGTATAGCATTTCATCTGTCTTCAATAGTAGTACAGGTGGCTGGAGATGCCTTGTACTAGTATCACCTTGACTGCTACTTTGTGAAGAAAATTACATTTTCTCCTAGTTTTTGAGACTGACTGTAAGGAATTCAAGGATTGTTTAGTAAGGAAGCATAGTGTGTAGCAGTTTGGATTGAACAATTAGCTCTGAACCATGAGTCAAGCAAAACTAAGCACAGGTGGTAAAGCGTATGTTATGTAAAAATAATAGGAAATAACTGTCATGGGTCAGGACTACACTGAGTAAGATTTTGGGTACATACAGGGACACTGTAGTCAGAAGACTAATATTCCAAGAACAAGAGTACGTGAGCACAGTGAGAAATACAGTTAATAGTTTGAGAGACAGATGGAATTACTTTTTCCAAAAAAATCAAAAAGCCAAGCTTTTTAGAGAAGTTGGGCTGAGAATTGATGGTGAAAGTGACAGAGAACTGAAAAAAGGGGTAAGGAAGACTAGAAAAGCAGAACTTCAGGTCCAAGTGAGAAGACTAGAAAAGGTAAGCAGGCAGAGAATTTCTTAAACTGTGATGGGGAAAAGGAAATGCAAGCCAAAGAAGGAAAAAAAACCAACCCACACCTTTTCCCGGTTTTATGCTGGAAGACTGATTATGTTCTGAGTAGAAAGAGAAGAGCAGGAAGGGGTTAAGATAGGAGCCTGAAATTGTGTAGGCGTTGCTGGAATTGAAGATACTATACTTAATTGTGATGAGGAAGGTGGGACCAAAATCTCTCAGTTGGAAGAATGACAGAAACAGTAGTGTGATTGCTTGTCTATCTGGGGGAGGTCACAACCTTGCTTTGGTCCCTGATATCCTGGAAAGAAGCAGAAAAATCAGTGAGAAAGTGAATGAAAAAAGGAATGAAAGCAAGAGAAAAAGCCCTGAGGGGAGAGGATTGAGACCTGTGGAGAGTTATCAGTTCTGATGATCTCTGAAGAAGTGACAGATGTATCCAGAAGAACAGTGGAAGAGTTTGCTCTAGATGTGGCCAGTACTGGGAATGCATCCTTTGCAAGTATTTTGCAAATGTTGCCTGACTTAGTCTAATCTCCCAAACTGGGGCCAGGAGCTGCTCTGAGCTCAGTAACAGTAGAGAGAAAGCTTGGGAAGATGACTTTTCTCTTGTCTCTAACTGCTGCCAACTTCAAATGAAGTTCTTGCAGTCAGTGGAATTGTATGGTTGTTATGTTGGTTTGTTAGTATGGAATTGATACTAGGAAGTATGTGTATTTCAAAATAATATCAAGAAATCCAAGGAAGAAATCTGTGCTTCTGTGGTGAGTGATGTCCTGCTGCTTGGTTATTAACATTGTCCTGCAGTCACTTGCTTCTTTATGGTGCTCCTCACTGAAACAGTCATAAATTCCAGTGTGCCTTTTTAAGAAAAGCAAAAAAAAAAAAAAACAAAAAAAAAAAAAGAAGAAGAACAAAAAAAACC
>JAOXXN010000464.1:257570-267866 GCA_026770055.1 Myrmophylax atrothorax | reverse complement strand
TGTGCCTTTTTAATAAAACCAAAAAAAAAAAAAAAAAAAAAAAAAAAAAGAAGAAGAACTAAAAAACTTCAATTAAATATCTAAACTTCTACTTGGAATGCACCAAGGCCAGACCAGTGGCACCAAAATCAGGCAGGCAGAGCCAAGACATGTGCTTCTGGTGCCACAGCCACTAAAGGATCAAAGAGGTAGGAAGATGAGAAGGTTTATTCTGCAAAATTCTATACAGTGGCATTCAGCCTGGCCTCTAGTCAGAACAGTTCTGTTGACAAAAGTTTACTTCATCTCTCCTGTGCTATTCATATGTGGTCATAAGATTGGATGTGAACACATCAAAGAATACAGTAACAAATTCAAGCAGTAGCCAGACTTTCTCTGAATATTTCCATAAGTTCAATGAATTTCAGGGTGTACAATATGTACAATAAAGCCAAAGAATGCAAAAAAAAAAAAAAAAGAGGCTTCTCCCACCCATTATGTACAAATCTTTGTGCATGCAGAAACAGCTGATTAGAACTGTGGATCAGCTGTATAAAATTAGAAGGATGGATGGTTCTGTGGTAGTGTTGGGTGCTGCAGTATTCAGCTGACAGTGAGAGCAAACCTCTTTGCCTCAACCTGCCTTACTGCTTTTTCAGCACCACAAACACCACTGATGGAAATAGGAGCTACCAGTCAGTGCAGAATCAGCACTGTGATAGCCTACACAGATAGCAGATTTGTGGCATGCATGGAAGCGAAGACTTTTGTCCTTGGCCTGTAAATTACAGGTTTATGCATAGGATTGTACGCAGCTTAATTTTTACTAGTCATTATGGGTAATCTCTGACATTAGGTGGCTGTAGTAGTTAGAGCCACTTTTTCATAGAGGCATGTTCTACAGTCTTTTATTCCTCCTTGATTTTGATATAGTTTATGGAAGAGGCATGGAGCTGAACACAGCCATGCAACTGTAGTGGGAAAGTTTGTAAATGGGAATGAGATATTTAACAATGGTCGTTTTATTTGAAAAATTCTTTTTCTGTTTTATCAAAAGGAATCAATTCATAGGTTTTATAGACCCTTGGATATTGGGAGAGGGCTTGAAAGCCCTAGCTGTAGCCCCAGCTATACACAACCCATTCCCCATTGCTGATAGGCAGACCAAGGACACCTTGCCCTTGGGAGAGTCTGACAGTGGGTAAACAACTATGAGCCAGAGCAGATTGGTTCCGAACAGCTGCAGCTCCTCGTGGCTGGTCGTGTGGACACCACTCTCTACCCAATCAGCGAGCCCACGCGAGCACGTGGACAGCCATAGCTAACCAATCATGAGTTGTTATTGCATGCATGTTCAGTTCGGGAAAGCAGATTAACCTGTTAGTCCCTTAATAAAGTTGAAGCAAAGCACATATCTCTATGAGCAATCACTTTGACTTCCGTGCCTAAACCTGAGGTTCATCGGGCTGCTCGTGGGGCTTTAAACAATCCCAAGAAGAAGAAGAAGTTGACGAAGAGGTTCTCGCCAGCCTCTGTCAACACTTGCATATCGCATTTAGATATTGTCCAATTCATGATACTGAAATACCTTATCGTTCATAGCTTATATCTTACAGAACAGACAATGGTGGGTCAAAAGTGTATACTGAATAAGAGCATTATGAATGATTCTTCTCTTCCTGTATAGCACCATGTAATTCCTGTTGTAAAGCTATTGCTAAACTTACTGTGTGGTCATACAGCTGTTTCATACTAATGCTGAAGATGCGTTGGTTTGTGGGTTTACTGTAGAGTAGTTTTACACATTGTCCTTCATGTGTTGTACTCATTTCTTTCCCTCTTACTTAGTGATTGTCTTTATCATTGCTTGGCTCCCTTGTTCCTTACCTATGCTATTTTAATCTTTTTTGGCTGTTTTTTTACTAGCATACAAAATTGTACATTTCCATGATGTGAGAAGAAGTGTTGTATTTCAGAGTTTAGGGCAAGAGGGATAATCTACTTTTGAATGTGATTTTTACAGTATGGAATTTTTAATCATATATATATTTGATACGAGGTAATAGTTAGTGTTTTATCTTGTGACAGTAATCCCATGATCATTAAGTATAGAAACACCACTGTTACTGCAGTGGGTTTTTTTATCCCCTTAGTGTAGAAGATATCTGAATTCCAGTAGTAGTAATTCTTGCCTTTGTCAATGTTACCATATTATCCTTGAAAAATAAGGTATTATCATCTCTAGACAGTGAAAATACTGGTAATTAACTAGGAAATTAAAGGGAAGCTAATCACATGGGTGTTTTGAAAGTAGTCAACTTCCCTCACAAGTGAACTTAATGTCTTTGACAATACTTAGCACTACTTTGTGCAGAAAGAGGCTATAGACTTCTTGTGAGGCACTGATGTGTGACAGTGGGGACAGAAATCATTACATTTATTCCTTCCTTTAGTGGATGGTAAACTAAAAAATCTTCTCATATTTGCATTTTGTTGGTTTTTGTTGAGCAGCATCTCTGTAAAAGGAAATGCCTACAGTCAATGATTATTTTGACTGTTGGATATTTTTCTTCAGATTTCTCTTTGATTGATCACATTTAAAAAAAGAATTTTGGCCTAATAGTTATCTGGTTTTTAGCAAGGTTGATTTGTTTAATAAAGGTATCAGAAAAAGGAATTTTATAAACTAAATTATGTCTTCTGTGTATAAGTAGATTAGTAGTTAAGGAATGATTTGTATTAGGACTGCTAGATGAGCCAAGACCAGAGGAGCCTTTGTGTTGTGGTAAGTAGCACAATAGCTGGACCTACTCAGAGAAAAGCTATTGGAGACAATTTGTAGGAAAAGAAACTTTAGAAAGAAAACTGAAGAATATATTGAGGAGGAAAACTCAGTAAGAGGGAGGATGTAGTGAAATGTAAGACAAATAAGGAGAAAATAACCTTCCTATGTCTTGCTTAGTGAATTAACTTTTTGCTCTGCATTTAATTTTCTCTATCGCTTTAGTGCTAATCAATAGAATACAGCCATTATTTGGATTTTTCCTGTCACACAAATTATAACTTTTCACATAACTGTATCTTGTTCCATTCTACAAAGATCTTTTCTAAAAAACAAACAAAAAACCCCAACCCACCAAAGAAATCAAGAACAACCCATGCTCCTTCTTTTTTAGGGCCGAATGGGTATTCCTGATACAAAATATGGTCAAAGGCCTTTCAGTCTTAGGAATTAGCCAAAACCTGGGAAATATGCATCAGTGGCTACTCACAAAAGCCTAGGTAGTGGCATAGGCAATGAATAGCACCTTCTAGTCATTTACAATAATAACATGAATGAACACACACACACAGATATATATTTAAATATTTATGTAACATACATCTATGTTGTTCTGTAGTACATGGTCTAACATACACAAAAGGTAATACCTTTGAGTTGTTGCCTAGAGGTCCTTCACTTTGTCTTGAATGAATTTGCAGTTTATTTTCATGTATAGATGGGAAGTGAGCTGTTTTTGAGGAAGCCTGAATAAAAATCCGCTTGGATATGTAAAAAAATGGAGTTAGGAGCATACTGTGGGAGCTCATTAATGATTCAGGATGATTGGGTTTAGTTTCTCCTCCTTCCTTTCGCAAAGCAAAATCCAATCAATAATTCTCTTTCAAGGTCACAACTGCTATTTGGTCTTTGTCCTTCTCACAACCCTTGCCCAATCATAGGAGTGTTTTTGAGGATTTAATTACTATTTTAATCGGCATTGTCATCAGTAACTCTTAGCATAGTTGAACTCAGACAGGAAGCCATATTATTAGAAGAGAGGTCTCTGCCCTGATTCAAGTACAGAGGTACTGTGCTCATGAATGGCTTCATGTCAGGCATGAAAGGGGCTTTCCCTCTGTCATTCTATCCCCAGTAATTCTGTGGTTGTATGATGGACAGGAAAGCTGTGAAGCAGCAGTATATCTCAGTTATTTGACTTTGCAAAATTTGTAAAATAGAGGTGAGTTTGGGAAAATTAAGTTTCTGTCTCTGTCAAGGAAAGGTTGTTTCCACTGCATGAACAATGATACTTCTTAATGTGTTTTGGCAAATTGTTTTCCAGATCTGCAAGGGAAATGTGTATGTTAAAAAATACTAATTTTTTGTCTCCTTTTTTGGTACCTTTGTGATACATTTTTCCCTTTATTTAGAAATAGATTCTGTGTAGACTAAGTAAACTTTTTGCGTACTTATTAACTAACCTTGCTTCCTGAAGTTGTATTGTAAAGGTAAGCAGAACACCAGGTCCAGTATTTAAATTGCAGAAAAGGAAACAATGTTCCTTTAAAGGGAGTGGAAACATTTTTCCCTGTAAAATATCTTTACTGTTTTGAGAAATATCACAAATAGTCACAAACACAGAAAAATATTCTACTACCTTTTGTTTAGAATCATGTTAGGCTATTCTCTCAGCCTAGCATTTTCTTTCTGAATAAGCTACCAAAATACAGGTTTGATGCTTTGTCAAGAAGCAAGTTATGCTTCAGCTTGCTCAAAGACATCATACTGCTTTACAATGTCTCCCTTTTGAAAGTTAAATTCTGTGGCTTAAAGGTAATATTTAAAATCTGTTATCTTGAATAGGATGGGCTGGAGACATTTGTAACAGCTAAAAACATTTGTCCAGAATTAGTAATGTTAGCTGAAAAATAACAAAATTCAGGCCATCATCTCTTACTTCTCCTGCTTTTTAGGAATATCTGGATAGGATAAAGGCCTCAAGTCATGAGAGGTGTTCAGAGTTATCATAATAATTTCAGGAGCAAGTTTGTGGAGGTCATCTTTGTTGTAGAATATTATGAACATAGTTAATCATGCTCACTGAACGTGATGGATCTAAATTTGCTCTCAGTTATAATCCCTATATCAGTCAAAGAGTGTCCACAGTTCACTTAGCTCATTCTCCTGACATGGTATTTAATATTGCCCAAATCAGTCTTTAATGTATTTTACTGATTTTTATGCTGTTCATAAAATACTAGTAAGAGAAAATCTATTTTTGTTGCTGGGTTTTTTTAATAATATAATTTCTAAGAAAAAATCTCTTCAGTGACTCGTGAAATATGTTGGAGGGAGTTTGTATGTACATATATATAAAATGTGCAGTTACACAAATTTTCAAGCTGTATAATTTAAGTAGATGATTTAAATTGAGCCTTGACATTTTGGCTTGTGTTTGCTTTTATATAGTTTTTATTTTCAGATGTCTGTCCCTGTATTTACATTCACAACATACATCCAGGTCTGCTGGTCACAGATCTGCTGCCTTTGCACATGAAGTTCATTTTTTTTCATGTTGTAAAGAATACTTAGCACTGAAATTGCAAATATTTAGTTTATTGTGATGCCACATGCTGAGGTACCTTGGAGTATAACAGGAGAAGACGAGGAAACCTGTTGTTTAGCTGCATTGATACCTCTCGCCTTACAGGAAGCAGCAAAGGAGCACCAGGGTCTCTGACACAACAGAGAACAACTTGCAGAATCTCTGGGCAGCACAAGTTGGTTATAGGTTAATTTCAGTACGGGGAGTGAGGCATAAGGCCAGGTGCTGGACAAGCTATTTTGATGTTATGTCTTCTGAGAATTCTTTAACATACAGAATTACTGACTTGACTGCTAATGAGTCAGGTTTTGGTCTCTATATGATCCCCAACAAGAGCAAAGTCTCAGACAAAACCTATAAGGTCCAAACAAAAAATTGCTGCATACAATATGACTAAGCATTGATTTGTGACTTCTGTGTGGACTACTTGTACATGAAGTTTGTCTTTTCAGTCCAAGAATATATCTCAAGAAGAATTTGGCCAGTGACTGAAGAATATCTCCTCACTGCTTATCATAAAGTTTGATGTTACAATTTTCCGTAAATGTTCTTAAGTGGCACATTTTTCTATAACTCTAAAACACGCATACAAGTTGTGTCTGATAGACTTCAGATCAAAAAATATCAGTAATGACAGCCTTCCTCATGTTATAGTTGGTTAAGTGTGAGAAAAGTGAACTGAGAACAAGCTAAAAGTGTCACAATGGATGCTTTATCTTCTGCAGAGTAGGATAAAAAAGAAGGCAGTTCATGAAGAAATATAAATATAAAAAAAGAGTAGAATTGGCAATTGCAAACCAAACCCTTGACAATTGCATTAATGGTAATGCATTCCATTCCAGTTCATGGTGAAGTAAAAGGAGTTGGTCTGGTAGATCAAATATGGCTTTCATTGCAAGACTGCGACAGTGAAGGTGAGGTAATAAAGCTCTTCAGACTAACCTCGAAAGAGTATTGTTATTAAATATACTTGATGAATTTACAGAATTATTTATTGTTAGAACAGATGTCATTATAAAATAACACACTTTTTTCAGTTATTTTTCCAGGATGTATGTATTCTGTTATGTATATGTATGTGTATGTGAATACATACATTTTTGTTTGAGAAAGTATATATGCAGTGAAAATTGTGAATAATAATTAATCATGCATGTTAGGTTCCTTTATACATCTGGAAATTTTTTTGTGTGTGAATGTCAGGGCTTTGAGCAGGGTTTGAAAGGGATTTTATTAAATATTTGTAAAATTGGAATGGTCTAAATAACCGTGTAAGAATGTAACTTGCTGTCCTGTTTTGCTCATTACAATACATTGTGAAGCAATTGTGACGAATCCATTTGGTGTAAGCAAACCCAGCTGTGTATTTAGGGAGAGGTCCTGAATTTTGTGTTTAGACTGCTGTCCTTAGGTGTATGTGTGGTTTGGGTGGATTTTTTTTTTAAGTTTGTTAATGTGTTTTCAATCAACATCTTATTTACTAGTTTAGGCAAGAGTAAATCGCAAAAGCTCTTAAGTACCTTTAATACTGTTTTTCAGACAGAATATCAAAAATTGCTTTGTGTTCCCCCAATACTAATTTGCAGCAACAAGCCTAAATAATTATAACTGGCCAAAAGCCAGTCTTTTGAGCCCTACACTAACAAATATTGGTACAATTATTTTGAAAATGATAAAACTAGTTGCAATAATAGCATGCATTTCACGTAACTGACTCACCTATTCCAATTAACTTCAAGTAATCAGAAATAATTCAGTTCTGTATTCTCTCTTAAGTGGTCTCACTGAAGAGTAGACACACTGTGTGATTTTCATGTATTATATAATTTCGCTCAGTTCTGGGGCAAAGCTCAGCTGTGTTTAAGGCTACTAGTATGCCATCAAAGCAACTGGGGCTAGGGTACGTTCTCTGGCCCTAGGGAAAGTCACAGATCATGTCCATAGGTCTAAATCTCTCTTCTCCCTCATTCCTCAAATAAAATGGCCTCTTACGTACTTGAAAATAATTCCTTATGGATGCTCTCCTTCAAAACATGTTGGAACATTGTCTAGTAGAGTGCTATTTGTCTTAGGTGAAAATGGTGACTTACTTTAATAAAGATTAAATAATTGTAGGTAAAAAAAGAAGATACACCCTTGTTTATGCCTGGGCTCTGGCGTATTTTTATTACTGACACAAATGTGCACTCAGCCTCATCTTTGAAGTCCTTTAGTGCATGGGTCTGGAAGCAGGTAGACTTGCACATCCCATTTACATCAAAGGGTTTTTGGCTTGTTGACTACTGTTCAGATCTTTTTGTGTGTCTGTTTTACATCTGAATTTATGTGATTACTCTGGTAGGATAGAATCATTCAAGCTCTAGTTTGCAGCAGCCTTGCTCCATTTAAGTCTTGAGTTTAGTTTCTGGGAGGAGTCTGGGGAGATGGGAATGAGATGGGAACCTCATGTCATGAAAGGAAGGCAGGTGTAAGTACTATTGCTGGTTCTTTCTATGGTGACAGTAGCTGAAGTGGAGAGCATCACCTTGACCAATGCTTGCAGCATTGTGGCCAAAGCATTGCAAATTTCCATGGACTCCTTTTGGAGGCTGTTTGGTTTCTGGAGCCCAAAAGCAAACATTGTTTGCCTGACCAAAGGAGAGTCAGGCATATGAGTTTATCTGTTTATTGGCTGAAGAGATAAGGGGATTTGACTGCGAAGACTGAGGACTCTGCTTTTCTTAAAAATTTCTTTAGGGGAAATTGTCACCAATGAAAGCATCAATCTTTCTTCTTTCAGAATAAATATCACTTATTCCAAATGCATCTGAAGCATTTTGTTGTCCATAATACAGTTACAACACCACTTGTTCTGTTGAAAGAGGGACAGACATTCAGAAGGCTCACCTCAGCTACAGACATAACTGAGCAATAGCACTGTTTCTTTCCTGGTTCTGTCCCCACAAAGTTACATGAGACTAATATGTTTGAGAGTGTTTTTCATTTATTGGGTAACAGGATAGGAGTTTCACTTGCACAGAGAGAGAAAGGATATTTCTTTTTCTATTAAAACAGCTTAGGAATTTCCTACTACATCAGTGGTAGCAGACAAATAATATTTGAATAGAGACTTGAACTCATATAGAGTATATGTCATACTGTGTGCCATATGTGGTTGAGGGATCCAGGCGCTCCAGTTCCAGGAACATAGTTTCAAACAAGAAAACTGTCTTATTCAATGTCTTGCTAATAGCCTGCTCTGGCACTTAATGGCAACTAAACGTGGTATCCTATAGATTCATGTCTAGTTTATCTGATGTTAATTAATACTATAATTACATAAAATCACTTAGTAAAATTGTTTACTTTCACCAATGAAGTGCCTGGATCTAGAGTTGAGGCTCTTTGGCTCTAATTGAGGTGAGATTTGCCTTTTAAATAGAGGATGTGATTTGTCATCAAAAGGCTGCTTTAAGAGGTAGCATTCATAAATGCAAAGAGTGGGAACTTCCCCTTTCCCCAAGAAATTTTTTCTTCTCCATTCCTTCTCTTGTGGAGAATGCTTCTTTGAATGGAGATCCATTTTGTGCCCATGTGAAACTGAGAACAGTGAAGCAAACCAAGGCCAGACTGAAGTAAGTGTACATGGTTTTAACTTTAGCTCCCAGCACCTGTGATTTAGAAGACAAAAATCTTTGCTTTATTTAGTACTGTTTCATGCAGTATTTTTCCATACAAATATTTTCCATCTTCTGTGTTTGGGAGGGATTGCAACTTACTGCAGTATCTAGGGAGAAAGAAAAGTCCCTGGAGCCTTGAAATAGATGCAGGACCTGAGTGCATATTCTTCAAGCTGCCTACAAAATGTGTCCAAAACTTTCAAGTGACTTTTCAGTAATGTAAATCCAGACCATGAGGTTCATGAGGAAACATCCTGTGCCTCATTCTTAACCTCCTGGAAAGGCCATGTATTGCTGTGGAGAAGGACTGGTGTAGTTAAGGTTCAATGAAAGGCAACTTAAAAGTTCTCTCTTCCCTGTTCCATGACATTGGATTTGTGGTAAGAGATAGCTAGTGGCATTTTTGTAGTATTTTGTGTTTTTCTCTGGGGAACACCACTGGTTACTGGCTGCCAGCTGAGTGTAACTCCATTTACCACCGTCTGGGCTCGGCCATCCAGCCAGTTCTTAACCCTGAGAATTATGCACATATCTAAGCCATTAGCAGCCAGTTTCTCTGGGAGAATGCTGTGAGAGATGGTGTCAAAGGCTTACTAAAGCCCAGACAGAAAATATCCCCAGCCCTTCCCTTATTCACTAAGTGCATCGCCTTATAATAGCAGCAGGCCAGATTTGTCAAGCAGAATGTCCCTTTCATAAACCCGTGCTGGCTGGGCCTGACCCCATATGGGACCTCTGTCTTCATTTTTGGGGTGAAATACTTGAGCTGCACCTGGACCTTAAAGTCTGCAGAGGAGGGAGGAAGAAGAGATGCATAGAAATGCAGTAGTCTTCATGGAGCATAACATTAATGGGACTAGCTGGAACTTGGCTCCTGATTGCTTGCTCTCGGTCCATTACCTTGATTGTAGACCAGGTACAGATAAATTTTTTTAAGGAAGATCATTAATTGCCACATGGAAGTGCTTGATTAGTAGTGACTGTAAAGGAAGGCCATTGAGATTAATGACGTAAAAAACCCCCACAGTTGTTTTACTAGGGGCACTGAATGATTATGAGTTGCATCCTGTAAGAAGTGTTCATATTTCACAGACTCAACGTAAAATGCTGTACCAAGGAAGCTGGAGAATTGCTCAGTAGCAATGAGGACTGTCACGTGAAAGGGAGGGAGACAGAAATACAAAGATTTCTAGTCTTAACTGTATTAATTACGTTATTAGCTGTAAGCACTTCCAGACAATCAGATCTCTATGTGCCCAACACTGCCTGTCCTTAACTGACAGCACACA
>JAOXXN010000464.1:224662-252836 GCA_026770055.1 Myrmophylax atrothorax | reverse complement strand
ATTCGTGTATCCGTTTCATCTCTATGTACTTCACCTGGCTGCATTCCATGTTTCAGTGTATAAAGTCAATAGACTCTCCTTTTTCACCTTTTCTTTCACCTTTTTCTTTTCTGTCTTATTTTCTGGACTACTTTCTGTTAATGAATTTTTTCTTTAAAAGAAAGATTTAATAATAAATACTTAATAAAGATGTAATAATTTTTTTTTTAAATATTGTGATTAATTCTTCTGCCTGCAGTAGGACTTCAGGACTCCCTTGTGGATTTCTTGACTCCTCAGGTCCTAGGTCTGAGGTTTCTTTCACAGTGGTTGTTTTAGATGCCACTGTTGACTACTAGGATTACTAATATGCTAGCAAATGCATCTAAGAATATAGAATAATAGAATCAATTAGGTTGTATAATACCCATAAGATCTGCAAGTCTAACCATTAACCTAACATTACCAAGTCCGCTACCAGACCATGTCCCTAAACACATCTAGTGGTTTGCAAGAACACATCAGTTTACTTTCCTTAAAACAGTTATGCCGTCTTCCCAACCCTCTCCACCTCCTCGCATATGACTTATCATGATCTGAAGTTTGCAGGAGTTGCAAACAGATTTGTTTTCTACCCATGTTTTGCCTGTGTACTGTATGCTAGTAGTTCATCAGTTGACAACTTCTCAAATTAAAATTCAGAGGTGATTTTAAAAAGAGCAATATGATTTCACTGTGGTTTCAGCACACCAGGTAAGAAACAAACTAAAATGCCAAAAAGCTTTCTCTTGCAATTATTTGCTTTGGTGTTAAAAGTGTGGTATAGAGGCATGTTTTTATGTAAATATATGTATGTGTCCTTTGACTTAGTTGCCAAGAATGTATGCAATCTCACATATTTAAGAAAAGAAAATTGCACAGAGAAGTCAGAATGGCCTAGGAAATTTGAAAGGAAAGTAGCAGTAGCTCCTAGTTCTAGACTACCAAAACCTCAACAGTATTTCTCCTTTTCCATCTAGCCTACAGCTTCTAAATATCTGTTCATCCTTGCTTGCTGCTCTGAGATTGAGCTCATGCCCACTGATACTATATTTTAGTCTGTGAATTAGCAGATTCCTTTGTTTTTTTCTTGACACCTTATGCTAAACCTTATTAATTGTTTCCAAGAAAGGCATTTTGCCACACACTTTTAGAAATGTGAGGTTGCAAAAAGCATATTCAGCTTCTGTATGTGTGATCACGTACTTTCAGAGTAGAAGCACTAGCTAGGAGTGCCTCAAGGTTAGAACAAGCAGAAAAATGCAATGTAAATGAATTAGACATTGTTACTAACAGTCAAATTCAACTTCTCTTGAAACTGATAGTGTAAGTCCAGACTACTTAAAGCACATCAAGATTTAGCTCTGAATTGTTCGAATTTCTGTGGAATATTGATAAGATTTCAGTCTTTATGAACATGGAGGACTTATTAAAGCAAGGTTAAAAAAACGCTGAAAACAAACAAACAAAAGCTACTGCTGAAATTTACATCTGCCAATTAACAGTACAACTCTCACATCTGCTTTTTTCAAATGTCATTAGAACAAGTAATGGTGACTGTGAACAGTGATGTACATAATAACTCAACTGCATCAGATAACAACAGACTGGGTAAGACAATGCTGTTCTAGGAAGTATTTGTGCCACAGTCAGCTATTTGAATTTTACACGGGGCCCTACATAGCCTTTTTAAAGTCCTTAGCCTTATTCAGTCAGGTAAGGCTTGGGAGATAAGGTTCTCTTTCATCTCAGAGCAGAACGTGTCCCAGAGATTTGATCCATATTTATTTGTTGGTGTTTAAGTTCCTGTTGATATTTAAAACCAATAAATTTCAAGGTAATTGACTAGTATTTCCCCCGGCTCCACGTTTTTTCTGCCATTATAAAGTAATTTAATGACATTAAGGATGGGAGCGTATTCCAAGCAGGCAGAAATGATGATGTGCACAGAGCTGAGATGTGAAACAAAAGTTGCAGAGGACCCTGGTGTCAGAATAACTGTGGTATAGAGGGGTACCCTTCACTTAATTGGTGTACTATACTAAAGACAGAGAACTTGACTGTGCATACAAGGCTTGTTCACCATAAGCCTTTGCACAAGACAGGGCACCTGACTGAGATTTTTCTAACCCATGCATAATACAGTCTCTCATTGAAGAATTATAGGTTTATTGCATTACAGCTCAGTATGAATATTTTGATATGTTAAAGACAAATGTATAGCACACCCTATACATTTTTAGTTAACAAGTAAAATCTTTGGACACAAGATAGAGCTAATGTCATTTTCATTAATTCACATACAGTTTTTATGTAACATTTTATGTATGCTTTAAATGCATTTTATGTGTATGTGTTTGATTGCCAAGTATTCATTTGTGTTTAGTCTTTTGTATTAATTTTTCTTTGACTTTTTAAAGTATGATTTCTCACATTTTATTTTGTTTCTTTTAGGTTTTGTTTTATTTCATAAGATCCCACTGGATGGGTAAATGAAATAAGGAAAAGATGAGAGAGGGGCTGTTGAGCTTGTGGAATCTGTATGCTGCACAGTAGGGAGTGGACAGTGTTCTTGCCAGTGAAGTGCCACCTCCCTTGGATTTCTCATTTAGACATTGGTTCTGTTTGGAGAACTATAGAAGTACATTCAAATCAGTAGCTGTTTTTGCAAGATCAGGGCAAAGCCAAGCCCTGAGGCAGCTAAAAAACTCAAGAAAGTCCAGAAATAAGCTATCACACTCTTTCCTATTACCTTGTCCTCACTGTATCTTCCAAAATGACATTGACATTGAGATGAAATTACATTATATTGTTTCCTTCCTGTCAACTTTTTTGTTCTGTTTGAACTTAACTGGAAAGATGCTGGTTTTCTAAATAATATTTATCAAAGGTGAACTGCAAAGCTGCTTTTATTGCATTAACACCTCTGCAGAACTTCTACATTATGTAATTTGAGTGTGTAGGCTCACTGCTTTCAGTGGGAATGCTCATATCCTTGAAGTTCAGTTCTTGTATATTTGCAGGATACAGCCTTAAATCCTGAAGCAGTAAATTGCAGAGCTGGCATGCAAATCTTACTGTGTATGTAGTTCCACTGACTTTACTGGACAGATGGAGAGTCTAAGATGTGTACAGAAAGGTAGTAATATTGTTTGTTAGTGTGTTTGGATATTGAAGCAGCACCATCACTTAGACATTCAGTTAGGTCATGCTTATTCAATAATCCATAATTTTAGATAGGCATACAAATTTGTAGTAGGCCAGAATGCTGACTATGAACCAAGAGCAAGAATAACAACAGTACGTGGCTATTGCTTCAGACTGTCAGCTTAAAGGCTTGTTTAACTGTTCTTTAACTGTGAAGTATGCTTCAGAATATGCTTCAGTATACTTAAGAGTTTACTCTGACAGGTAAAGCTAAGTGAAGGCACGAGCATACTGCAAGAGCAAGTACGGCATTTAGATATAGTGCTAGAAATGAATTTGCATTCTATTTACCTGTCACATCCTGAGTTTCTACTTTGATCTTTTCAGTTTAAGGAATTCTAAGAAATATGAAGTTTCTGTTTCTGGTTTGGTTTTTTGTTTGTTTGTTTGTTTTAAATGGGAGCTGCAGAGACTAGCAAGAAAAAAACCAAGATAGATGCTTATATTTCTGTCCATTTTTATTACCTTTTTGAGGTATGGTTTGATTTTAATTCCTTAAAATTATGTGTAGCAAAAAAGCAGAGTTGATACTGTTTGCCTCTCCAGTATTTGCTTTTCATTGTCACTGCTTTTTAATTTCAGCCATTTTCCATTGTAACACTATTGTCTTTTTTTTTGCTGTAGTCTTTTACAGCCATACACTGTGCCCTCTTTCTAAAATACTGTCTTGACTCTTTTGTTCTGTCTCCGTAAATACAGTTGTTTTTTGCACCTTAAGACTCTTAGTCCTTCAACATTTTGTTTGTGTTCTCTTGAGTCCCTTGGATCCAATTCTTTATTCCTGCTGTGCTCAAGTTTTGGAAATATCTTTTTTAGTCAAGAAATGTGTTCACATTTGCATTTTTCTAGGCCTATGTAGTGAGATATTTCCTTTCTTTTGCCACTGCTTAGGGAAGGGGAGCTGCAGTTGCTAAAAATCTGTCCCAAAGATGTGTTCTCCTCCTCACAGTAAAGGGGACAGAAGTAGAAGTCTACTGATGACCTAGGAATCATACTGTCTTCGTCATCCTGCACATACTGTGGTGATTTGGGGAGGGATGGCAGCAATTAAGGATATCCATCATAGTTCTGTTTGAAGTTAGATGGCAACAAGTGTCCTGTTGTTCCTTAGAACCAATATTAGGAATGTTTGTCTTTTTTTCCTCGCTAAGTATATGTAGACATGGTCTTATTTTCCAGAGATCATAATTTTCTCTTCTTCTCACTGATTCACTTTCAACTTCCTTAATTATTTTCTTCTCAGACTTCTTGCTTACCCATGCATCTGTCTTCCTGTTGAAATAATATCTGATGTCATTGAGCTGATTCTAAATCACTGGAGAATCATTTAGCAGCAATATTTGAACTAAAGTCAGTGGACTTACATCAAACACATGTTGGATCATGAGCAGAGCTTGACCCAGTATCCCAAATTCCAGTTTGAGGTTTTGCTGGGACAAAGTCAGCATATTTCAGTTATGTGCTCACAATTTATTTCCAAATAATGAGGTGAGAATCTGAACCCTTTTCTTTTGGTAGGGAAAAAGCAAACTTGAAGAGCTGGTATTTGGCAGTTGACTTCTGAAATATTTAATTTAAAAAAGTAGTTCTTTCTGATTCATAGTATTTATATGCATTAATATGCACAGTTATTGATTGGGGATTTTACATAATTTTTTGTAATTTATTTTGTAGCACTTTGCAGTTCATCTTTTTTGTATAGGGGTAGATTTGACCTTCAAATATTTCAGTATGTACTGACACAGTGTTTTGGATTTTATGTAATCATGGAGGTAACTTTAATAAACAACAACTGATTTACGCACCATTGAAATAGATATATTTTTATATCTACATTGTAGAATAACTTCCTTACATATTTTGTACTACATTATATTAGCCACTCAGTGCACTATTCCTTGATGCAGATACTCACAGAACCTTATGGATTACAGCATGTTATTTGTTACTAATAATGTCAACACAGGTGTTCAATGCTTGATGGAAAGACTGCGTGTTCCTAAAATGGTTTCTTTTCAGTATGTGGACAGAGCCTTTTAAAGCTAAGGGAGCTAAACGTTTAGTGTGTAAATTATGGTACTCACTAGCTCCTGTCTTTCAGCTTGATTGTGAGTGACATTGCTTGTAACTGTAGAGATTCTGATCTGCCCAAATTGAGTTGGTTTACAAGGGGCTCAGTTAATTACAAATTCTTGACCTCCTTAAAATAAAGTGAGATTGAAACTCAGAATCATTCAGGAAACATTAACATGGTAGAAGTTGATGAACAGCCAGGATTTGACATTAAAAAGCTTTTATATTGTTTCACTAAGCAATAAAAAAGGCTATGAAATGTTTAAAGGCAGAGTTGCTATTTTTTTTTCGCTGTGCCAGACATGAACCTAAAATAAAAACATATTTCTAATGTTCTGCTAGAAGAGGTTTATTTGTACTAGAATTTATTTTAAATAGACATTTAATATACTCAGAGACATACTTAGATAAGCTGTTAGGTAGTTTGATGGGCAGATTAGTTTGGGAACCAGAGAGGAAGCACTGCTAGGAATGTTTTCATGTGAGGCAAGTCTGTTAAATAAACCTTTGTCTTGAATTTGGTTGAAGTTTGACCAGTGGCCAGGTCTATATTGCAAACTATATTGCAAACAAGTGCATGGTTGCCAGGCAGAGCCCAATGTTGTGCCCGCTGCAGCTGCCTGCCATGGAAGGTGAGGTGAGGGCACTCACAAAGGCTGCTCTTGCAGAAGGGTGTTTGGGGACTGTGTCTTTTTATGGGAGTTGTGGGAGCTCACATCCAGGTCAGACAGAGGCTGCCCTGACACATTTTTGTGTCAATATGCGTCTGAGTACCCTAATCTGTGAAAGACAGTCTTCAGCCTTTCCACTGCCTATGTCTACCAGCTGGATCTCTCCCAGGCAGCAGTGAAGAAAAACATGCATTGCAGTGGGAGCAAGATCAAGATCCTTGGGAACAGCAGACAGTGCCAAGAAAACCTGTGGACAGCTAGTTGAAAACAATTTTACTTCAAATAGTTCTTGCAGGAATTACTCTCTTCTTTGACTGTCAGCAGAAGCACTAAAAATCTATTTTTTCTTATGAAAGCCAAGTTCTGAGCATGGCTTTCCAAAAACTAAGCAACATGGAATTTTACACTGTAGGAATGACCGATGCACTTCCAACTGACTCTTTACTCAACAGCCTTCATACAAAGGTCCAGTTTGTTAATCCCTTTTCCTGACCATCCGTGATAAGTCTTCACGATGAAGACTAACCATCACTTTGTTTGCAACTGTTTAAAGGCTTAAAAACTTGCAAATGGTGTGTAAAGTTCGAAGCTATTGTCAGACAGATAAAAAATGCATCCATTCTGACCTCTTTTTAATTCAACTGTCCTTTTCCAATTGTATATTTAACATTTGAAATAATTTGAATATTTTTAGTGGATTGGACAGCTAAGTATTTTGGTAATGTGTTTGTCAAAAGAAAACTCCAAAAGCTACCTGACGGTTTTTAGTGTTTTCTTCTTCTCTGTCGCTCTCTCTAGCTTCTTCTCTTCCTTCCAATTTTCAGTTGTTGGGTTCTCTGCTCTTAAGAGAACTCAATATCCTCCTTTGTGAGCTGTGGTAAGCTCTGTTCTCCATAGGGCACAAATGTACAGATTCTTGGAATATCCTTTTGAAGGGCTTTGTCGTCATTTTATGATGTTGTAAAATATTTTAGATTGTAATGTAGGTCCATCTTTTTTCAGATTTTGTCATCTGATCTCCAGAGCAAGAGTTCGTAGATGGTTAAAAGCATTGAGAAATATGCATACAGCATTATAGGGAGGACAGAGAATGTTGTGCTGTGTATTTCAGGTGTCACAGCCCTTTTCATTGTCCCACTTACATAGGAATGTGTATCCCCAAATTTTTGAACCTGACTTCTATTTCGTCTGTTTTTCTTTTGTTCATATAAATTAAATCTGCTCTGCGAATAGGAAATGATGCATTGATTGGAAACAAATATAGCTATTTGGTTCCACATGTATGTAGACTGTATGATTGAACTTGCAGAACATGTTATTGTCTTTTAATCAACCTCGGGTTAACTGATTGCCTTATTTTCATCAAAAAGATAGATTGAAAGAGCCCACATTACAGCATATATTGTTTTGATACAGACAAGCTATATCGTTTTAATTTTAATAGCAGCTTTCCATGATTAGCTGTGTTTTTCCAGCTGCAACGAATGTGGTGGATAAGCACATGCATCCTGGCCTGGAGCAGAGTTGCAGTCAGTGTAGAGCCAAACTGCTTTCATTTTGAAGAGGGCAATTCCCGTCATCTCTAGAGGCAGCAACTCACAGCAGTGTTACTAAGCAGATTATGTCTTAATATAGGAGGAAACTTGTCTCATTGCATACATATTTTCACTGTAACTTCATTCCTTGGCTGGAATGACAAAAACAACCGTATAAGATTTCTGGGAACTATCTGATATTCAAGCAAGCAGAGAGTAAAGTCATGGATTTCTTCTGATGACTTTGTTTCTTCCTTGATGTAAGCAGAATAGGGCTCATCCTCAGACACATCAATGAAACAGGAAGGAAACCCTGTTTTTTTCCTGAGACTTTTTTTAATGTAGCTATTTCATTGATATTATTGGCTTTACTAGTGTGACAGCAGAATTGGGGTGCCACACCACTTCACAAACTGAAGGCTGGAGTCTTTGACAAATACATTTCAGGTGTATTCCAGTGCCATTCAGAGATCTATGTTCCTGCATCTTTTTTATGTTTCAGGCTCAGTTTAAAAATAGAAAGAGTCATTCAGTTGATATCAAAGTATAGAACATAAGCATTCTTTTCTGAAATATTCTTTTCACACATGGAGAAAAGTAATAGTCTAAAAGATTGCATGAAATTGCCTTCTAACATAGCATCACATCATGGATGCCAAGCACTGGGATAAGAGACAACAGGCAGAAACTGGTGCACAGGAAGTTCTCCCTGAGTAAAAGGAAGAACTTCATTATTATGTAGGTGACCAAGCACTGGAACAGATTGCCCAGGTAGGTTGTGGAGTCTCCCCCACCAGAGATATTCAAGAACTATCTCAGTGCAATTCTGTGCCGTATGCTCTGGGATGACCCTGCTTGAGCTGGGAGGTAGGACCAGATGACCCACTGTGGTGCCTTCCAACCCAACCCATTCTGTGATTAAAAAAATGATAGCTATGATCCATCAGCAAACTGTGAGCCTTTTCACCCTCTCTTCCCTCTAATTCTTCTTGTTGAAAATGTTTTGTATTCTTGTAAATAACAGTCATTTTTTATATTCTCAAATGCTACCATAACAGTTTGCAAAATATTTATAAAAATATGTACTTGATGAACTTACTTTTAACAGACCAATAAAGCTTTATAATTCCTTATCATTGTGTCTTTCACTGCCTGTAAATTGTTCATATCTTGTATTTCATTAGTAACAGTGCAGTGCATTGGCAAATACGTAAGTCTTCGGATTCCTCAGCTATTATGTGTTGCTATAGATGTGCTATTGTTGTTTTTGTTTTCTCATAAGGAGATTCAGCTCCTTAAATATATTTTTACAGCATCTTTAATGGTTACCCTCTTTATAAAGCACCTCTCAAACCCTGTTTTCAGAAGTTTTATATTGGTTTAATTTAAATGTATGTGTGTTTACGTGTACATTCAATCAGATGTAAATGAATTCAGAACAAACAACTATATATTTGGCTATTGGCCATAAGACAGCAAGTTTTACATGTTAGGCCATGCTTCATCTACTTAGAACTTTACATAGAAAAAGTTGGTTAGTTAAATACTCCAATAAGCTGTGCTATTTTGAGGAAATACCACTGCTGTGATTTGAAGAGTATGTTTTACTTTGTGACTTCTGTTTGTTGGCCCAGGCCATCTGGATTTCTTGACAGACCTGATGAAATGTAATACATAAATGAAATGGTTATGTCACCCTTTATGTCCAGCTTTTTCTGGTTTTTTGCTTGGACATACTAGGGCATGTTATATTTTCCTATTAATGTGATTGCTGTATTTGGACTACAGCAGATTACATGTTCATTTTCTTGCTTCTGAAGTGTTTTGCCACATTTTTCTATTCTGGGAGCTCAGCAGATCTCTGAGTATTGTACCAAGTCTGCTTTGTATACCTGTAGTAAATTTGAATTTTTTACCTCTGAACAGTTGTGATGTTATGTAGCATATTTTACACGTATGCTTTTTTAGCATCATCCATGTAAAATATGCTTTGCAAACTAAATTGCTGCATCCTAAGTATCTAGAAGAAACAATCTCAATATAAAGGTTAGTTCTTTTTCTAAGAGGAGCTTGCAATAAGACTTGCAGGTAAATTGTGCTGTTTATTAACCTGGTAGGTACAATTATTTTAAAGTAAGTATTCAAACAATATAAAATGTTAAATTCTTGAAAATGCTAAATAGAAGACATGCTGAGATTGTGATGTGTTTGATATTTTTCTGAGTAGTAGCAAGCTTGCCATCAAAATACTCTTAACACAGAGTTTGCAGACTCAGCAGAGTAAGGAGCAGGGAGAGCAATCAAAAAATGAAGCTGAGTAAAGGCAGAAGTGAAAATAGCCATTTACAATGCCCAGGAAATTAGGCAGTCAACATTATCAGAAACAAAAAAGTCTTAATGTTCTTGATAATCCAAATCAGTGTAAAAATGCAAACAAAGGTTTATTTTTCAATGAACATGAATAGTAGCTTAACAGTATTGTTGTAGAAGTCTTTATTTCATTATTTTAAATGAGAAAAAAGGGAAACAAACAACATGCATTGGATATTTGTATCTTGAGAAATGGTAATTTCCATCTAATTTCATCATTAAAATACTTCAAGAATAAAAAGTTATTTTCATAGACTAGTTTATCATTCTGTTACTATTTTAAAAGTAAAATGAATTTAAAGATCACCTTTCATGTTGAGTAATTGCTGTTTCTTTCTCTGTTATGTTTGTAATCAGGCTTTAAAGCAAAAATACAGAGCACATAATAAGCAGTTCTCTTTATATTGTTGTTTTGTTAGAACAGTTGCAAAAAGTCACAAAATACTGGTTTTATATATAGATAATTGTATTGAAAGACTTTTTGGCAGTGTGTTTCACCTACGAAAAGCAAATACACTGTTCAGTTTTGTAAAACAAGGGTGAATAAGAAGAGTAGAAAGGTGTATTTGAAAGACAGCTGAAAATTAATTTGGATTGGAGTTCTCACTCTGGTAATTGAAAAACTAATTTTAAAAACACTTGTTTGTTTTATTTATGCAATTTGGTTTCCTACTGTAGTTTTCAAATTCATAGTTTATTTCCATTATGCCATTTTATGATGCCATTATTGTTCTTTGCAGGAAACTTCAGATCTAGTTCTCTAATACATTGCAACTGTAATCAGTAAAATCCCAAATAGTGTCTCGGAATAAGTTAGACTATGAATGTGGCAGTGTTTTCCAAAGCTGTGATTGCTCTTGCCACATGAAAGTACTGTGCTATTTACACATTCAGAAGGAGCAAAGTATTCAACTGGCTGTTCTAGCCATGACATGTTCCCAAGGTAGCTGATATGCAGAAGGAAAATATGGAAGTGTGTGTTGGGAACCCCACATATTGATGACACCACAGATCACATTTCTTTGATAACTTGTTATAGTTGCTATTAGGTATTCGAAGTGAGAAACCAGAAGGTGGTGAAACTCCAGATGGGCAATGGGTTGTGCAGTTTCTTTATGACTGGCATGATCCACTGAGGAGTCACCATGGTTTCACCTGGAACAGTTTTAGCAAAATTTCAGTGTCCACAGCATTTAGTCAGTGATGCCTCAGGAATGGATGTGTCATCCCTGCCTCATGGAACAATATCCAAGAAAACAGTTCCATATAAACCTTTGTCTGAGGGCTGGGTAATGTTTCTTTCATTTTTTTTCTCAGCCCATGCTCAATATTTTTAATGTCTTTACTCCAGCAGATGTCTGGTCATAGACCCTGCTGCCTAAACCAGAACTCCCCTTTCTTTTTTGTAAAGATGCATGCCTTGCAATCAATTTTAATGCTTCCTTATGAGACCTAGCATGATGCTGAGGTCAGAGCTTATAAGTGCGCTCACACTTTTCATCCCCAGATGGTCCTAAGATGAAGGTCAATAGGTCACAGATTCCTGGTGCACTTTGCACTATGTAAGTAATGCATAGTCATAAGAAATTGCTTCACTTACGTTATGTGTGTTAAAACTCCTAGGAAAAATCCAAGGGCTGTATGTACCTGTACAGAATAACTATCAGAACTAGAACAACATGTGAGATCTTAGTAAGTCTATGCTTTGTAGGAGAAAACATTTATGTAATACTCCTATTTGCATTCAGATTCAAAACTGTGTATGCTGCCTTAAATATGATTAGAAGTCAAAAAATGTGAAAGAATATGTGTTGTCTTCCTATGGTAAGCCCTGCTCCTGACTTTTCTGTTTATGTCGGGTGATTAGATGACCTAGGAAGTCAGTTTGTCTCAGTTTTATTTTCTATGAGCTGAAAATAATTTTTTGGCAGTCTGAGGTACTACCTCTATGTTGTAATGTATCTGCCTGCCTGTCTTGATGCAGTCTGCCTTCTGGGTACCAAGTAGCCCACTGGCAGATATCTCAGTCCCTCATGGGTCTTGTGAAGGCTTCTGCCACACAGCTCTGAGTTACGAATTGCTTAGCTGTATGATTTTTAAATACATGTAATGTTTTTTAAATACTACCCAAATCATCAACTCTTTGTTTGCTTATGAGACTATGAATCAAAATAAGGTAAGTTCACCGCCATTTGCCTGAGCATTTCTTTTCTCCAGGCATCTGAGGTACAGTTTTTGAAGCAGAACATGCTGTGAGACCAGCTTTGTAGCTGGTACAACGGGTTACCTCTTCCCATAAATTGGCTTTGTTTTTCCCTTGGGAGTTGGCGTAGTCTCTTTCCAGGTAGATAATTCTAGGAAGGTCTGGTAGCATAGTACATTAAATTGCTCCTAAGTAATATGTAGCTACTTTCTTTAGCATCCCGAAACATTTTGTCATTGCTGCCTACACATTGCAAGTGCACAGCTTGTGCAGCCTTATTCTCCCCTGTCTTTCCTTGCATTGTGTTTCTGTTTGTGCCATGTAGCTCTAAAATGCTAACAAATCAATCTGTCCAGCAATTAATGCATCTACATGGGATGCAGTACCGTGAGGAATTCAAAATCGCTTGGGACTGAGGAAAGCATGAGTCAGATCCTTTAACCAATGAGACTAACTTAAATAATTCTCATTTGTGAGTACTAGTACTCCTGCTATTTGGGAATGGTAATTTTGAAGCTTGAAATTCAGTCTGTTAACATTTGAAGGAGTAGACACCCATCTTAGGTCCTGCTAAAAGGAAACGCTAGCGAATTGAATGCAATTTAAATCCCAAAACTGGGCTTTTCTGGCGTTTAATCCATAATAGCCAGATTGTACGTAAGATCTGTATTTATCTGTAGTTTCATTTTTTCTACAAAATGATCTTTTAAGAGATTATGTAGGTGTTAAATAGTGCAGTTTTAGTCATGTGTTACTAACACAATGAATAAATTTTTTTTTTTTTACTACTAGTTTTGAATTAATTTTTGTGTGATAACATACTTTGAAACTTGCTTTAGAACCCAGATCAGTAAGTTTAATTCAACAGGACTATCTTATTTTAAATTCAGGACTTCAGGGTCTCTATGCTGATATTTGAATCATTAGTACTGCATTGATCTATATTTTGTAACGAATAGTGGTCCCTAACCACAATTTTTTTTCGTTACAAATTTTTAAAAAATATCCCTATGTGTGAATATTACTTAATTTTTTAGCAATAATTGCTTGGCAATTTGAAATTAAATTAGTGCCAGATGGCATTACCAGTGAGACAAAAGGTCAGAAATCTGTTGTAATCATACTCTTAAAAATGAGGTTTCATTTAAAAAATGACATCTGTAGTGAGGTCTTATGTTATTGTTTTCTCATAAAAATTTAAATGGGTGAGTAGATCATGGCTTATTTTTTGATTCATTTTTGTATTAGATAACTTAGCTGTTTCAGGTTGTGTCATATCTTCATTCCTTGAGTTCTGCTACCACATCATGAAAAGATGAAGAAATTTGTTGGTAATGTAAGAAAAAGTTACTGTTTTAGCAAACCAAATTCTAATGCCTCTGAAACTGTACTGAAGAATAAAACTATCCCAAATACTCAGTTGATAAACCTACTTTTTAAATAGTTTCTGTATCCATTTAAGTTAATATGACCAAGTCTAGGGAGCTGCCAGCAAAACCTGAGAGACTGGAGGAAGTGTGGTGTCCCGTCTCTGCAGAGCCCAGTTAACTCGTAGGGATAGCAGGCTTCTCTGGTTACAGAGGTTCAGTCGCCCCTGGCAGAAGCTCAGTGAAGCTGGTGCATATTGACTGACTGCTTCCTGCCATCTCCCTTTAGAGGTGTCATATCTCTGTGGCACAGGGCCCAGTTTAAAGCCTCCCAAAGGGGTATGTGCCCAGGCATGCTTAGAGTGCTGCAGCAGCACAGGTACTGTGGATTACTTCAGTACTTGTTTGTGGTGATGAACCTGCTGCACTCCATCCAGCTAGTGCTGTTGCTTAGCATCCAGGCTTGCTTCCTTGCTCTTTCCTGCCTTTTGTTGCACCTTAAAGCAAAGGGAAGGGATATACTGCAGGAGGGATTCACTTCTGCTGGCTCCCAGCCCAGCATTAAGCATCGCCCCAGCCAGCTGATTTGTCTGCCTCACATCTCTCCTTTCTCTGCAAGCCCACATGTCTGCGTGACTGAAAGGTGAAAGACCAAAATCTTGCTAATTTTAATAACACCAGCAGCATCGTAATGAAAATCTTACTCTGTAGCTTTTACATGTCTGGTAGCATGCAGCAAATCATCCTGTCTTTAATCCTCTCCCTGGCAAAACTCCCACTCACTTCAGTGGGAGTTAGTTTTGTCTGGGCATGACCAGAGTTGGAATTTCAGGTTTTGGTCCTGCATTAATTCTTCAGCAAGAAAGAAATGGATTTTATAGATTTTCATTTAAACATTATGAAGACATGAAACTGTCATTCTCTATACTGTAGTGGTACAAATATGGGTAATTACCTTTTTGGCATTGCCTCTTGGGAGTAATACAGATAAATTACTTTAACCCATTCCTAACATAATTCATGTGCAGCCATATATCATAGATGCTACCTTTCAGAGACATAACTAAATGCCACAAGTAAGTGCCACAGCAGCAGGAGACTGCATTTTCCAAAAAGGTTGTCATCATTCTTAATAAAAAGACAGCAGTCCTGATTCCACTGTCATTTATAGTGATTTCAAATGATTGTCAATATAATAATCACCTTGTTGATATTAAGGTGAAGGGAATTAGACTCTTGGTATTGCTATTTCACTTTTTCTGTTCATAGGATTTCATGCTGATTTGACAAAGAGGAGTAAGGTGCAGAAAAACCTTTTGGTGAAAATGGATTCTTTGTTTCTAAATTCACATTCTTTCTAAAGACTGTGAAAATGAAAAACTTACAGTTTACTGAAATTACAGTATAGATGTGATGACATCAGAGAATTAAATACTGATTATGGTCTTGCACTGAAGTCCATTTCTTGGTTATCTAATATTGGTGTGCTTGAGGTGAGAGTGTGCATTTTTCATGCACGTGGGAAGTGCACATGTCTGCTTTTTGCAGCTTGGTCCCTTGAGACCTGTTTGTGTACGACCATTGCTGCTGATGCCAATTTTTAATCTACTCCAGTGCAAGAGGATTGTGGCTGTGCATGGTTTGCTGTTTTGGTTTTGGTTTTTTCCTTTCAGTCTCTGAAGGCAAGAAGATTATTTTTGCAGATCAGTTCAGAGATGCACTAGTTAGGAAAGTTTATAAGGTTGTCTACTTCAATTGGTTCTAATGCTGTATATGTGTTCATTAAATTTCATATGGGATTACAAAACTCTTCTTCTTTGTAGCATTTGCTTTTAATGGTGGTCGGGAATAAGGCTATGCCATCAGCTTCCTTTAGCAGTTCCTTTTTGAGAGAATTTGATTTTCATGCAAATCTGTTCTGATAAATCTGTTGCTAAGAAACGGCCATGACTGAATTTTTGATAAAAGAGGACTCTAGACTGAGAATAAATGAATGTCATCCTAAAATACTTGAGCTCAACAAGTACTAACGCTATTTAGTCCTAACAAAAAAATTACATCACAGGAGGCCGTGAGGTTGTTAGAAAAAAAGGGCACAGATGAGCCAGGTGGTCAAGAGAGAATCAGTTAAGAAAAGGCAAAAATTTTTCATAAAGAAAGAAGTGAGTAAAGAAGCAGAGGAGGCCTATCAGAAACATGCTAAGGGAGAACATTTGGTAAAATATTCAGAAGTAGTAGAAGTAATTTATGAAAATACTGTGTGCAGCATCCTGGAAAAAAAAGAAACACTGCTGTATTCAGAGCTGTGTAGAATAGAAGCAGTGATGCTTCCAATATTCTAGCAAAACCTCATTGTGGTGTCATGGCCAGTTTTGTGACCAGTTTCACAATTAATTCATTTTCAAATCTGCTGTAACAAAACTGCCAGAATTTGGTTTGTAGCATAGCCAGTTTGGGGATAGCAAGCTAGCTGATGTGTTGCAAATAGCTTTGAGTATACAGCATTTTCCTGCTTGCCATAGCAGCAATTTCAAGAAAGCTGGCAGAGAAGAGGTGACAGGAGGAATCTCCAGCAGATGAGGCATCATGTGGCAGGGAGGAGGAGGTGTCTGTAAATGGCTGTAGAGGTTTAGCATACAAAGGGAAGTCAGTCAGTTTGTGCAGCTAATCCTATAGCTTGAGAGTGATGCTACTGGGATAGAAATTTGACCTGTTACCTTTCTCCCCATGAAAGTCAGTTGCTCCACTGTAACAATTTTTGGATCTGCACTTCAAGAGGATTTGAGTATGTGAGCCTTCACTGCCTTAGGAGTTGTGCTTGGGTAAAGAAAGATGTAGAAAGGCAGTTCTGCATCTTTGATTTGAAGCTGCGTTAGCAGGGATATTCTCCAAACTCTGTTCAGCTCTCTCCCATCTCCAAAGGTCAACTGTTTCTTAAACAATGTCCTCAAAGACGTAACTGAGCATAATTCAGAAGGCTGTAACAATGCAATATGATTGCTTTTCTTTTCCTTATTATGTCTTAGGGATGTGCAGAACAACTAGGCGCTAGAGTGGGTCTATTAGTAAGACTTTCCATTTTGGATAACATAGCAGGCAGAGACTTCACATGGACATCACACGTATTTTTAGTGATACATGGTTACTGAGCACCAAAATCTTCCCAGAAGAACATTCTGGCCAGTCTCTTGCTGGCCAGCAAGGTTTTCTAACATGGACTATGTTCTGTGTTTAAAGGCCTGGCACAGATATAGTTGCTAAATTCTTTGGGATCAGGTTCTGTAGAAAAAAACACTGAAATGGCTGCTGTGACAGAGACAGAAAATGGAATCAGTTTCACTGTCACCAAGTAATCTAATATAAATTGGAGTTAAAATGTCAGGTGGGAATGTTCAGGAAGGAAAGTAAGCTCCCTTTTGCTTTATGCTCACTAGGGCTGATTTTGTACAGCCTGTGTTCAGTGCTGAAATCTCCTGATCTTCCAGCCACCCACTTTGAAAGGCCAGATACTACCTCCATAGCACATGCAAAATTTGGGTCATCGGTACTCAAAGCATGTTTACCTGAGAAGAGAGCAAACTACTTGGCAAGAAGTAGATGGTGAAGTGTTAGTTCCCCATCTTCCCATGCCCACTTCGTCAGGTGTAGGTGGGCCTTTGAATTTAGTTTGTATAACCTGTTTTCCAGGATGGCAAGTGTTTCAAGATGAAGAGGAAGCAGTCCAAGTCACTGCAAGTTCAAAAACGCTCTAGTTGGCCTGCAAGATCATCTTAGTGAGAGCTTGGTAAACAACAAAGCCATGTTGTTTACAATTTGAGCATGATGTTTGGGCTGATCATGTGTAGTCATTTAGTTTTGCTTCTTTGTAGATAGTCAGGTTTAGGGTTAGCTAATGTGGTTGTAAATGTTACAGAACCATAGACTATTCTGAGTTGGAAGGAACCCACAAGGATCATCAAGTCCAACTCTTAAGTCAGTGGCCCATACAGGTGATTGAACCCATGATCTTGGCGTTATTACAACCAAGTTTTAACCAACTGAGCTAAACCGTTACGCTGGAATGTTTGTTGAGAACAAATTGAGAGGTGTATTTCCATGTAGTGTTGGCTTCATAACTCATGCAATTTTGGGGGCCTGTAATAATCTTGCACTGACAAAAAGTGAGAAATTATACAAGACTTTTTGTTACAATGTCATGTAGTTAACACTTGCGCTAATGGAAGCTGTTCAGAAATAATAACTGAAATTGTACTTAAAGAATACTATTAAATAATGTGTGTTCTAGTAGAATAACCTACAGTAGTACAGCACTAGTGTTCTTCTCACTCAGCTAAACCTATTTTTGTTCTGCAGGCTGGAAAAGTGACCTTCTAATGCACTGAAATGTATGTACTCCATTGAGATATGTTATGTATTTGTTGAGCTCTGGGCTTCCTTCACTTCTGAATAGACATAAAACATTTGAAGACCCTAAAGTGTTTCCCATATGATCACTCAAAGTCTACCTTTGTGTCATTATGAAAGTTTAGGGCTTAAAGGGAATCTGGGAGATTCTTCCCTACCCAACAGAGTTTCCTCATGGGACTTCAAGATCTCCAAAAATGGAGATTTTTGAGCAATTCCAGTGCCTGGGAATGTCTTCCCAATATCTTACATTAGCCTTTCTTGATGTGTTTTGCCATGGAACTTTTCATTCCTATCCAGCATAGGTGTGCAATAGAAATTGTACCCATGCATTGGACCGCTATCCTTGTGTACCTCCTCAGACTTTTGCCTAAGATAAATCCCAATTCTTCAGTTTTTCATCAGTGTCTAAGTATGTCTAGATTTTTCCATATCATGTTTTCAGCTGATTTGCTTCAGTGGAAGAGGCCTGTAGATGGTATCTCTGTACTTCCAAGAAATAATCTTTGAGGCTTTGAAAACAATGAAATAGTGTCATTACTAATGTTTTGTTCCATTTATTGGTTTGGGTTTTTTTTAAAGGCACAAAAATAAATACAAGTTTAAAATCACAGAGCTTTTCTCTACAGTCTAGCATATCTGCCTTATCATCTAGCCATGTCTAACTAAACAGAATTTGAATAATTATTGAAGTTAACTACTCCCAATAGCTTTGTTCCTTCAGGTAAAGACTGACTGCCAAAGCAGCATGAGGAAACTTGTGTTGCTTCTGTACACTTTGTAGTTATCTTCTGGGCAACAGAGTACCTCATTCCCTGCCCTAGGAATGGGAATTCTAACACTTGGATTATTTATGAGAAGTCTGAGTTGAAGTGATTGTTAATTAAATAGTTTTTAAATTAAATGATAGACAACAAGAATTTAATTGCAGGTGAATTACTATTTTTTGCTCAATGCCAACAAGCGCATTCCAGCTGATCTTTTTTAATATTGTGGTGATTTTGCACTGTACTATATTTGAAGGATTGTAATTTTACCCATGTTTCCAAGGTGTGCAAAGCTGCAGGTGACTATAATGAATGTTCTTGATGATCTATATTAAAAAAAGATAAATCTTTCATTCTTTCTTATTTTCTGCTGCCTTGTATCCTTCTTTAGCTGATGTATTCTTATTGATGAATACGCCACATGCCAGCTTGGTTTTTGTCTCAGGTCTGTGTTTCATTTAAGCTGCAGACACAGCAAACATGTCCACAAAGTAGTGAATAGCTGTAGAGCCACCATTTCTCCTACAGCTGCAGAAGGGCTGTGAGTCCCAAAGGGCTCTGTGGTTCAACAGTTGAGGCTGCCAGTTCCTCCCAGTTTCTAGTCCTGACTTTGACAAAGATCTCTGGGTAAATCAGTGAGCCAAAGAGTTCTTCTGCTTTCACATTGGGAATAATAGTACCACATACCTCATTGAGTCTGCTCTTTGAGGATTTATTGGCTATGGTGCTTAGGAGTTTGAAGATGCATGCCAGATTGCAGTTGTGAGATCTGTTACACAAATGCCTTCCATTCTGGCTGAAAGGAGAAAGAAATTGGCACGTTTGTGACATGGACTGAGGTTTTGTTGATGGCATACCAGGGGAGAGCTGGCCCCAGAGTGAACCTGGGGCAGAGGGGGTTACGGACCTTTCATCCTGTACAGACAGTACTAACCAATCCAGTATGTATTAGAGACTGCATTCTTTTTACTACAGGCTTTGCAGTGCTGCAAAGGACGTTTCTTGGGTAAACTGTGTTGCTACTCTATCCCAGACCAATACACCTGTGTCTTTGTCCCTATACCCCGTAGGCTGCATGACTTTCAGGGTGTGACTTGCATTATGAAGGTGTCCCCTAGGCTGCCCGAGGGAGTCTTTCCTTGCAGAAACAATTGCTCTAGGCTTGTGTGTGAAGGGATGCAGGAATACGTGCATATAGGGGCATAGATGAGGTTCTGAGGAGAAAGGCAGCTGAAAGGAACTGGCTGGGATTATTTCACAGTCAGGCACCAGAATAAAATCAAAGAAAACAAATATGCAGCTGTGGTTCTTAGATTCAAAGCCACAACAAAAAAGCCCTGATGAAATATTGAGTGGCTAAAATCTGTGCACAGTCATGTCAGTGGAAATCACCCAAACTGTGTTCCTCTCTAGAGGAGCTAGGCATTTGAAATAAGTTTTCCTGCAAGAGGAATGTGTGATTTACAGCAAAAGCATCTTGACACCTAGAAGCACTGAAAATTCGGTACTGTAAAGCTGAATATCATACCTGTTGTTGCATTAATCTCAAAGGTATGCATTACTTATATTATTCTGTGTGAGAATGAAGACGATCCGGGACTGTAGGTTACTTGCTCTGAATGAAAGTGATACAATGACAACAGAGCAATTTAGTATTCTTGTGTAGCTGCAACAAATGAGGAAAAACTAAACATTGATTTTTCACATGAAAACAAAAGCAAACTACCTTTTATTCTTGACCACCCAAATCAAACACTACATCGAATTGGTATGGTTTCATCATGTTCTGCTGTAGTTGTAATTGAACAGACTGGTAAGGGCTGCTTCTTGAGTTTAAGCCACAACTTTCGGCTGCTTACTCCTTCAAGAGACCCTTACTTCTGTTATTCAGAGAATGTTAGAAGTGCATGCTGACAGGGAACAGAGGCATTTGTCTGCTGGGTGTGAGGGTGTTCTCCAGCTCTCAATTCTGGTTCCCCTGGCTTCATAAGAGCATTATCTTGGATGGGAACTGAACCTCTTGGGCAGTGTCAAAAAAGTTTTTCTCATCTCTGATATCAAGAAGCAATAGAATACAAGCTTAAACAAGCACTGGTGGGTGCAAATCAGTTAAACAGATTGATGTTACCTGTCAGAAGATGTGAAATTATTTATCCACTAAACACCCAAGCCTGGCAACTCTCAGTTTTCTGACTCACACACTAAATGTCTAACAGTGTGGGTTTTGGCTCAATGTGCTCCAGGATAGAAGGACACACACTCTTTGAGCTGTGCAGAGCAGTGTGCTTCAGCAGTATGGGCTTGGGTGTAATACTGTTTAGGATGATCTTATACTTTCTTCACCACAGACAAAGGAGAGTTAACTCATTTATTCATTTTGCAACTGAGTGGGACAGTGACTATAGACATGACTTCACTCAGGCTCAGAGTAACGGCTATTTTCTGGCTAGTTGGCAAGGATGGGGATATGAGACATAAAGGGTCATTTGGATGGTGGGGAGAGGCAAGATACACTATTGCTCCACACAGCTGAACTGTTGACAGAACATGAGAATGCCTTGCCTTGAGCTTTTCCTCATTCAAAGCATCAGCAGCTGCAAAACAAATACCATCATTTTAATAAGTCCACTCCAGATTTGCAAAACAATCTAACTGTACTTTGAACAGCTCCATCAAGCAAAGTGAGACTAAACGGTTTCTCTTTGGAAGCTTATTCAGCCATCTTTGTTTTTAATTTTTCCTTGTGTTCTATTTATGCCTTTTAATTCAATTCACTGTATTCAGCATGCAGCAGTTTAAGAGATCAATAATACAAAATAATATTTCTATAATTGCATTGCTTTCTATTATGCTGGCTTTCTTTTTCAGTCTAACAGAATTGCATGAAAATGATTCAGTACCACAGTTGCATACAGTTGTTGAACTTAGTAATACAAAGGAATATTCAAAGTAAAGCTTACAGCACCTTAGAAAAAAGTGTGCCAATCTGTGACTGATTAGAGGGAATAAAAAGATCACAATTTGAGAGTAAGGCTAAAACGTTGACTGTTCCGGTAAGAAAGTTGGATCCTACCTTGATAACAGGAAAAATTGAATGTCTGCTCTTGCTGAAGCATAAGACTCACCTTTTAATCATGCAGAAAAGAATAACTTAAAATCTACAGCAAGTAAGGGAATCTCATGGGAAAAGAAATCTCGTGTAACTGCTTTCAGAGCAGTGTATTTAACTAGTGAAAAAATACACCCCTCTCACATGGAAAAAGAGAGAGAAGACTCAGTATGGCCTTGAAATTTGACGGAAGCGGTACTGACTGATGTGGCATGAATTCACTATCCTGTTTTTAACTTGGTCATGTGCTGTTACCATGTCTCAGCACACACTGGGCCCTGTTCACAGGGGAAGTAAGTCAATGCTAGTGCAAGGTCCATTAAAAAATAATGCTAGCAGTCAACGTAATTTTTCTGTAAGGAACCATGTTTATTAAGGCATCACAGTACAAAATGATCTCTGCAAACATTGCTATTTACATGATCTGCTTTGTAACACTTGACAAAGTAGATGCATCCTTGTAAATGCACAAAACTAAAATTGGCTTGTTTTTGTGGCAGTTACGACCCCTATTGTTTACCAATGTGCCTGAGCCATTAGTAGTGACTTCAGGGATAATTGGAGTGACCTGTGTTACACAGAAGTGTGTTGTGAGGAGGATGCAGGATATTGTAGCCTCCAGGAGATCTTGTTAGAGCTTGGAGAGCAAATGTGCAGACTAGATTGCTTATAACTTTGACACAGCAGGTGAAGGGAGAAGTAGTGGACACGGTGCTTGTTTGTGATAACCTAAGCAAAAGTCTGAATACATGTGGCTGCAAGATCCTGCCAGGTGCAAACAACACCCAGAGGTTCTTTCTGATTCTGCATTTGAGAGCCTCTCCTTTTTATTTTTTCTTGAGCCTTCTTAGCTGAGAATTACTCACTTTGAGACTTTTCTGTGCTTTGATATACAGGGGTAAGACCCCATGTCTTGGAGCTATGAGCTCAACCAAGGGAGTTTTACTCTAAAAATATACAAGGCTCCAACAATGTCCACCCTCCAGATTATTAGAAGAGCCTTTAGTTTTGGGGGCAGTCCCGTGGTGTACTGGAGAGCACTCCAGACTCCGAATCCCAAGGACCTGAGTTCGAGTCTCAGTGGGGACCAGGTTCTCCCTGGCAGTTAAATGCCTTCCTGCCATCAGATCCCATCAGATCTTGGATGCTAAGCAGGGTCAGCCCCCAGTTAGTACTGGGTGATGTAGACAGTCCCGAGGACTTCCCTGCACTGTCCAAGCTCGCTTGGCCATGGCAGATGGACCTTAGGACTTAAACAGCAAGGCCAGTTCTGCGTACACTGTGCCTCACCTAAAAAATCACTGTGCAGGCTCGAAGGGCACACCATGTGGAGAGAGCCCTTCCCAAATCTTCGTTCGTGAAGTCTGGCCATACATATACAGTTCTTTTGACACCTAAAGTGAGAGAGCCAAGAAGAAACGCTACATATGTTTTCTCAGGAGGTGCTTTACTGATAAGCTTTAGGAAACATAATAGTACTTGGCAAAAGTTGAAAGGGTAACATACTACCAGAAAAAAGCATTCCAGAAAGCATTGGCTTAGCACGTGCAAATACATACAATTTAGCGTAACCAATCCATCTGGTTTCCTGCTACCCAAAACATTAAGAAAAGAGATTAGAAGAAGAAGAAGAAGAAGAAGAAGAACAAGAACAAGAAGAAGAAGAAGAAGAACAAGAAGAAGAACAAGAACAAGAATGAGAACAAGAAGAAGGAGAAGAAGGAGAAGAAAAGAAAGAGAAATAAAAAGGAAGTTACAGCTACCATTCCTAGATTCAGCATAGATCAAACTACAGGGGTCTGGAAATGGTGGGTTTGAACATGTGAATATCACGTCTTTGCTTTTATCTACTCTGGCCTCCTGTGGTCACCCTTCCCAGGCGGGATGCATGGCTCACTGGCCCCTCTGGGGCTCCAGAGCAGGCTAAGGGGTTGATGGTCTCACTGTGCCAGCGAATCAGAGGCTGGTGATGGTCTCCAGGGTGTGGTGTCAGGCATGCTGTAAGACTACCTTTGACTAGCATTTGCTCTGGGGTCACCCCAGGAGTCTAACCCTAACCCTAACCCTAACCCTAATCATAGAACACAGTCATAGAATGGTTTGGATCTCAGACCCTGGGCCTAGATCCAACCCCTTACCATTGTCTGGGACACTTTTCACTGGATCAGGTTGCTCAAAGCCCCATCCAACCTGGCTTTGAACACTTCCAAGGTTGGGGCATTCGCGACGTTGCTCTACAACCTGTTCCAGTGCCTCACCACCCTCACAGTAAAGAATTTCTTCCAAATACCTAATTTAATCCCACTGTCTTTCAGTTCGAAGCCTTTCCCCTTTGTCCCATTACTATATGCTTTTATAAATAGTTCTGCTCCATCTTTCTTCTAGGCTCCCTTCAGGTACTGGAAGGCCACAATTAGGTCACCCTGAAGCCGTCTAATTTCTAGACTGAGCAATGCTGATTTTCTTAACCTTTCCTGTCATGAAAGGCTGTATCTAATAATCATAAATCTTCTCTTGTCCAGAAATAGAAGCACACCTTGAAAATAGCTTAATTAAATTTTATTTCTTAACCTAAGGAAACTCACATTTGTTGGTGCCACCAAGGTCAAGGATAGTACAAACATGCACTGTTCAAGAGGTAGCAGAGAAGTGAGTTATATTTCAGGCAGAAGTGTTGGTACTGCTGAAGGTAGACTATAATCCAACCACAGCAGTGTTCTACTGTCTCCAGTTTTCTGTGGGATACGGAGTAAGAGAAGTTTGCTGTTTCTGCCTGTCCCCATATTATATACTGAGGACAACTTCTCATCTAGTTGTTGGAGGTGGTTTGACTTTATTATAGCTCATCAGTTTCAAGTACAATTGGTTTTCTTACATGTCATGACTTTTTTAAAGAGCTACTAGGTGGTTTTTGTACACAGAAGGGACTTTTCTTGGGCCTAGGTGATGCAGAATAGATGAGTCTTTAGCTGAACATCAAAAGAGGTGAAACTCATCCCTGCAGTATATAGCTCACATCTTCTCCAAGGCAAGCTACCATTTTTTGTCTGGCTCCTACTTTTATCTTAAGAAGTATTGTCTAAAAATGAAATTAAGGGAAGATTTTGGGCAGCATGTTGGAAGGTGGAGAAGGTCTGTGGACTTTTCCTAAAAGCTCAGTGCGACTGTGAATCAGCTATTGGCAACAGCTAATGACTACTGACAAGCCATGATTTTCACTCCATCTATGACATTTTGTCTAGAATTTTCAGAGAAGGTTTTATAAAACCCAGAAACAGTAATAAGTGACTGAGTGTAATTACCATACTCATTCTGCTTTTGACAAGTAATTCAGTGACCATGTTTCATCTGGATAAAACCACACTCCAAGGTGCTTTAAGAAATGACCCTTCATTTTGAACTCAGTACCTATTCAGAAAAGGACAGGTCTAGTTTCTTGTCAGCACAGGTGATGGCCTAGTCTTGCGTCTCCAAAATGGTTTTGCATTACTTGAATATCGTAGCCAGCTGCAGTGCTGGTCTGTAATTGTAATGTGACTTAGTGAATTCAAAAAATGGAATGTAACTGTATGATGAGCAGATAGTCTGGCAATTAAAAGTCTATGTGCATGTTTGCTCACATTGACAAATAAGTTCCAGCAAAGGGGAACTTTGAAAGGATGTGAGCTCAGCTGCCTCTGATACACAAAATTTTCCATCTGTTGAGTTCTAATTGTCTTAATTAGAGGAGATATAGACAGGAAATAGAGTTTTTGAACTCAAACAACTATTCACAAAGATCATTGCATGAGATGTTTACTTGCTAATAAGCAAGGGGGATCACAAAGTGATCCAGCAACAAAGTTCCTAGAGTTGAACTTTTCTTATGTTGTTTTCTACTGTCAGGAATTACTCTGAAAATCACTTCATTTTGCAGGTTTCCTCACCTCATCAGCTGAATATACTTGAAGCCTGCTTCATACCAACAGAAGACTAGCTTTTACCAGCTAGCCTAATTGAGTAAACAGATTTACAGAACAATTGCCTGCTTTTCACCTGCAGTACTTTGTGATTTATACTGATTGAAAAAATAGTTCATCATCCAAAATTGAGTCTTGAAGTAGTGCAGAAATTATTCAATGAACAGACTGAGTTCCTAGTCATTATCCAACTTTAATATCTAGAAATGTGTAATGGTCACTTTTCCTTGCCATCACTGCATATGTGGTGGAAGCAAACAATGACAAAAGAGCCTCCTCTCCTGTGCAGCAAAGAACAGTAGGGCTGAAAAGGACTTTGAGACATGCCTTTGTTAAGTTTCAGAGCTGAGAGAATTTGCCTGTTTACTGTGAGAGAAGGGATTTGATCCTCATAGTAAAGTTATATTAGTATAAAAAGAGTATGTCCCAAGAAAGTGTATATTAGTCAGCCTGCTTTTTTGGAGCAATCAAGTTGATATTCAGAAAGTTTAGAGATGTAAGGATGCTATCTATGAAAAATTCAATGTAGTTTTAAACAGGTTGCACTCTAATGCTTCTGCAAACAACACTCATGCATCTAACAAATGTGTTATGACTTAATGCAAGTATCTTCTGTGCCATCTGAAGGATGATTTCCCAATTAGTCTCTGCCCTTCATTAGAGAAATCTTCAAGAAAAACTTTTAATCTTGACAACTTTCCAAGTAGAATCAATCATTTGAGGATGTGGGTGATCAGTACTGACAAAACCAGCCTTGGTATTAGTATTTCACTTGATAAATTGCTGATATTTAGACTTTACTTACACTTGTCAACAGTGACTTTCCAGTGAAGTGAAAGGTATTTGAAAAATTACTTCTAATATTTCAGGCTGAGGGGAAGTACTTTTTCAAATAAGAACATTTCCCTCATATGCCATTAAAGCAACTAGGGAGAAAGGAAACCAGGACAGGGGGATGAGTATGCTTGAGTCTCAAAACATAAGATTGAATAGCCGCATGCCGGTATATTTAAGTTTTATTCCTGTAAGCCATGCCACATAGTGATGAAGTGATTTTGTTAACAGTACAGTGAGACAAAAAAAGAGTAGGAGTTTCTTTAAAGCTACCCTTTCTTCTCTGTGTTTGGAACTGTCCTTTTTCTTACCTTGTTCCTTAATCGACTGTCTACTGCTGTGGATCCTGCCTGTCTTCTCTCATGTCCTCAGTAATGTGTATGTAGAATCTGCTGCTGGTCCCCATTCTTACTCTGTCCTTCTCTGCATTTCCTGTCTCTCCTGATGACAGCTGCCATCTATGTGGCAAGTCACTCAGCTCTTTTTTTGCTGCTGCAGTGTTCCTTCTGTCCAGCCAAAAACTCATTGCGGGACTCCAATATGTTGCAGTGAGGTTACTAGTGACTGGGTACTGAGTAAACACAGCTTCTTATTGTCCTTAAGATCCTCTCTGCTGCCTCCTTCTTTTGAGGAACCTTAGCTCAGCCTGTCACTGCTGCCCACAGGCTAAAGGCAGTTGTCTGAGGATGCCATTCCAGGATAGGCATTTTCAGGGCATGATTTTTTCCATCTATTTCCATATATTTTCATGTTACAATTAGAAGATGTGAATGCCATTCCAAAAACCATAGGTAACATGGATGGACAATGAAGTGAAATATGATGTGTGTGATCTCGGCTTGCTCCTCAGTCAGGAGAGGAGAGAAAATACCATTGCTGCTAAATGGTGCTTCTGGTTTTCTATGAATACTGGATGTAAATGGGAAAAAGAAGTGTGGAATTTAAATGGAATGGCATTTAAATTACATGAAATTTAAATGTCAAGAGTTCAAATGTCATCTGTGCTAATCTTGCTGTTAGTTCAAGGCTTGCTGCAGCTCACAGAAGTGCAACACTGTGCTAAGCAGGATTTTTTTTTTTTAATCCATTTACAAGGTTTTATCTCCATGGCACTTTTGTTAAAAATACAAAACACAGAGTGAAAACTGTCACTGAATTACAGTCTGCCTCTGTATGGAAGGTGACTAGACTCAGGCAGGGATGGGGGAGCCAGTAGGATGTTACTCTGGTGTGGGAGAGCCCCTCTGCAATGACTCCAAGTTTTGCAGTGGGGTGGGATGTGTCTTTCCCACTAATCCCAGCAACTTCTCTGCGCCTCTGTGACTGTGCAAATTGTCCTCTGGATTTTGACCCTGAACCAAGTTTCTTTCAGAAATTACCAGCTTCCCACATCAGGTTAAGCCTGCCTTTTCTGTGTCTTTTGTCTTGTTGTAGTGCCAAGTAGGACACGCATTGCCTGGATTTGTGCCATTACTGCTGTGTGATTCAAGCAGGGCATAAGATAAAAAAGTTAATGTGTGTATTTCATAGCTTATTTCTGAGAATGATAGAATGAGTTAAACAAATTTTGAGATCTTTCATAGTGACTGACTGTGCTGGATGCTGACATATTTAGTCTAGGTGCTGCACCAGTACAAAAATTTTTTTCACATTCCAA
>JAOXXN010000464.1:192978-222368 GCA_026770055.1 Myrmophylax atrothorax | reverse complement strand
AGATCTCAGGACTCTTTGCTGTGGGGAAGTTTGTGGAGATGATGCTTCACATTCTGCCACATTGCCGCGGTGGTCCCAGTCTTTGTGGGTTTGGATTTTTTGTGTTCTTTTTGCTTTAGCAGAGAGAATCAACTGTGGCAGTGTATAAACCAAGGCATATTTCTTCTACTGCCTTGAGCATCTATCCAATAAAAAGCATAATTAAAATTGTCTTGGACTTCTCAAATATAATTTCACATATTCTCTCTTTCTGTCTTTCTCACTCATTTATTATTACAGAGCTGTGCTTGCCCTTTCTTAACCTGCCAACCTTCTCCTAATGTATATATCTGGTATTTATAAAGCTCTAAGCTAAGTAATTTTCATACCTTTTTCCTGTTTAGAATAATGCCTGCTCCTGAAGCCACCTGGTTTCTGCTCTCCATCGAGATAGTTAACATTTATGTTTATTTCCTATCTGGTTTAAGTTCCATTGTGCTCTAGCATTAAACACAACAATCACTGACAGACACACTGGAAAAGATTCTTATGTATTTAGGATATGTTGATTTGTAGAATGTGGTAAAGACACTGAGCTAGGTGAAACTATACACAGATCATATTGCATTTATCACAGAAATTGAAGGATTATGTCTGCTGTTAGTAGCAAGTGGAGTTTTTATTACCTATGTAAACCATATTTTGAGTTATCTACAGAGAAGCATTTCCAAATACAGTGTATCAAGCTTCATTGCAAAGTATTAGAAGTTTATGGGTTTAAAAAAGTTAAAAAGTTCATTACAATTTCATTTGAAATTCTACCACTGTGTAAGTAAACTGATCCTTTCACTACTGAATTACTAAATCACAAAGAGTGATGGGTAGTGATGGTCTTAAGGTCAGTATCAGGATAAAAGCTGTAGGACTTTCCTTCTCTTGAGATACATCCTTCAAGGTGCAAAAACCAAACTGATGAAGATCACAGACCCATCAACTTCAGGGATGAGGTTCCTGTCATTACTTGGAAGGACTGTATTTCTGTCAGGTTTCAGCACAACCGCTCATCTGTACCTTCAATTAATAATGTAACAATTACTCTGCATCTTCCAATTGGGATTGGTTGATATTTCCCACTCTGACTGCAGATCATCTTAACTACCCATTTTTATCACCAGCAAACCTACTGATGCTTCTTCAGCACTTGTCCGTCTGACATGCTATCCCAGCACTCCTGGCTTTTTCTTTCCATGCCATGTACTGTCAGTTGATGCTGGCTGATGGGTTCATCTGCGACTCTAGTATCTTGAAGATTTTCACCTTGAAAGGAAATAGTCTGAGATGCATAGACGTGTTTCAGACATGTACCAGACTTCTTGGTTCCTTTTTGTATGAAATCAGAAGGTACTTCCATTTTTCAATACTTGGCTAACAGTGACAGCTCTGATTTCAGATGTGTGAGAGAGTCTGAAGCCCAGACATGCTGAAATGCTCTTTGCACTTAAGGCATTATAAACCAGGTTGTGCTGTGTTAGTATCAGACTGCAAACCTCTTGCCTGGGAATTACTGACAAGGTCCCACTGGTACTGTTGAAAACTTTATGGTGAAGTAACACCACCAGGTTCAGAAACCTCACATGGATGGCAAACCTTGTAAAGAATTTTGTCCCCTGAAGTCAGCTGGACAATGTAATATGTTATGGGCACAGATCCTAACTTTTACGAGATGGTTACCTTCACTAATCTTATGAGCTGTCACAGACCCAAAGATGTTTGGTATTTTCATTAATACCATGGTATTTCAAAAGTTAGTCTTCTACATCTCTGCACAGAAATTTAGGTGCTAAAGTTATCAACTGAGCCTGTTTAAATAGGACAGAAGAAACAAAGCCATGCTTTCAAGGAGTGACTGTGGACTTTCTTCATCACTTAGCTTGCAGCTCAGCACTTGTAATATATCAGTCGTTTACTGTTATATTTCCATGATTAATGGTGGAAATGTAGTCAGTAAATAACGTTGCTGCGTGGGTGGTAATGTGAAAAGCCAGACCGGAGGAGAGGGCATAAAACATCAGCAGATGTGCACAGACTTGAGATTCTCAGGGCAGAACTTGGGTAAGAAATTCTTGCAGGTGGTTTGGGGATTTTGAGAATCAGCTTGTTTTCTGAGCCTTACCCCCATTAATCCCCACCCCTGCCCCACAAAGTCACCACAGTTCTTTGAGTGCCACTGAAAGGAAGGTTGGAGCTTCGTCCTTTAATTGAGATGTTTATGAGCTCGAGGTTTCGGGGCCGCTAAGGTGGGTAAATAACTGCACTGACATCAGTTTGCACTTCCCAGATAATCTGTAGTTGCAACTCACTCTACTTCATCAATTTCATTGATATCAGTGTTGGAAAAGACCATACTGTACTAGGTAGGCTTATTGATTAGTCAGGAGATGGTTTAGTGACAAGATGTTTTCAGTGACTGGCCATATAAATAGCCATTGCATTTCAAACGATGTGGTATGGATTGTGACTTTCATATGGGAAATTAGGTATATTCTTGAAATAGTCTTAATATTTCATTTATACTTCTACAGTTTAAGATTCTGTTCTTTCAAGTATAGGAGTCTGAATAAGCAGTTTATTTAATAGTGTATTTCCTGTTGGTCTCCATTAGGGAAAATCTTAAGCTGATTACAGGTTGGTAGAAATAATTTTTCTAAATTAATTTCTATTTATTTTGCTGTTCTGAAAAAAATAATTTATAGCTCCAGTTCTACAGTAAATTTCTAAATGCATGTACAGTGCCAATTTTAAAGGCAGAAGTTGTGAGGGCACCCCTCTTCTATCCAATTTTCAACACTGGATTTTTCAATTTATGCTTAGGGATTTTCATTTGCATTTTAGGGATTGTTACATCATTTAGTTAAGGGAGCTCAATCTTTTTCTGGCTTTCCTTGTTCTTTAACTATGTATTTCTTTTTAACATTTGTGTAGCCAGACTCGGGATGTCCCCATTAGCCAGGAAAGTTGCAGAAATGCTCTGCTTCAGTCTGTCACCTTCCTGAGTGATTTTTAAGGAAGAAAATACAGAGAACTGTTATTCTTACCATTTTATCATGACTCCCATAGTAGTGGACTTTTGTCTTTAAAGCTATAGGTCTTGGAGTCTGATGATGATGTCAGATTTCATTTTAGAATGAGAAAACCCTGAGGAAAAAGTTGAGACTATGAGCCAGACCCCAGAAGCCTGAGGAAATGGCAAAAAAACCCAAACATCTAAATTTATTTGTCTTTTGTTTATTACATTCTTTTTTGTTTGGTTCATTACATTCTTTTTAACTCAGTTTAATGAGTTTTGGGAGCATTTGAACATTGAAGAAGCACAAGGCTGTGCAGAGCTGGCCCTTTCTCTGCCAGTCTGTAGACATGGCCTTGACTAAGAACAGAGGGGAACAGCCAGACTCCAGGATCCCCTGAGTTGCATGTCCTCTCCCAGGCTGTTTGTGGAAGGATGCAGCAAGCTGTAGTTCAATACCTGGTTGTTTTTCTGTCTCTGATCACTCACACCCTGCAAGGCACGGTCTGGTTTCTCTTAATTTTGGAGTATGTTGACAACCTTCTCCCCAACCATTAGCAAAGGGTCATTCAATACAAAAAAAAAAGAAGTAGTTGTCTGTATTTCCAGGGTAGGTTGAACAGAAGGAGGAATTGTTATCACCTGGTCTGTATTTCTCAGGCATCCTTGCCCCAGGAGTCCCACAAGAGAGCCAGGCCACAGCACATGTGTTTCTTTACTGGATGCACCAACTCTTGCTGCTGAGTGGGAGTGAGACAGACTGGTGATATGAAAGCTGCTGGCAAAAAGGAAAATTCACCAAGAGACTCTTTCTGATGCAAGGATGTGCCAGACATCGGACCCAGAGCAGAAGAATTGTATGTTTTTGGGTGCTGCTCATCCTGCACACACAGCACCCCTTACAAAATAGGAATGCACAAAGAGCAGACTGCCTGAAGTGGGTAGTCTCCATTGGACTTCATTCTGGGTTTTGTCTGTCACCCTAGACTTTCCTACAGTTTTGAGGGATAGGGTTAATTTTCAGCAGACATTAAAAGGTAAAAAAATTAATCGAGTTGGTCCCTGTGCACAGAAGGGCGATCTCCCATGACACAAATTCTGTGAGCATTTCCATCTCTTTTAAAAGTCTTTTGCATTTGAGTGGCTACAAAAAAAAGGCTTCTGTAGTGTTTTCTTAGCCATCTAAGCCCTAAGGCTGGGGATTTTTCACCAAATTCCAAAGCTTGCAGAGCTAAAAATTTGTAAGCAGCTAATTTATCTATAGAAGACACCATGACAACAGCAAGAATGCAGAGGGGCAAGGCTGATAAATCTTAGTGAAATCCAGGCTGCAAGGAAAAAAACCTCTCTGTCCAAGCTGAACTTGCCATTCCTGACATTCGAGGTTAGTTGAGATTGCAAGGTTTAACAGGACACTCATCTTGAGATCTGAAAACCAAAAGACATTAGATAGTGAAAGCTAAACATGAATGAAGTTGAGATTACAGAGATACACCTTTTATATTTACTTCTTGTCCTGATTGTTTACTCTGGATATATTGGCTGAATAAGGATATAAAGATATGTAAAGGTATATTTTGTTGTCTTGACTAACTAAATACTTTTGTATTTTGGTTGCATCTTTTAATCACTGATTGGAGGGTATCACCAGTCTTTGTAATTGTTTGTCCAGTCATAGTTACGTCAGAAAATACAGCCATATACATCAGTGGTGTATTTCCATTAGCTGCATTTGATTTTTGCTAACTGGGCAAGAGATTTTTCTCCCAGACTGTAGCATACTGAGTCTCAGATACTTTTTCCGGTAATGTGGTCACATTTCCTTTGCCCAACTAATAAATTTTACCAGGGAATAAATAAATTTATGAGAAATTAGATACTTTTACTCCTGCTGCTCATTCTGAAGCTTAGCAGACCTGCATGTTTTTTGTTTTTCCAATCAGATGGAAGGAATTCTCCCAAAATCTTCAACTTGAAAAGTGTGGGTTTCTCCCTCATTAAGAATTCAGAATTTAACAGAAAGTCTTATAAGTTTTGTCATTTAGTGTTGAGGTGAACCCATAGAATCATTTTTCCCTAGGATGTTACTTGTGTTGCTATCTTGATCTGTTCTTGAAGTCCATTTACATCTAATAAAAAAAAAGGGAAGATACCATGTTTTCTGCAAAATATTTGCATTTCACCACACAGAATGTTGTTCTGTAACCCAAATTATTCAGTAAACCATTTGCACTGAGAGCTCAAATGCTGGAAATGCAACTGCAAGAAAGAACAGCTTTAACTTGGATCTCTACTTTGTGGTTAGCATGAGTATTTTACCACCTGGAAATAACAAAATCTGAAACGTACTTCAGGGTAAATAGCAGGTGTTATAAGGACATCTGAGCAATGAAGATCCAAAGTATACATTTTAACTACAGAGTACGAGGCAAGACAGAATGAAACATACACTCTCAGGGAAGTGGCCAGTGTCAAAATTAAGGTATAACATGCACCTTCTTTTTTAAATTTGTCAGATAAACTTCAGAAAAGAACACTGTTTTTCCCCACCACTAAAGTGCACTGTCTACATCCAGCCCAACCATGGGTTAAAGGGCAAGAACACACTTTATGAAAGATAAGTGATATTAAACATATCCTCAAGCATTGTCTGCAATTAGGGTATTAGTCAAGGTCAAAAACCCAAACGGTGTTTTTACATTAGGTTTAATCTACACAGCATTGCTACATTTGGGTTGTTATTTGATAATACATCTGTATCAGAAATACAAACAGTGTCTTGGCAAAAAACACCTAGCTAAATCAATCATATATATAGCACCATTTATATTGTAGTGATTAAACTATGCCTTTCAGACTCTATGCTGCAAACAAGGTTCATGGACGTTGATTTTATATACATCAATCTGCATGTGTAGTACTTATATTTAAGCTGAATGGGAAAAAAAGGTAATCCATTCTGAAAACCTCTTTATCATGAACCTAAGCATGGAAACAGGATTGGGTCTTGGATTTATTTATTTGCCTCAGTTAAAGTTTTGACTAAATAAGAAACACAGATCCCAGGGAAGCAAGGTAGTCTAAATAAGAATAAAAGAAGAAATTTGAAGTCTGATAAATACAGAAGTATGAGAAAGTTAGAAATAAATACCTTTGTAGCCAAAATTAATTCATAAACCCTACTTCTAATTTTCTTGAATTCCCTACTAAGCTAGTGCATCAATCATTATTAAGAAACATGAGAGTGTAAAAATGTACTCAGTGCAAGCTCAACCAAAGACAAATTTTGGGAGAAAATTATCAGGAATACACTTTTCCACAGTAAGCATCGATTAAGTCAGGGTAGTATTTATTGCAATTGCAGTGTGAGCCATGTTGTTTTTCAACTGTGTGTAACAACTTCACTGCTCTTGCCAGTTCTCTGAGGAATTAGGGCTGTCAGTGGTTTGAGACTGATATGTGAGAAATTTTAGTAGTTTGTATCCTGCAGCAGACTGTGTGTTGGCTTTGCAAGTTTGCAGATCAGCCCAAGGCAGGAAGGCTTTGGATGGCCTGTTACACCTGGAGCCATCAGAACTGCAGAACAGTCCATGGCCCACTCTGAATATATGCATGGCTTTTGTGTTTCTGTATATGAGTGGGCGTGACTTGCACAGCGGCAGACACACCCAAGCAATTCATCTGGTCTGTGTTGTCCCTCCCTTTCTTACATCATTTGCACTCTGTCTATCACTTTCTGTGAGAGAGCTGCTTTCTCCACTGCATCCCAGTGGTGGTGGCTCTGTGGGCTGGGGTGCAGAAAGCTATGCTCCCACCCAGAAGTGTGTATCAGCTGCTGTTGTGTTAATATGCCAAACCTTTTTTATTCTTGAGCCTGTGCATCTTGATTATCATCTGCCTTGAGTACCTTTCCCAGAGAAAATGCCACCAAGTTTCATAAGGTCTAAGCATGTTAGGTTCGGTTTTAACAGTTTTTCACAGGGGGGTTCCTCATCCTCTCAGACTTAGCTGCATGTGTTTTACAAGCATAGGGTAGACCAGCAGCAAGTGGAACCTAACAGACATTTAAAATGTTGTCAGAGATAAAAGTAACACAGTTGGCAATATTATTAAATACTCTGTAATGATCTTCGAATAACTTTTTTTCAGGATTAGCTTGTTAATTAACCTCTAGACAGGCTTCTCATGTTCTACAGCAGCTGTGGAAAAATTCTAAGGTTATTTTTTTCTCACTAGAAGGTGTTTAATTAATATGCCCATTTTAGTTTAGACATATAGTCTATATAATAAAATACCTGAGCTCAGCATTTATGACTCGTATGAAAACTACAGTTACATCAGCAGACAATTCCAGGAACATGCCTCAGTGATTAAGTAGTAGAAATAAAACAACAGCAGAAATTTATTTTATGGTCATTTTTTATAGCACTCCCTTTTGCGCTTTTCCTTAAGCTAGTTTTCTTTTAGCTTGTTGGACAAAAGTGAGAACACCTTTTATTACCATATGCTTTCTCAGTTAAGGATGCTTGAAGGGACCTCTGCGTGGTGGGATAATGACTGAGGCAGGAGGAGATACAGGCAGCCTTGAGCTCAGTAGTACTTGGCAGTGAGTGTTGGTATGAATTTCTCAGCCTGTGATTGATCAGGACATTCCATAGAGAATGTGTTATTGATCTTCAAAGGTCAGAATCATGAGGCATACAGATCAGGTATGAGGTAAATGCTGGCCTGGTCTTACTTCTGGCTCACTGATGCCCATAAGAATTGAAGGCTATTATTTTCAGATTGAGAGGTTTTCACTGTGATCAAAGTACAAAACTCCTGCAGGAAAAAATACATGTCAAATAACCTAAGTCAAGACTCTGCACCAAGGTTTGAAAACTGTTAAAGCTCTGTGGATGAAAAGTTGTGTAGTACCGCTGGCTAGTGCCCAGTAGCTTTGGAGGACAATTAAATAGAAAACATATTGCATGGGGGTGTTGTTTGCATTTGGAAAAAAAAATGTGGTGTATGCATACCAATTATTGCCTATTTCTCTAAATTGCGGCACATCTCCATATAATCAATACTGTCTCTAGGGAAGTTTTTCTATAGTTGCTGCATTTGGGGAATCTAAATTCCATTCTCAGTTGTCACCTAGGCCCATAAAAGGGCATTCAGGTTCTAAATAAAACTAAGTAATTGGATTTTTAAATAGCCTTAAACAGCTTTGGAGTGTAAAGTCTGGTCGATAAAATTCAGAATCTTAGTCAGCTTAGTACTTTGTGAAATTCCAGTAAATAATTGCTTCACTTCTAGCTACCTAAGTGCCTTTGAAACCTGGTTGCTGGAAACTGTTGAACGTCAATAGTTGCACAGGGTGCAGGAAAAGGTTCCAAGAGGATGCCTTGACCAGCACTGAGTTGTATTGAAGGGTTGGAATCAGAGTTAAGAAGATGGAAAGTGATGCTGTCTTCACAGCTTCCTTCCCCTCTTCCCTCCTCCCACCTTGATTTGTTTTCCACAGAACTGGAAAGAAGGAGTGGAAGATGGGGTGATTCTCTCTAACATGTGGTTATTTATTCCCAGGACTGGATGGTGAGAAGCCAAATCTAACTTCAAACAATCTTCAGATTATATAATTTTAAGGAAAATACAGATTTGACAGAATTTTCATCTGCTGTTGTGAATACTTCTTTGAGCTACAGTTTCAGTTATAAACTTTCTGAAGTGAAGCCATTCCTACAAAGCAACTCTCATTTCTAAGTGTTGCTGAGGATTTGTTTAGATTTGGTTTCTTAGGCTTTCTTTCAAGATGTACTCTCTTTTTTTTGTTGTTTTTGTTTGTTTGTTTGTTTTTGGGTGCCCACAGCTTGCAAGGCCTGTGGCTGCCTTAACAGAAAAGCCCCCAAAAATAGCTGAAAACAATACCCATCAAGGGGAACTTGTCCCACACAAAGTAGGGAGGAAGAGAAAAAGGGAGAAATACATGAAAAAGAAACAGCAGAACCTCAGTCTCAGCCTTTGGCAAAGAAAGCACAATAATTGTCTGATTTGTTCCAACTGTTTGTGCAGGAGGACATGATTTATCTTGTCCCTGTTTTACTCATATCAGAAGAAAAGTAGCTGTTTTGTAGTATTTGCAGTCTCCACTCAAGAGGCTGTTGAGACTTGAACAGCAATGCCTCCAGACAGAAATGCATTGTCCTGCCACCCGTGTAGGAAACCTTGAAAAGCTCTTTCTTGAGTGGTAAGGAGCAAGGCAAAATCTTGTAGGCTAATTCTTCATCCTCTGATTTAGATGTGGAAGTACCCTATTACACAGTGTTGTATTCTCATGTGCTCCTGATGCTTCAGTCCATGAAGATCACTTGTGCAGTGGGTGGTGTGCAAAGTGCAGTGGGTGGTGTGTATAATCAGGTGAGATTAAAATGATTTGTGTTATCATTGTCCAGCAATGCCATTCCCACATATGTTGATTGTAAATTCTCATTTTATTTTGCCTACTCTATCTGCTCAGTTCAGGAATGGACAAATTGCTACAGTGAATCACAGTAGTAACTCTTCTAGTACTTTAGAATGGCAGTAGCTATGGGAAACCTTTCTTTAAATGAGTATCCAATAAACCTTACGGTGTGTATTTTTTCCAGCTCTTCTGACACATAAAGATTGGTTTATGCTCAGTGACATATTGATGTCATTTTATAAATGCTAAGCCTGTCTAATAAACTAGCAGATAGTGCCTGAATGGTATGTCACAGCTTTCGTGACGTTAATAGCAATGTATTTATATCCCCCTATGGCCAAAACCCTCAGAACTGGGAGGGCGTGGGACAAGAGGGATCAGAAGCAGCTAAAAGGCCAAAGGCTCATCCCCAGCCCGTGCAGCAGGTTGCTGGCATTCATCTGTCCTGGCAGGTAATGATGTGAAACAGTGTTAGCATCAGCAGAGGTGCATTAGTGTCCTGCACCCAGTGCAATCATGGGGGTGAGCCTTTGGTATTGTCCCAAGGGTTCTGAACCCCCATAGCACTCACAAGGTGCCTGGAGAAGGGACTGCTGACAACCTCTCTGTTACAGGGGAAGGCAAGTTTGCCATCCTTCAATGTCTGCAGCCCATGGTTGGACTACAGGTGTAAACTGCCTTTGGCTTCAAGTCCTGTCAGTACTCTAGCCACCATTGGGGAGGATGGATTTGAGGGCTGCACTCCTTCAGCTGCCACAGGCATCAGATGTGAAGCTCAAGAGCTCTGTGCTGAATTCAGCTTTGCAGGTTATTGTCAACTCTTGTCATCTCAACCTTTCAGTCTTATGCCTAACCCTGAAAGGAGACATCAAGTGCATGTTTTCAGTGACATGTGGTTTCAGACACAGTCAATCACAGTTCTCATCCTGAACATGTGGTATAAGAGCTCAGACTTAATACTCAAATTCACACAGACCTTTGAGAACATACTTCTTTTTTATCTTTCTTTTTTTTTTTTCTGAAGAGAAAGATGACTTGTTTCCCAACCATTTGAAGTCTTTGCATTATGCCTTCTGAGCAGCCTGTTTCCTTGCCTTAAATGGTTTCTTATATTTGCCACAATGTTGTATTGCACTTTAAGGTTACAAATTTTTACCTCTTTTAATGGCAGCATTTTAGAGAACCCTGAAATTTTACCACACTGAGCAATAAACACAGTGCCAAAATAAAATATATTTTAGAAATTACAGAATCATAGAATTACTAAGGTTGGGAAAGACCTCCAAAATGATCAAGTCCAACCTTTAACCGAATAATGAAGACAAGAGTAGTTTCAACTTTTCTTTGCAATGATAGCTTTCCACTAGAGGCCCCACTCAGAATTGATTTCCCATTTTAACCATTTAGTTTCCTGCCTGTTGATCTCTGTGTGTTTTGAATTTGGCGTCAACATTTGAAACAGGACTGTGGTAAATGACAACATTAAATAAACTGGTAAGAGATTTATTTTGGACTGGTAAATTTTCTTGACTGTAAGATGGCTTGTTTTCAAGATAGAAAAAAGCACACAGGTGTTCACTGCTCCTGCAGAAGACAGCTGTGCCATCTCAATTTGTCAGCTTCTGCTTATTGACAGAATATGTACATAAAAATATGGAGAGCACTTTATATGGCAAAAGCACAGAAAAATGTAATGTGTTTTTCATAATAATGGAGAGGAAGTGTACCGAGAAATATTTGAATTTTTTTTTGTCTAGTCTTGGGATGGAGTCTCTGCTTGAGTGTGTGATATTTATTTTTCATCATATAGAAAAGGCTGTGCCCACCCACAGTGAGCTCTTGGCTTCATCGGTCCAGTAGTCCCATCTAAATATCTGTAAAAGCTTTTAAAAATTTTTTGTTATGCTTCCTGTGACATTTCTCTATGGGTATACTATATACAAGTATACATATTAAAATCCACACTGTTCAATAGCTAAAGCATCTCAAGACACAAGTTTTCATTTTTAAGAAAGAAGGGCAATTATTTAAATGGAAATGTGGTCTCAGGAATGATGTCACTCCTGGGTTTAAATATTTCCTAGATCTCCACACTCTTATAATAAGAAAAGGAAATAGTAGTTTACAAGCTAGGATATAAACCCTCCATGGGCACAAGCTGCCCGTTATTCTCTGTGCTGCTTTCTGCTTGAAATTCAGAGAGGCTGTGTCAGTGCTGAGCTGAACTTGGAGTTTGCATGGCATGTTAACTCTCTGGGTAATTAGGCTAAGACCCTAGATCAAAGCCTATTTGAACGTATTCAAGCCAAACTCAGTGAGTACTGTTTCCTTTGTATTTGGAATTAGCTTTTAGGTTGTTACTTTTAAGTAACTAAAGAGACATTTAAAACCATGCAAGCTAAGCATTTCTGCATTCTGATGCACTTGGATTACTGAGGTTCTTGGTGTGTGTTTTTAAGTTGTGCAAGCTGCAGGATGACTGTAAATAAAATCACACTTTTGAGTAGATAGTACTCAGTCTGTCCTCCAGCATGTAATAGTTTGATTCCTAGGAGACAAAAGGTTCTTCTCCCTGCCTCTTCAACCCAATGAAAGATGGTTGAGCAAAGCATCAGGGAAAAATAATGTAAAGACTTACAAAATGCACCCTGTATGTGAATGCAAAAATATGAGGTACATTATTATATTCAGTCTCTTAGTGAGATACTCTCTTATAGCAAGATTATTGAACAAAAGAAAGACAATGCAAACTCTTTAATGTTTTGCTTGTTACCTTTAACAGGCAGCTACTCTGTATAGGCAGATTTCAATGCATGTTCTCAGGCTTTGTTACAGGGAATATCTCCGATGTTGCAAACATGGATTAAGAATTCCTACTTTAAAGCACTGTTTAAGATACCAAACATGTTAAGGGTGACATTAGCATCACAAATATAAACTCTGAGACACAACTACTGATAAAACTATTTAGATGGGACAAAACTGAACCAACATTACAAAGATAAACCAGCTAAGTCCTGTGCTCAGACAATAGAGAAACTGGAAGGAAAATACGAAAGCCTGTGACCACCTACCAAAGCAATAACCAGAGAGGCCTCCAGCAAGAAGTGGCACCCCAGAGCTGTTTACAAATCTTCCTCTCCAAACAAAAATAAGGAAGAAGAGAGTGAAGAAGGAAAAAGGAAAGATAAAAGGGTAGACCTGTTGGCAGTTTACTCTGAAGAGGCTATATTTTGCAGTTGTACTGCTCCAAAGTTGTAGTGATCAGGTTCCCTGCCTAGGTTTTGTCCTTGCTAACTTTGAGGATTAGGATTCAGAGAGCAAAAGGGTTTAGGCAAGTAGGATTTGCGTTTGATACATTACCTGACTAGTTAGAAGCAGCAGTGTTTCATTAAGGATTTTTTTTAATTGCCTTTCACTAGGCTGATGTGTTCATCAAGTTTTCCCTTTTTTCTACATTTCATCCTGACAGCCAGGATGATCTGGTTGGGAAGGGAATTTTACCCACAGTCCTCTGGAGCCTCAGTGAAGAGAACTAGAAGTTGGCATGACAGGGCCTTTTATGTGTGGTTTCAACAATTGGTTGATTTGGTTTTATAGCTTTTAAACTGGTGATTATTGCTTCTCTAGATGTTCAGGAGGGCAGTCCTTGAATCTGTGATAGCATTTTATTATGGTCATAACTGTAAAAGGTCTTGGATATTTGGGGATTATGAAAGGACCAACAGAGTACAAGATAAATGAAGAAAGAAAACCTCTTCTGCATCACTGTTTGTATCTCTATCCATCTGTGCCCCCCATCTCCAGACCTCAGCTGCTACTTGTGCTGCTGGAGATAAAAGGAGAAAGATTATTATGGTCCTTGTGGTTATCAAAGGGACTGGGATTTAAGAGATATCATGATTTGCATTAGTTGCTGAAAAGCAGAGGGACTATTCTTCAGATTTTCTTTGTATCGGGAATATTAATATAACAGCACCAACCTCACTGAAGATGAGATGGCTCATCATAATCCAAATGGTCAGTTCTAACACAAAAATACTGCTGCATGCAAAGGACTTGGACACAGTCGAGTATTTGTAGTAGCATAGGAATTAAAATCTGAATCCTTCTTGATGTTTATAATTTTGCTCAGTCTGGGAGAAATTCTCAGACCAATTACTTTCAACTCAAAAAATTCATATCAGGATGCGTAAAGTTTGTCAAAAGTAAGTTGTACTTAAATCTTGAATTCTGGCTGCAACTTCTATGACTTCATTAGATCTTGCTTACAACCTTGCTATGCTTAAAGCTGAGTTTTAATTTCCATTCTTAGCATCCTTTTGACTTGCATTTGATTTTTCCTGGGTAAATTTCCTGGGAGTCAAATTTGGTAGCTTCTGGATAAGAATGAGGAAAACGATCAGTGGAGAAATGTGCTGATGTGCAGGCATCCTGTGCAGGTTTCTATATGAGACTGGCAACCAGTTCTTCACCTGATAACAGTCTTGAAAGGGTGGTTCTTCCACCCTAATTCAAAGTGAGAGAGGAAGATCCTACTGCCTTTACCACTTGGTACATCCAAAATAATGCAGCCTATACTGAATTATTCCATCTTCAGTACAACTCCTCCCCCTCCAGAGTCCTAGGGTAGTAGCTGAGATTTTAAATGCATGAAGGTAAAGCTATTCAGAAATAGGGTTTTCCTTCTGTAGGAGACTTCAGCATTTCAAAATTACTTTCTGTTTTAAAATATAAGTGAAAGCAGACGGCACTTGGTTAAATTTTGTCTCAAGTTTCAGCTTGAAATGTTGAAATGGAAAAAAATGTGCATATTTGGTAAAATTAAAATAATTTGGAATTTTTAAATTATTTTTTAAAAATATTCATTTGGAAAAATACTTCAAAATTATGGGTAAGAGGTTTTTTGTGGATGTTACTCTGGAGGAGGGAAAAGGATTTTCCCACTCTGGAATGTTAAATTTTATTCTTCTTTTTAAGAAGCCAAAAGTGTAATTGAAAATCAACATTTTTCTGCTGCCAAAGTTTTGAAATCTTATTTTATGTCATTAATATTTCTCAGTGAAATTTTTAACTGGCTTTATGCTGAAAGTAGTACTGTGGGAATCAAAACTTTGAATGTCCTGACCTGTGTTCAATTAATATTAGTACTTTTTCTTTAATTTCTCTAGCTGTTTCCATTCATTTTCTTGATGAACATATCTCGTAAGGGGAGGGACTCTAAAAAACAAAAGGGTTTGCATGTTACTGCAGGTGATATCCAACAAGTCCAAACCTTCTTGGATTAAAGGGTAAAACTCCACTGAAGTCAATGGAGCTTTAAATTTTGGCACCACCAGAAAATTTGTCCTGTGGAATGCAATTGCATTGTCACATTTTGAATGCTCTTCATTTCCATGGCACACATTACTAAAGGAGTCTCCTTTCAAGCACTTGCACATTTATTATTTCCAAAACCCATTTCCTCAGAGAGGTCAAAAGCTCTTCTCATCCCCACAGAGGGAGCCCATGAGAATTTCAGCATTCTGTAGTATCTCAGGTATCCAACTGCACTAAAATGTTGACACATCTTCTTAGTTTTACTTTTTTTAACCATGCTTTGTTTTTGTCATGGATCAAAAGTGGTAGAATCTAGGTTTTTTTGATTGGAAGGGCAACCACTGCAGCAGGAAAAATGTCACATTAAAATTGGATTACTTCCAAGTAATTCATTAAAGAAATTATCCTAGTGAAAAGGCCTTATCCCTGATTGCTTTGCATCACTAGCGTGGTACTATAGTACCATTTTTATACCACGTTTCTTGCAATTTTTAGTGTTATCTATGCAGAAAATACATTGCAGATCTCCTCTAAAGCCAAATATTTTTCCTGTTTTGCTGTACAGTAAAGTTGGAGTTTTTCCTTCTTGCCTGTATTGAAATTTTTCCTTAACAACAGAGAACAATGAAATTATTTATTATTACTTTTGTGCATTACTTTTGAGCCCTGAGGTCCAAACAAGACCTCAAGACCAAACTGTGAAGTCCAAACAAGACTGTGCAAAGCACTGGGGTACTGCGCAGATGCAAATAACTCCTGCCTGAAGAGCTTTTGGACTATGGCCTCACTCCTGTAACCTGGAGCTACTTGATTGTCCTGTAGGCAGGTTACAGACATGGGGCTTTACACATGGGATGAGGAACAGGGGAAGAATGCTTGATTGTCCTGCCTGTATGAGCAGGGGGTCCCAGGGATTAAATCTATTGCCCCAGATCACACAGGAAATCTGTGGCTGACCCTGAGGTGGAAGGCAGATCTCCTGTGTGTCATCCTCATCCCCTGGGCCATCTGTGCTTGCTCCCCAGTTTCATGTTGGCCTCCAGCGCAGAAACTTCTAACCAAGGAGTTTTCCATTGAGTTCTGCTGCTGATGAGTTTCTTTCTCACCAATAGGTGGAAACTGACAGCCCGGTTTCTCAGGTGACACAAGGAACGGTTCTGCCATCCCAAATGAGGCAGGAAAAACATCACGCAGAACAAGGAATTTTCCATAAGAAACTGTACCATAGCAACTGAAAAAGACGTTGAAGCACATTACACTTTCTCAGCTTGTTGCAACCTGTGCTTTGATGCAACAGGACATCAGAAAAGTGAAGACTTGGGGGTTTTGTTTTTCTTTTCCTCACTTATTTCTTTGGAGAGGAGAGATTGCTTTAACCGGTACTGCTTGATCATAATGAATTGCAAGATTGTGTAACCTTTCCACATCCATCTCCAAAGTCTGTGCCAGAGCTTGTGATCTGGCATGTATTGTCATGCTATAGCTGGGGAGGGTGAGGGAACTACATCTGCAAACTTCCATAAGAGATCACAAGCTTCTGAAATTGTAGGAAAACTAACAAAATAGGATGCAGAAATATTTCCAACAGGCTGGCAGCTGTGCAATATGTGGCATTAAAATAAAGTTGAGTCACTAAGGAGTAGTGATATAGAAGCTAGCAAAAGTTTCTGTCTTTTTTTCTAAACATATCCCAAATATGATTGTCTAATGTAACAGAAAAAAATAAGTCCCTGTGCAGAAAAAGGTGGCTTGTGTCATTGGTTTGGATATGGACAAATTCTTGCTATACTGGGCACAGTATTTATATAAAACATTGCATAAAATCTTTAAAGGAAGTCTTTGCAGGGCAGATGTTTGACTTGTTCCTGATCAGCTGTAAAAGGCTGTTCAGAATGAGGAAATCTAAGTTAACAGGATCTAAAATGCTGAAGTGAGAAAACAGGGGGAAATCTGGTTAGCAGTACTAATCAACTGAGCTCTGGATATTCCCTTACTTTTGAGCTGGATCAGTTTAGTCATCTTCCTTTTTTTTATTTTCTGAGTCCATGCTGTACCCTGCCCATATTTTATTTCTCCCCTGTATTACTTCTCAGTAAACTCCACACTGTGGATGATCCTCCTCTCCTCTATAACTGCAGATGTGTTACTAGGTGGAGGGCTGCAGCATGTAGCACATTTTCTATGTATGTACTGTCTGGTTGTTTAAACTCACAACCTGTCCAATAACTGAGGTATTTCTGAGGTGAGATGTCCCTCTTTTCTGTGAGACTTCTTTTTTCATGTTCTCCTCAATGTCAGTGACAAGTCTGTCACTGTTTTGGGAAAGTTATATCAGAATCCTGCTGAGCTGGACTTGAGCTAAAAGCACTGTACTACAGCAGGAGTTGTCACAGGTGTCCTTAATTAGGGCTTCCAGCAAGGTCTACTTGTGAGAGCACAGTACTTTTTGTACAGTAGGAGAGATAATGCAGGTTTTCAAACCACTTGCTCCTAGCTACTGTCCTAGCTTTCAACTTTGTTAATTGTGGGCAAAAAACCCTTTTAAAACAGTATTGAGATTTTCCTAATGATGTTTGGATGCTGAGCTAAAATAGCCCTCATTAGGATGCAATTTACCATTTTCTCCAGTTTCCACAACAACTAGCAGTTCAAATACCTACTTGGCCCAATATGAAGGAAAATTATTCCAGTAGCTCCTGTTCAGAAATCTTTATTTGTTTCCATCTCTGAATGTGTGGAAAGGGAGCTACTGGAAGTAGTTTTGAAGAGCTGGTTGTGGTATGTTAATCCCTGAGGGCCTGTTTATTTTTATGCAGGATAGTACATAAGATACTGTAAACAAACAATATGCAGACTGGAATAAGCAAAGAATTAGGGCATTCAGCTAGCAGCAGACCTCACATTTTCTTTTGTTCATGGCACATCTTTTTTGGGTTTTGTGTTTTTGGGGGGGTTTTGGGGAGGAATACTTTTATGACATACAAGATAACACTATCTTCTATTTTTGAGTGTGCTATAATACAGTTTAAGGAGGCCAAAATCTGTGAAATTACAAGAATTTTGTATTGCAGACAAGTCTATATCTATGAAGTTTCCACTGGACCTTTTGAAATTAAGAAAGTGATGGCAGTGAGAAGTTTGTTCCATTGTTTTCAAAATAAACCAAATAAGAACCTTGGCAAATACATAACTTACATTTTATAGCTTTGTGACACTTTTCAAGTAGAAACCAGTATTTTAAAAAATCCCCACCAGTATAATGAAACAGCCAGATATATATTTCTGGCTTTATTTTCCAGGTGGGGGAACAGTCGTAAAGGGATTCATCCTCGTAAGGGTTGTTTGCTAAAGCGCGGATGACAAATACCTTTTCATCTACGCATGTATGTGCCTAGGTTTCAGAAGAAAACATTGTTGCCTCTATGTTGCTTCTCTGTAAGGAAAAATGCAAATCAGTACTGGTTATTTTTGTGCTTAGAGCCTGTTATACTCTTGGAAAACATGGTTGAATTACCCTTCTCTTATACTGAAGAAAATGTTACAAGGGAAGAATAAATGTGACAAGCAATGGTGAAAACAACACACTAACCTATAAGTTAGTTGGCAGTTGTAAGTGGGAAAACATTGCAAAATTTACCCAACAAATCTTGACACTGGTTTTCAAATAATTATATTGTCGTCTAATCAGAAGGACAGGCTAGAAACACAGAGTCCTGGAAACTGCTTCAGGGCTGTTTCATGGATGTTGAACTACCAAAAGGCAAAATGTCCCTCCAGCTCCGCAACAGACTTCAGACAGATCCCTCCTAAAAGCAAGTCCATACTTGCCCTCCTGTTGGTGGTGGTCTTGTAGGGGACAGAAATTAATAAACACTGCTTGCAAAGTGGTCTGTAAATGCACCCTGGTGACCTTTTGTCAGTAGTGCTTTGTGTACCTCAGTGTTTTAGCTTAGTGCAGACCAGGTGCATATCAAAGGACAATACCCATTTCCTTAGCTGCAACTGTCAGTTCGAGCAACTTGAGACAAAAATCCAGCTGTTCCATTGATAACAATAAAAATTATGGCAATGTTTAATATTTCCTTTACTGATAAGCACACTGGGTATTCTGCCATTCAGTTCAACAAATGTACCAGCTGTTTGTGTTGGTTACTGCTGCTCAAAATGTTTCCCAAGTACATGAATATGTAAGCAACTGGTATTTGTTGATCTGGGAGAGAACTTGAACTTCAGAAAGAAAGGGAGAAGCCCCCTACATTTTGCCTATCTTAGTTCTGTGCAGACTACCTTTGCTGTAAATATCATGGTATACAGTAGTTGAAACAAAGCAGTTTTGTTCTTTAAGAGCAATAGTCATATAGATGCTAGGTGAGAAAAAACTTTCCTGCTCCATGCATTTTTGGTGTCTTGCAGAGACTGCCAGAATTACATTTGCATTCCTTTCAATCTACAAGTATTAAAGAAGATTCAACTGAAAGTGCTTTCCAAATACGAGGAGCACAGGGGAGAAAGGTAGAACTATGATTTATGGTGACATCTATTAAGCTTTTACAGAATATCATATGTGTGTACTAGCTATCAACATAAAATTAACTGGTACTAATTGGTCAGAGCTGCCAAGTCAGTCTGCTTATGAGTGTAACACTCTTCTTTAGGTCACATTCATTATACTGACATCATATGTCAGATCCTGAATAAAGTTCATTCAGCCATTTCTGCTGTTCTTGTTTGCACTGCTATGTGTGTGTGCTGCCATCAGCAAGAATTCATGTCTTGGCGAAGACTGGGTCTGTGTGCTTTGAGAAATACGAGTATCGGGTATCTGCCCAATGGCCAATTCTCCAGCAACAGCGGGACTGTGGGAGGCCATCCTTTGATTGAATCATGCCTGGTGTTTTCCTCATTCTTGGAAACTGACTGGAACAAAATGTTCAAAGCTCTTTCTTCCTCTCTTTCCTCTTTTTTTTTTTTCTCTTTCTGTTTTTCAGCTCCATGCCTCAAAAGGTTGTAACTGGGTTCATTATTGTGTGATAGATCAGTGGTAAACTTCTACGCATTTTGCTTCATTTGGGCAGCTCCTGTTCCTTAGTGACAGCTGCTTGGCTCAGCACACCGTAATTATCAAGTCAAAACCAAGATGCTTTTAGGTAATGAAAGCATATTGGCAGAGACTGAACTTGTCCTCAACCTTGTCATGGACCACAGCTTTAAAAGATCCCATTTAGTGGCTGGTTGGTTGTGTTGTCGCTGTTGGTACTGGGGCTCTGACAGATCATTATCATAGTGGACCTGTGGGAAGCTGTTGTTATCCTAAAGGAGTACAGGTCTTTGGTTTTTGTTAGCTGCTGACATACTGTATAGTCTGTCAAAAGTATACTTTCGATTAATGTATTGGTGTTCATTCTCTTTCTCTAAAATAAAGTTTTATTGATGTGTGGGAGGGTTTTATATATGTCTAAGTTAGAATTTACAAAGCCCTTATTTAAACAGATGTCTGAAGGAAACTTCACTGAGAAACAGGCCTGTGGGTTTGTTGTCTGCAGTGGAACCAAGGCACTCTCTGCTGCTACTTTAAACCTACCTCCATTTGACAGAGAGCTATGTACAGACTGAGTGACTGGTGCCCGACTGTCCACAGCCATAGGGGCATTGCCTCTGGTCAGCTAAAGGGCAAGTGGCCCTGGGCTGCATGTTTTGTACACCAGTTGCAAGAGACTGTATATAGTGGAGACTTTTGCTCCCTCACCAAACTTGTTTTAGCAGAGAAAGAGTATTCCTCCTTATTTGTCTGAAATGTAGAGAAACATAATTTCAGCTAACAGATAACACAATCCAGAACTCAGAAGAGAGTGGAAAGACATTTCTCATATTCTTTGCTAGATCTGTTACCTAGATGTGTTAGTTTTTGTTACATGATAACATACAACTCGAAAAGAGAAAACACATGACCTTTTTTTTGCAAGAAAAATTACCTGGAAAGTCCTCCTGTTCCCATTGACAAGTCACAGTTTTTCTACCTTACTACATCATGGAGCAGGCTGGATTTTCTTTCAGGACAATTAGAATAGGCACCCATCTTGCTGTTATTAAAAAAGCCTTTAAAGTGTTCTCAAATCTGGCTGGGCTGTAGTTTAGTGTAATTTAGAGAGCAGTTCCAAGTAGGAGCACTACTGTTTGCTTAAGCAAAGCTCCTTGCAAGGAAGATGACACAGTCTCATTTCCATCCTTTCCTAGAATTTGAGAAGGTTGTCAGACCTTGAAAAATGATGAAAAGTCAGCCAGAAGTAGAAACCTCATGACCTTTACAGATGGAATAATTTGTGTTATATAAACTTACACTTCATAGTATTAGTCCATTGGCGTGCAGGTCAGAAGAACCAAGTCACCAGAGGAGGTGTTGTGTGGTCTGTAATAAGCAGATCTTTTCAAGCTTGAAAAGTTAAGCATGTGCTAGGTTCATGTGGAAACAGAGACTTATTTTTTTTCCAGTGCATTTGCAACAAAACAAAAGAAAACTCATCTTTGCTTTCTGATTGTTGAGGATCTAATCCAAAAAACCCTCAACATGTTCAGTCTTGCAAACCCTTCATAACTTCATTTGGTTGACCAGTAAGTGAGAACATGCAGGTCTTTTGTTTGAAGCTAGTATGATGTAATAATCTTTTGACTTTGTTGTGGCTGTCATAGAAGTATCTGTCACAGCCCAGTGGTAAAGATGAATTTTCCGTGTGTACCTTGCACACGCATGCTGCTAATTACATCACAAGCACTGGGATTCTGAAACAGTAGCAGAGGCCAAGGGGGAAATGCCCTGTGTATGGCATGCCCTAGCAAAAAGGTGTGCCAGCCTGTCAATGAAACAAAAGCAGAACAAATGCCTTACCATGGAAAAAGGCAGATGCTGAAGGAGAGCAAAGTCTGTAAAAGGGGATAGCTGCTTTTCCAGCTTTGTTCACTCTTTATGATGTTTTGGTCAGCTCTTCTGTTGCATGGGGATGTGGGGCAGTCTAATAGTGCTAATTCCTTCTGTGTCTCCAGAAGAGAGAGGGGAAACGGAGGTTCTTTCCCTCTCAGTGCATAGGAAGACTTGGGACTTGTTTTCTCCTCTTCCTGATGATTTTTCTTTTCAGTGAATAATGTGTGGATCCAGTCAAGGGTTGAGAAAGGTTTTATATTTGTTTGTTTGCAATGTCTAATGCCTTTTTGTGTCATTTGTGAGTCCTTCTCAGAGATAGCCAAACCCATAACTTCTCTCTGTGTTTCAAGGCCACTTATGGCAACAACCGGGAAGGAAGATGGCACATACAGAATCATAAGGGCAAATAACAGTGTAGCAGCAAATCTTTAACTAGGTGCAGTTAAGGAAACGGGCAGACACTGAACCTTTGACTTAGAGAAGAGGCTTACCTCAGCTGGGCCAAAGAAAGTAAAACGTAAGATAAAAAATTCCTGAGATTCATCTTTCCTCACAGAAAGCCACACAGTGTGCTGCAGCCTGATAGAACTGTAAAAGGAATCAGGAAAAAAAAATAGGAAAAGGATAAACAATATGCTCAAAAGTAATCCATAAAAGACTGGGTTCTGCCACGTCCCTGTGATGTTCCTTTCCATGCACAGTTAGCTACAACAGGGCAAACTTAACCATCTAACATGGCTGATCAGATGCTATGCCATCTTTCAGTAAAACAGTTCAGCAAAAGGTAAGGATTGAATATGTGCTTAACTTTTATATAAGGGGATACAATTTAGGACTGGGAGCCAAGCATATAGTTTATTCCTTCATAGGCTTGAAAGCTCCATTTACTTCTCATACTTCCTTTTGAAAGGCCACCAGTAAAAATCCTTCTGTACTCTCTCATGTCAAGGTACAAAATTATTTCCTTTTCCTTTTAAAATGAGAAGAGAAGAAGCAAAGCAGAGAAATGTACATCAAAACCAGAGCCATCTCCTTTGAATTTCACCTTTATAACACTTCCACCAAGCCTGAATATGGCTTAGTCTCTAAATGTAAGTTTCTTTCAGGTCCTGCTTCTCAGATGGGTATTCTGGGATGCTTTTCAGGCTATGTCTGCTTCTGAAAAGAGATAGAAAATAGTTAATATTTGGAGGATAGTATGTTTATTAGCCCTACTCCCTCTGCAAGTGTCTATTTTATGAGACATGATACATGGTATTCCCCCATCCTTTGCTGAGTACTTCTTTTTCTGTAACAAAGACAAACTCTAATGATTAGTATTGTGCAGAGGGAAAGGATATCCTGATCTGAACTAAGAGAAGGGATTTGGTGGTGAGATCATTGTCTCCAGACAAATATGAAAGATGTGCCAGATTTGCCTCCATAAAATAATACCAACAGACGTATTATTATTATAAATAAAGAGTAAAATAAAAAGCCTCACCAGAAATCAATTATTAACCCCAAAAGACCACAAACACTTGAGTTTCATCCAGAGCAGAGCTGTTCCAGCTACAGCAAAGTGAGTTTACAGTGGGCAAGAGCTATGGTCCCCCGCTGCTGTGGGTAGGTGGGAGAGGGATGGGTATCCTTCAAGGAGCTGCAGTGCTGTGTTACAAAAGGAAGCCTAATTCTAACCCAGGAAGATAGAAATTTGGGGGTTTAAAGTATAGATCCTGGGAGGATTTAAGTTGTAAATGGAGCAACTGAAAGGTTTAGCTGCAGCAGTTGCAGATTTATTTGATTTATCATCAGATGTAGGTCCAGACAAGTAGGAGGTAAGTGCCTGGAAACTGAGCCATTTCTGTGACAGTCACTGGTTTGCCTTGCACAAATACCTTCAGTTCTTCCAGGAAAGATCATTTGCTATTCAACTTGGCCATTAAATATCTTCTTAAGGCCCACTTGGAATCCAATGCCTGTGAAAAACCTGACACATCACTGATGGCCAGTCAAGGATAGCTGTTTTACCACTGTTGAATTAAACTCTTTTTTCAAAGAAACAAAACAAAATTCAAAGTTCTTCAGAAGCTGTACTTGCACAAGTAATGTGGCAAGGCCCAAGTGGCCTTCTGACCTCATTCTGGCCTCCATGGTCAGTTTTCTGTAGTCTGTACAGCAGAGAGTACCTGAGGTGCAGGTTTTCTGTTGGCGTATTTTACATCTGTTGAAGTGCTGTGAGTTGAGTCTCAGCTGTGGACTATGTATATATGTATATACATGAAAACATGCTGGGTCTTTTTTTTTTTGCACTTAAAACAGCTGGACTCCAGTCTTGAATCAGTACTTGTTGCTGCTATATGGTAAAAGTTAGATAACAATAGTACTACACAACAATGTATAGAGAATAATAAGTAATGAATGTCGTATGTGATAAATACATCAAATAACCAGAAATATACAACTGAGCTGACCTGTTTCTGGACCCAGGCAAGGCTGGCAGGTTAAAAGGTTAAAAAAAAAAAAAAAAGCCGGGGGAGGGGCAGGAAGGGGGGGCATTTTTATTGGCTTTTATAGTGTGTTAGAGAGTAGATACTTCAATGTGCCAAGATTTCTATTCTGGCAATAGCTTGTAGAAATGTAGAGATGCTGCTATTGCATAACCTGATGGCCATCAGTCTAGACTTGCTGTCTGCATTTGGTAATGGTTTTGTATCCTTCTGCTATGAGTTTACATCAGAAACTTCATCCCTCCTTTTATGTGAATGACAAATGATGTACACATTTGGTATGCTAACTAAATAATCACTTGGCCATTATACCTGTTTTTTCTAGCAGGACCTTAGAAATAGTTGAATCTTCACAATTACAATAGAAATAGTGGGAAAAGAAAGGAAGAAACATGAAAAATGTCTTCCTGTGGCACCTCATGTCACATCACATGCTGAGTCTTTTCTATGCCTGCTTTTTTCTTATGCAACTGTGAGTATGTTTACAATATTACCTTGCCTGTTTGCTTGGCATCTTGTAGGTCTTCATTCTCTTCTCAGAGTCCTCGCACAACAAATTTCATCAGGGCTGTTCCACATGTGTACACAAGCAAAATTTTGAACACTATCCTCAAAAGCAGACTCAGGAGATGATTTAACAGAATAGGATATTCTAGTGTTGGTAGTTCATTGAACAGTGATGATGGAGCCTGTCTGCTGTGTCCATCAAGCAGTGAGTCTGTGTTTCAGCTTCTCCATAAATCTCCTCTGCTGTTCTCCTAGGCATATGGGAACACATTTGAAACTTACAACACTTGTGATGTAATTGGGTGAGGTGTTCAAGATGAGGCACTGTCATGCATACCATGTAACTGTGTAATTTTTGTGCTCTTTAGGAAATGCAGCCTTAAAAGGACTAGAACAATCTATGGATGTGTAGACATACAGGGAGCTGATTTCATGGTTTTATCACAGCCTTGTGGAGAGTGATAAAAAAATGGGGCTTCCAGTTAGGAAAAACAACTGGAAACAACTTCTTCTGAAAGACTGAAAATATTCCAGAGAAAAGTAATGAAAACAACTGGTGAACTGGAGAACATTTTTTCCTGGGAAGAAGAACTTAGGTCTCTTTTCCTCTCCAAGAAGAGCAAGAACAGTGTTGATTATGTATATTTAACACCAGATCTTAAAAGGCTGCTCAGACTATCAGAGAAAAGTCTCCTGGAGCCCAAGGGAGGCAGGTGCAAGCCAGACAAGTTAATGGTTGAGAGACAAAGAAAAAGGCATGCATTTTTATCAGCAATGAAATGATTACACATTAAGAGCAAGTGGATAATTCAGAATTTCAGTCAAGACTGTCACAGTCACTTTCTGGAGGCAGTCTTCTGCCAAGCAGAAGTTATTTAGCTCAATACTATGTTCCTTGCAGAGTAGAAAGTCAGCTTAGGTGATGTAATGGTCATATGTGGTGGTAAAATATTAGGACCTATTTCTTGTGACTAAGGGGAAACACTGTCACTCTGCCACGTTTAGTTTTTTAATTATGGTCAAAAAGATTTTAATAATTTGTACTGCTGAGTACCCTGGTGTCAATAGCTTCCATCTCAGTGAATTCAATGTGGTGAGGTGATCTGAGCTGACTTTTCTGTTGGGAGCCATTCCAGAATGTGGTGTGATCCTCTCTGGTCAGCCTCACTCTTAAAGGTAGGTTACCTGAGGAATGCAGTCCCGTGCCTGCAGATATGTTTTACACAATAAGGTTGATGCATCATTTCCAGTGGGACATGATGTTTGCTAGTGAGTAAAATACCTAGAAGTCAAACTCTATTGGTAGGATGTCTCTGAGACCTTGAGAAGAGAGACTTTTTCTGCAGTTTTGCTCCCTGTTGCCCTCTTGATTCCCTTCAGTTATCCATGGGAGCAGCCTGCTTCTGAGGGTACAGATGTGTCATTATTTAACACCACAGCCTCTTTTCAGCATTTACCCGTCTTTGATTTGTTGTGTCTTTCTTCATATTTCATTTCTCTTTGAAGTGTTTGAACTCAACTTTACTTTTAGTTTAGTGGAACATATTTTTTACAATAATCAGTGAAGATTTTTAACCAGAGACAATATACTTTTAAAATGACAACTAGCAGGTCAAGTGTAATTGCCATTTAGAATCAAAAGGAGGAATATATATAGCTGCCATTTGAATGTTTGTATACCTTCGCATGTGAGACAATGTGATGACTTCTTTGTTTATTCCACCTCTTTGGACAAATTCTACTTTGTTTCTTCAATGTAAATCCAGGATAATCTCTTGAACTTCAGCAGAGATAATTTGTGTTATCCTGGTATTTACTGAGATCAGATTTTGACCTGAATTCTCCAGTGTATCTCCTGCTGAAGTATCCTCCCACTGAAGATGGTGTCATTATGTCTGGGGCCCTGCGTTTGCTAAGTGGATTTTTTCCTTGGCTCGTATATCCATCAGATCATATGTGTTTGATTTACTTATATTGTTCATACATTTAATCTCTGCACATTTAGTCATATTTACTGTCATTTTTTATTTGTTTAGTTACTCTCTGCAGCTCAAAAATGTAACAAGAATGGATAGAGTGTAACAAGTTGCAAATGCATTCCTTGCAGACCTCTTCTACACCTTGCTGTTTCTCAGTTTTGACAGTTAGGCTTATAGGATGGATTGTTCATTCAAATCCTTGGTTTATATAAGAGCACTTAACAGAAGCTGTAAGTGTACTGCAGAGAAGTATTTGGTATGGTTTTTATTTATTTTTACTGTCCATTAAGTCCTTCAGGAACTTTACAAAACCCCACTTTGTGCTTCTAGGGCCAACATTAAGAGTAGGATGGGCTCAAAATGGAGAGGACTTACACAAAATTCAGACTCTGTTCATCACTGAGTCCTTGGTAGCTGTGGAAAAAAACAAGTGAAAAACTGCCTTTGCTGCAGTTTTCCTACTGATGCCAGTAGGACAGGTTCTCAACCTCATTCCCTGTCTCTGGGATTTGTGTACTTCTTAGGATGGTGACACTTACAACATTTTCTCTCTGGGAAAGGAAGAGAGGAGTTCTCCTGGCAGTACTGGCAAAGCAGAAGGTAAGAGAATTCCCCAAGAGGCAGGGTTGGATGACAAGTTTTTCAGGGAATAGGGAGTAGCACTCATTTATTAGCAAGCATTTTTAAAGCACAGGTAATGCGGTGTGCCACACTTCAGAGCTCAGGTGGCATGCCAGGGCAGCTATCCTTCCTCTCTGCTGGTCTGTGTTGTGACCGGTATTAGCAGAGGCAACAGATGACAGTTAATGTGTGCCCATGGTGAAAAGGTGTGTTTTGGTTCAGCCCTATCTTGCACTGACTGCATTTTGGGCTTTACTTGCAAAGCCAGTGCTGAGGAGGAAATGAAAATAGAAAGTAAATTTATACTGACTGCAGGAGACCTGCTTGGGTAGCTGGCCAAAGCACACCCATATAAATGCATCACCATGAAAAAACTTAAGCTCGTGCTAGACCTCAGTTTGACAAGAGTAAAAAACTTAAGTACCATGCAGTCTAGTTTCATGTGTACCTGGCTCTTAATGTACACATGAACCTGTGCCCTCTTCCAGAAGACTCAGCATTGGAGGAGGAAGCTGGCAATGCTCCTCCCTACTGCCAGCAACTGCGGGGACAACAGCAAGCCCTGGTGAGTCTGATGTGCCATGGGGAGAATACAGCTTCCCTCATGCTATGCACAGGTTATGGGGGCCCTGCTTGCACACTGACCAGGGGGCTTCTGGCAGGTGCCATCTGGGTCTGGTGGAGATCTGCTCCTCAGGTATGCTGCCCAACTAGCACACCTGTGATGGGTCTCTCATTATCCAAGCTTTCTCCAGCACCAGGTTCCCCTCGTGTGCATGCACATGAGTATGAAGTGTATTTACTTGCAGTGCACTCATTTTATGTTGCCATAGACTTAGGGTGTGGGACATACATATTTTGTCTTGTAGACTGGAGTCCTTTTCTCCAAATGCTGGTGATAGGAATGGGGACAGTCTGTGCCATTTCTCCCTGCTGCCATTTTTGTCAGCACTCCATTTTCCATCTTTTAGTCACAGAGGCAAGGTGTATTTTGGTAAGTGGTCACCCAGCTTGGAACAGATGTGTGGCCAAGTATGGAGAGAGTGGTTGTTCTGCATCTGGATAGATCCTAAATTATTGGCAGGGTTCAGTCCTGATCCCTGCAGTTAAGCAGTCAAGGTAAGATTTACATCCTGGCAGAAGCCAGATTGATGCTATTTAATTCATTGTGTTTAGGATTTAAGTTGCCAATGAGGTTTTTCCAGGCAGGGTTTAATTTCAGTGTTTGCAAAGGCAGCTAAGTGCGCTCAGGTTAAATCCATCAGTAGGTTCTGTCTGTTTTGTACAGACTCAGTAACAGATTCACCTGATTGGCAGCTAAATTGCCCTTGCAGCTCCTTTATTTAGCTTTAACATTGCAAACTGGTAATGTATTCTACAAAACTTGGTATAGTCATTTAAATCATCATCATCATGGCTAGGCTTCGCAAGTGAAGATTTGGGAAGGGCACTAGCCATGCTTGCTGCAAGCGTGCTGGTGGCTAAAAAGGCCGATGCGGGATAGGCAAGTCTGGTTGCAAAAGGCACAGTGGAAAGTCTCCTTAGGCAATACTGGCGAGGAACGGTTCTTTCTGCGTTGTCTTTTCTCCTCGAGACTGACTCTGCGTGCATTCTCAAGGGAAGCAGCAGCGTCGTGAATGGTGTGTCTCCATGAATCCCAGTTGGAGGCCAGAGTGGACCACTGATGGCAGTCAATATGGCCAAGGCTGAGGTGTTGTTTCAGGGACTCCTTGTACCCTGTCTTCAGGGCTCCTCTCTCGTGGCAGCCGGTGGTGAGTTCACCATAGAGCACAATCTTCGGGAGGCGGTGATCCTCCGTCCTGGAGACGGACCCTGCCCAGCGCAGTTGCATTCTCGTCAGCATGGCCTTGGTGCTGGTGACCCCTTCCTGTTCAAGAACAAACACATTAGTCATGTAATCAGTCCAGTGGATGGTTAGGATTGAACGGAGGCAGCGCTGGTGGAAGCATTCGAGGAGTTGCAGGTGGTGGTGGTAGATGACCCATGATTCAGACCCATATAAAAGAGTAGACAGTACAACGGCTCTGTAGACACTGATCTTTGTACTTTT
>JAOXXN010000464.1:154299-173226 GCA_026770055.1 Myrmophylax atrothorax | reverse complement strand
GCTTTCATGCAGAATGTCAAGAAAAAGGTTGTCTTCAGAAAGAAATTTCAACCCAGGAGGCAGTACCTAGAAACATATGTTATGCAGAAATCCTGTTGAACCACCCTATAGCTAAAAGTGTTGAATGTATGTCAATCAAAATACCAAAGTCCTTGGAAATTTTCAAATGGAAATTTTCCTTCTGTTTGCTCCTCTTAAAAGCTTTGAGAATTTACTGTTTGGTCCCATTTTGGTCATAGAACAAATATTACAGTTTTCAAATGGATGGAAATTTTGGGTTTCCAAACCCATTGCTAAAGCATTTTAATTTTCAGCTGGTTTACTCTTGGAGTATGCAGTTGGTAAGAGCCTTAGGATCCACATGCATGCCTATAGGATAACAGGAAGTTTACACAGTCAGCCTCACCAGTGGCTGACACAAGCTTTTCTGTTGAGGGGCTCTTAGCACAGATGTTCATTAACTTAAAAAGTCCTTTTAAAATTATACATACAAAACTGAATCATTCTCAAAAATAACCACACATATGGATATAAATTGCAGGAAAGCAGTGATTCACACGTTGAAATTAGCCTTAGGAACTGCAATTTAGAGAGCTTTGCAGAACTCTGATAGTAATCGCCTCATTCCATTAAGTAGCAGTACAGCTGTACAAAGCTATTTTTTGCAGGTGCTGAAGCAATTTAACTGTTGTTTGATGATTAGCACATAAGAGAGCGATGTCCTCAATCCCATCCCTGATCACAATTTTGCTGGATTGTACTAGGAATATTGGTAGAGGCTATTTCCATTGACTTTACCAGAGCCAATATTTTGTCCAGGGCTTTAGAAAGTGAAAATTTTACAGGAAACTTTTCTAGAGACCAGGCATAGAATAGCAAGACAAATGATGAATTAATTTCTCTAGTTTTTCTTCCTGACTCTTTGTGCAGATTAATAATGCCTTTTAGTAATTATGAAGCGGAACCATGTGCAAATACCTGGAGATATTGTACTGTGGTGCAACAGAATGTCACTTTTGGCAGAAAATCTGCAAAGCAAATTACAGAACTCTAAAGGTTAGCAGCTGAAACTGTTGACGTTTTGATGTGTGATGTGCACAGTGTTAGGAAAAGACGAACGAAATGAGTAAAAGATCTCTCGGAGCACAGTCGGAAACCGGAGTGGCAGCTCCTGACTGTTGCAGAGTACTGATGCACGCTGCGCGGCCGCGCCACTGCCCCCACTGGTGGTAGGGACAGCACAGAAAGGCCACCCAGAGGGAGCGGAATTCTCCTTTGATGTCTGATCACAGAATGAGCTCCCAGCAGAGTCTTTGCAGGCATCCAGCTGGAAGGTTTTCGTATGCAAATAGCTTCTCTCCTTGCACTCAGGAAAGCAGTTGCTAGGCAGTTTTCCTAAGTATGCATTTTTTACCCTGGGCCGGAAGAACAATGGGCACTCTTTTAGCTCACAGAACTCAGGAAGCACAGGAAGGAAGAACTAGACAATTAGACTATGAAGTGCTATGTGTAACAGGATGGATGAAGTGGATGAGAGAAGAGCTCTAGCTAGTAACAGAGCTGAGCCTACAAACCTGGCTCTGTAGATTCCTGTGTGCACAGCAAAGAGCTACTGGTGATGAGCTATAGGGAAGCCCTGTGTGATACTGCAGATCATTTAGATCTTCACTGCCCTCTGGGTCCTTTGTCTGATGGAGCATGTGTCCACTCCAACATGGAGTGAAAAGGAAGTCAGTTGCAAAAACGTGGATCAGTCTGAGACTGTTGGCATCTGTGACAGAAAATGTGGAGACAGAACCTATGCTTTAGGTTACCTATGTAGCTGTAACGTATATGCCTTTGTGAATTTTTTTCAATACAAGGCATCATGAACAGTAAAAGAGTTTTTGACAAGTTGTGAGGAACAGCTTTCCAAGCTTCTCAGAAGGTGGGGACCCAAGAAATTAACTGATACTGAATTTTGCAGTCTCAGGAACTTTGGAAATAGACTTAAGAGATAATTTACCTTTGCTTAATCTAGTCTTACATAAAATGGAGCCAAAACACGTATGAAATGGTGTCAAGCTTCTTCCTGTGGCCTAACTTTAGGAAGAGATGAAGGCCTGATTTAAGGTGCATGAGGGAATATGCGTCTCATATCAAGGACAAATATAAAAGATTTAGAGAAATGATGGTGACTCAAATGCTTCTGTCTCCAGAATGCGGGTAAACAAACCTGCAAAAGAAAAGCCACATGAATGGGAAGTAACTTCATTCTTCCCTGTGTATTGAAATGCTTTCAAGAAAAATACCTAGCCTACTCTTGAATTTGCTTTCAAAAGTTACTATTTATTTGCTCTTGAAGAGTATCGTTGCAACACTGCTGTCCAATCCTTGAGGATTTGACTAGCTTGCATTAAATTTGATTTGCAATCAGTTCCTACTTCTCTTTTCTACTGTATTTTGTCCAGGGCTTGATATTGCCTTAGTGATGTCTCAGATGTTTGAGTTGGGAGCAGAGTCAGACCCATTGAAGTGCTCAGATAGAGGTACCAAACCTGAGAGGTGATGTAAATGAAGTTTCAAAACTATTCTTATTTTGTCATATACTTGTGTAGTTCTCCAGAGAGATATAAAATTTATGTTGTCCATTTTCAAGCTATTTCCCAACATGTGTATGTGTTGGTCAGAATTTTAACATTCTGAGGAGATGGGCCATAGTTTAACACCTATGGAAGCACTTGAACTTAGTTCAAGTTACATCTTTCTTTGCTGATCAATACAGTTAGCTTTTAATTAGTATTTTAACTCTTGATTTGACATGTAGTCCTCATGCTTTTAAGCTGTGGCATTTTTTTTCCTTTGTGATGATTTTGAGGAAACACTGTTTGAATTTGGTTTTGTTTGCAGAGGTACATTCCTATATGCATTATGTGACTAGGAACTATGCAAAATTAATTGAAATTGATCAAAATAGGAAATAAGAATGCTTTTTGAGATTAATTTTACTTCTGAGCAGTTTGTCTAAACCACCCTATTCAGAGCTGAGTCATGAAGAACAGTGATGTGGCAGGCCCCCAGGTTAGAGAAGCATCCTTGCTGATGTAATTCAGACCTAACCATTTCTAGCAATTTTACAGAAAATACATGTGCTGCCATTTTTTTTCCGCACCAGAAATGCTACAACATTGGTAGCTGTAATTATTAAAATAGGTAATTGGTTTAATCACTTCCCTACTGCCTTACTCAGAAGAAGCCTAAATTCTTACATTTAAACAATTAATTGCTGGATTCTGTAAAGTATCTTTGCCTTCCTGCACCCTGTTGCTAATGGCAAAAGTTTTGAACAAGAGATATAATGGGGCAAGATAGATATAACGAAGAGGCTAAAGAACTCTTCAAGCAGAAAGTCATTGCTACCTCAGAAACAAATAAATGTGCACTGGCATGATTGAGAGTGTATGAGAAAATTTTTTAAGTGGAAGCAACAGAGCATGAAGAAACCCAGCCACTTTAAACTTAGAGATGGATACACTTTGGCAGAAGTTTAAATTATACTTGGGTCTCAGAAAACCCTATTTCAGTCCTTTGTTCCATGGAGCTGCATTTGAGCTTTTCTCTACAATTACAAGTCCTGGAAGTGAACATTTCAAAATGTAATCTCAGTTATTCACATAATCACATGCTTAGAAGCCAGGACTTTATGGAAGAGCTATAGTGCGAGACTTTTGATAATAGTACATAACGCTGAAAATCTACGTCTACAAAAATAATTATCCTTTATAATGAAGGCGTACATAATGAAAATTTAAAAAAAGAAATTAAAAGCCGTTTAGAGATAAAAGAACCTTGAGACTGCAATACTAAAGCACAAAATATGGAGTTTTTTTCTTTTGCTATTGAAAAATACTATGACCTGAGCAATTAGTTTTGTAGCCTATACAATTTTTATAGAAGACTGAAAAATGCTGATACATATTCAAAAAATGAAAACTTGTCTACCTTCCAGACCAGTGAGCAAACTAGCATTCATATCACTGAACCAGGATTTTTACTTTTATTAATTGCAAATTTATAATGGCTTTATCTCTGATTTCACTTCTGTGTTCACTGCTGAATCTAAAAGGTGGAAAAAAAATCACATCAGCTGTGCTCCAATGCTTGCATACCATATCATGAAGCAAACCAATGTTTTGCTGGAAATATAAACTGGGGGGAGGGAGGTTCAATTGATATGTAAAATGTGATTCAGTCTGAGCCTCCCTTAAGGGATTATTTTATATTTATAAGGGATTATTTAGTCCTTTCCAAGGTGTGTGTGAAGAGAGTCCTTCAGATTATTTTATGACCTGCAAGATTATGTAAGTCTGGGTTTAATGGTGTACACAGAAAGGGAGAAATCTTACCAGAATTAAGAAATCACACTCGTTTTCTTTCTCTTATTTTTCTTGTTTTGTTTTGTTGGGGTTTTTTTCTGGTAGAATTTTAAGAAGCTAAAGAACTGTTCATTAAATATATTGCCAGATATTCTTTGATAATACACCAGTGTTGCAATTATTTTATCGCTAGTATAAATGCTGGGTGAGGGAGGGGGGTAATGGAAGAGGCAACATGAGTGACAGTCATGATGATTACAAATCATTCATCCTGATGTTTTTGTCATCTACATTCCTCATACTGCTTCAGCCCAGGCCCACAGAATAAAATTGTGATGTTATCTGGAGAATATGGATTCTTTCCAGGTTGATTTACCAGTTGCCTGTCACCAACAAGTCGCTTTGAAAAGCTAACTGATGGGCTGGGCTCTTTGCAAATTACTGCTCTGCATGCAGTCCTTTTGCAGCTGATTATGCTGCCAATGTTATTTTCTGACAGTGAGATTTAGTGCAGCCTACTGGCTGGCACTATCCTTGTAGGAGATTTTTCTTGCTTGTGAGCTAAGCAAAGGGCAGGGTCCTGCATTCTTGGCAGCCTGTTGTATGCATGAGCCGTTTGTTTTTTTGGATTCAACAAGCAGAGTTTTAAATCATCTTTAACCAAACAAGACACAGAGAAAAAAGAGAGATCAAAATAGAGCTGAATAATTCATGTCATAATTTTGGCAGCACATCTTGTCTTCTAGATTGAAAGCACCAATGAAAAAGGGAATTTTGAAATTTTCAGTTGTGTGACTTTTCCATGCTCCTTGAGTATCCTCAAATATTCTTGGACTGGTCTCTTATGCCGTATCAGCTATTTTTAGATAAAAGAATCTAATGTTGCATACTTGTGTGGGAAAAGCATAACTGTGTTACAGTAAAGGTCAATGCCAATACACAGTGAATGAAATGTGTCTTTCAGCAGAAAACAAATACATACTTCTTCAATCTGCAAAATAGAGCTTATATATTTTGTAAGATATATAGGCCAAATATCGTCATTTCCTGAACAGGGAGTTCTGTTGAAAGTAGTTAAAAATCAGTCTTGCACAACTTCTACCTGCTCGCATAGACACATAGAGTTGTGAATGTTTTTACACCAGTTGTTTGGAGCAGCATAAATTTTTGACCAACAAATGTTTCCATCACAGTTTGGAAATTAAATGAAGGGTTTGGAGCTTGTATATGCCCACATACTCAGTATCAACCTTGTTTTCCTTCTCGATTAACTTTAGTTAGAATAAAATGCTAAATAGAAAAGGGGGAAACTGAAGGCTATGATGTACTAGACACAGTAAAAAGTTCTTCAAATACAGATTTAGACAAAGATAAAATGGCATAAGCTAGCAAATGCATTTCACAGAGAGGTTTATTCAGCTCCACTGTACAATGTGAGACTGAAGGTATGTCTAGTCTGCAGACACTGCTTGCCCAAAAACTGTGACACGAGCTTGATGCACAATGCAAAGCTATTAGAAGCAGGACGAATGTTCCTTTTCTGGGCATACACTTTTCTGTCTGTGCTATTCACAAAGTCCAAGCTAGCTGCCTTAAAGTTGTCTTGTACTCAATTATGTCATTAGGGATATGGAAAACAGCATTATGTTAATTAACATGATCAGGAAAAAGAATATGTAAATAACACTTCTTTCCTTCATTATTCCTTTTAATCTGGCAGTATTTTACATCTTAATAGATTTCTTTAAGATGAAAGGAAGGAAAAGTAGAAAACAAAAAAGGGACAGATCTGGATTTGTTTAGCCTTCAGATTGCATAAAATAGGCATTTAGTCTGCACCTATTGTTTAATAACTTCCTATTATAAGTAGTGTTCGCAGGGGTATTAATGGATTTAAAAACTGCCTGAGAGTCTCAGAATTCCTGGCTTTAAAATTATTTTGATCTCAGAATTTTGAGACTATCTGTTTTGTTATTGTCCTTCTGCTGCTGTTTCAGATAATCAGCTCTGAAAAATAGAGAAAACTAGTTGTAAGGATCAGCTTGAAAGTTGGGAAAACGTGGATTTTCTATAAAGGTGCAGAAAGTAGATGGAAGTCATGTTCCTAAATCACAGGAGAAGATAGGAAGTAATAGGTTGCAAAACTATTGGTGATTTTACCTCATAAAGGAAACTAGAAAAAAACACAGAAGAAGAAAGGGCTAATGAACAAACAAGGATAGAATTGAAAGTGCCAAAAAGCATTTAAGATTGATTTTGAAAAGAATTCTAAAATACACAATAGAAGTTTATATTAACAGTCTCTTGACTGTTAAAATGTCAAGAGTATGAGGAGGAGAGTATCGTCTCTACAGACATGATGCTGTGCCAAGAAGAGTTAGTTTGGCCTGGAAGCAAAATTAATTTTTAACATCAAGTCTTGAAAGGATAGTGATAAATCTAAAGATATAGCCAAAGTGGCCAATGGGACTAAGAGCACATGAAAGCTAAACCTGGAACAGGCATAGAGAAGAGATCCTTGCCCAATGAGGTACATTGACAGCCTTCTTTATGATTGGAGACAAAGAGGTCAGCAGACTCTTTAAGTAGCATAAACTAGCCCTGCTGCCTAAAGAGGAGGTCCTGTTCTCCTACTGGTCTTGACAGCTAATTCCTGCATCATCTTCTGTTCTGCACCAGCAGAAGTGTTTTCTGCAGCCACTGAATAAACTTTGTTAATGAAACAATTCCGCTGAAAAAATTAGCATTTTTCATTTCCTGGTTGCAGGGACAACAGAGTATTTCTCCAAACTGAAGTACATACAAGGGTATTCTTTACTAAGATCTTTGTTGAAGGAGAGTCTAAAAGAACTATGCTATATGAGTGCATCAAAAGGGTAAAATAAACATTAGGGATGAAAGAATACTATTGAAACTAAAGGATAATGCTTGCTTAAGAGCAAATTAATAGAAGCTGGACATGGAATAGTTTAAGCGAGAGACTTGGAAAAGATTTCTGTCAGAGGATTGGGGTTCTTTTGACTGCCTGTGAACTGGGAAGAAAATTGTCTCATTTTAAGGTGGTACTGTCCAATTTATGAAGAGAATGATTTGATGTAGATGAATTGTGTGATAGGATGAAAGAGGACCAGAAGACTCGTTATGCCCTGCGTAATTCTTAGCTGGTACCTTGAAGTACATAAGGAACCAAAACTCCTGACAGTGTCAGAAGTATTTGGTTCATCAGAATGCCAGTATGAGTAGCAGTTTGAAGAATAGATACTTCATTTTGTCTAGATCATCTTCAGTTTCCCCAGAATATTCAAAGTCAATTTCTAGTATTTATCAAAGACAGTTCAAAGTGACTGATTTTTCAGGGCAAGGACAAAGTTTTGAAGATAAAAATACTTGCCAGTGGTTCTGCAGCTCTTATTTGGAACATCTTATCTTCTCTATGATTTTGAGAAAACCTATTCTTTAATTCTTCATGTAGTCTTCCAGCCCTTGACTTTGATTTGATTTAATTAGATTTTAACACTCAAAATTCCGGGCAGGTTGGGTTCCAGTTCTACAGATGCTTCTGTTTGACAATAGGTGGAAGAAGTATTACTTTGACTTTGTTTCCCAATGTACTCCATTTGTTTTTAAAGTCAGAAGAAGCTTGTAAAGGATGAAAACAGAGCTGCTTCTGCTCCAGATGTATCTCCTTTCTGTATTCTTCATATTTTCTCTTTCTTTTTTTAAGAAGGATGAGAATTTGAACTTACCTTTTCAGCCTGTGCCCATCTGTGTTGGTTTGAGCTGGCAAAAAGCCAACTGCTCAAGACAGAGTAGGTTCTTTCCCCCTGCTGAGAAAAGGGAGAAAAAAGACTTCTGGACACTTAAACTTAACAGTTATATATTTATACAGAAAAGAAAAAAATTAAACAAAACTACCATATAACACACATCTACACAAGTTAGAAATAACAGTAACTCCTCACTCCCCATCAAACACAAATCCCACTATTCTAGCAACAAATCACCCAAGAGAACTCAATCTCCCGAGGGACAGACCCAAGTGGAGAGAAGACTAAGGCTAAATATTTTACTTTCCTAAGATACCATAGCAGCAACCAACGGTAGGGCTTGGTCCAGGAAAGCAACACAAAACTTCTTTCCCAGACAAGCAACCGTGAGGAATTGAGAGAACTCCTCCTACTCTACTGTATTTATATTTCAGTTTGCGTCATCTGATATGAAATATTTCTTTAGTTGCTTAAGGCAGGTGGCACCTGTCCCCATGTAAGACTATTTGCTAAACTGAGGCCTACCAAAAGGCTTAACTAAAACTACCACACCATCTCAGATCACAAGTGACATTTATTTGTGACAAAGTTTATATCAACCCTTGCTGGTTCAGCTAAAGTGGAAGCTCACCTTAACTTAAAAAGCTACAGCTTTGCCTGCAAAGCAGAACACTGGAACTTCCATGCTGGATTATGCTGGATTCTCCCTGGAGTTTTAATGTGTTGTATTCACGGCATTCATTATTGCATATTATATGCCATGCTCCAAACTTCTTTCACAGAGAGCACAAAGCCATTACAGCCTTAGCCACTCAGGAGTGTTCAATTTCTGAAAGTCTGTTCAGGTTCTGGAGATCCCAAATATGACAGTGAAGTACAGCAGTCCAACACTCATACAGCAAACAGGACATTAAGTCAGGCAGTCTTCTTGAATGTTGCATGGTGAAGATAGGGAAATGGACAAAGGATAATTTCCTGAGGGATGTAATACTAGGAAGATGTAATAAAACCTGTTATTCCCAAAAGGTGAATGGTATTTTTGTCTCAATCCACATTTCCAGTAACTTCCACAACTTCTGGAAAAAAAGTATTCTATTAGAAAGGGGCCAATGGAAGTTGCCTTGAAGTTCACCTAATGCTTCATTTTTTCTTCTATTGCTGAGGCTGGGACCCTGTTGAATAGCATCAAGATGAGTTATTTTATTTCCAGCAGGTATCTGGGTGCATTTTTCTGGTCTTGCTTTTCATTGCAAGCGTTGGGAGCCTTGAATACAAGGAAGCACAAGTCGCAGGATGGCTATGGAAATTTTGCTCCACATTGAAATCCCAGAGACTATCAGTCTGCAACTGTAATTTTAATTATGTAGGATTATTCTGTGCCTTTTAACAGCAACTACTCAGAATTTAAGAGGAGTCTGGAGACTTCTGGGGACAGGAAAGTTAGATTAGAGTTATTACCAGACAGCTATTTCAAGATTACTACCCTCTGAATAGCAAATCCCCCATCCCCATGGAACACAAACAAAACAAACAGTTTACTTGTCCTTCCAAGATTCTTCAGGCATTGAACTCATAACTTGCAATTTGCAGTCCTTGACCTCTACACTTCCTGTGTAGAAAAAACCTTGATCTTTAAAGTTTCCAGTCAAATAAAGGTCCTAAAATTAAAAAACATGGATACTCATTTGGTTTCACTTTTTGATGTGTAAACACTGAAGTTCTTTATTTCATGTGTGTGAAAAGGGATGGGGATGGTGGGGAGTGCATAACTAAATCTGTATTGTTGTTTTTTCCACTTCTGTGAAACTCCACCTGGAGTACTGTGTTCAGCTCTGGGACCCTGTGACTAAAGGGGCCACAAGAGAGCTGGACAGGGACTTTTTACAAGGACATGTGGTGGCAGGACAAGGGAGGTCTTTAAATCGAAAGAAGGTAGGTTTAATTTAGATATTAGGAAGAAATCCTTTACTGTGAGGGTGGTGAGGCACTGAAACAGGTTGCTTCGAGAAGCTGTGGTTGACCCATCCCTGGAAATGTTCAAGACCAGGCTGAATGGGGCTCTGAACCATCTGGTCTAGTGGAAGTTGCCACTGCCCATGGCAGGGTGATTGGAACTACATGATCTTTAAGGTCACTTTGGAACCTAATCATTCTGTGATCATGATTTATGGGAGTAGGCTGCTAAACTCTTCCCAACATAAAACAACCTCATAGCCTCCTCCATTGCATTGCTTAAGGCTGAGCTTGCATGACTGCCCAAGCCACTCCAGCACACTGCTGAGAAGGGCTTGGCTCCTACATTAGTATCTGGAGAAACTTGAGCTGTGTTCCCCCCTGCCACAGCTCTGCCATTGTATTCCTATTGAGGCAGCATATTTTTCTCCTGGGCATTCCACAAGTGGGATGAACATCTGTTCTTCTGAAAGTCAGTAGAGAGGCAACAGGCTTGCAGTAACTGCTGAGCTAACACTTGGTCCCAGTGTTGACCCATTCTACATTCTTTCAGTATAGGAGTTCCAGGACAGTGTAGTTAATCTGGTAAATGAAGAACCAGGTGTCTCTGCTGCAATTTGAACTTTCTGTGGTCAAATGTTATTTATGACACATTGCAGGAAACTGTTGTATTTGTGTAAAATTAAGATGTGGAAAGAGTTAACCAGGTGGCCACATACACACTGAGTGATGAGATTAAGAAGTAATATTTAACAGCTCCCTCATTTGCTGAACACAGCCTAGCAAATGTACAGAATTGAAAAGAGATGGAAAAACAGTGTTAGATCCTGTAATTGAAAATGTTTACCATAATGCATATCTTTCACTCCAGAGCAAAAAAACCTTTTATACATCATGTGTGTGACATAAAAATATTATGTGGAAATGATACTGGTGTAAACATACGAGCAGTTGCACTGATGATTTACATTCACAAGTGCTTCTGCCTTTATCCACTACACAAAAGTATGGTTGCCTACTCAGAAACCCAACTGCCCAGGACTTGTGGTAAAATGACAAAGATCTTTGTATATTTTATTAGGTTTTAGTTCAACATGCAAGCGGGATTTCTAATTTCCTTACCACATGAAAGGTTTAACCTTCTGATATGAAATACACATGGTATTTAAAAATAAGCAACAAACTGGATGCATCTGCAAACTGGGCCCATCTTCAAAACTGGACATCTTACAGATACATGGGGCTCTCCATTTTGACCTAATTTCCTCTGACTAGGTCGACACTCTCCTGACTTGCCCAAGTAAGCTCAATATGCATGTGATTCTCCAGCCTGTCTAAGAAATGAATGAGCCTGTTTTTAAATGTAAATCGCATTTGCTTATAAGCTATCTGCCCTCTCTCTGGCCGTTTTTGAGAGCATTTTCTTATGCTGTGCCAGAATCCACAATCTCAGGATGTGGAATGTTAGGGTTCATTCCTGGCAGTTCCCATTATTCCCTGTGTATGAAACAGTTCATGAATTTGTCTCATCCTTGTTTGCTCCTAGTGGTACTATCTACATTCATAACTGTGGCAGCAAGTTCCACAATTTTAGTACCCATTGTGTAAAAAATCACTTTCTTCTGAACTTACCTTCTACTAATTTTGAGTGTTTTCCTGCTGCAGTATTTCAGACTTTGTTAATAACAATTCTGCAGTTGTTCCTGATTGACCTCACTTTACCCATCATATTAATGAGTTTATAAGCTTCATCCTGAGTTTAGTTCTCCTGTTCTGTGCCTCTCCAATCATATTATCTTCTACTCAAGCTGTGAAGACCAGAACTGTACACTGAAGGCATATAAGGGCCCAAGACTTTGGAAAGTGGCAGAATTAAGCCCTGTACTGTGTTGTTGGTACCTGTGCTAGTGATGCTCAGTGTCTTGGGTTTTTCTGGTAGCTGTTTCCCACTGTTGATGTTGGAGATGGCTTCAAAACCTTCTTCCACCAGCTGCCATTGCTGGGTGTAATTATAGATTACTAGGTTATTACACCTAGTTATTATGCATGTAGTTAACTACATTGAAGCTCATCTGCTGCCTGCTCTCTCAGTTTAAAAAACCTCTTCAAGAACTTAGTATAACCTCTTCACTTGGACTAACTGACAATACCCTCCCATCTTCAGGCCACTGAAGATGGTAAATGCAGCTGGTCCTAACACTGACCTCTGGGAACTCGGCTAGTGCTTGCTCTCAGTCCTGAGAAGTGACCTTGAAGTCCTGCTTGCTGCTTCTTGTCCTTTTAACCAGCCTTCAGTCCATAAAAAGGCCTTGCAGCAGCTTTATTTTTTTTTAATAACCTTTGATGTAGAGCCCTATCAAAGATGTTTTGAATATCCACATATGTTTTGCCTGCTGTTACCACCTTTATTCATACACATACTTTGGACCTCCCACTTGGTTTGTAGAGTGGGATCCCTTTCTACAGATAGTTTTGTCCATCCATCAGCTCTCTTGCATAGTTGCTCTTTATAATGGTAGTCATACACCTGCAGTTTCCCACCTACATACCTTCAAACTCTGGTGAATGCTGTTTGGTCCTGGTAATGTTAACCAGCTTCTCTATTTGCTTAAAAAAAAAAATTTTCTTCCTGTAATCCTCTAACATTTTCTGTTTCAAATCTTATTTCCTATTAAATAAAATCATTCTTAAGTTGCATTAAATGGGAGGCTTACACAAATGCTGCAAACCAGACCCTGTAAAAGTTTTGTTTCTTAGTTTAGGCATTCTTGCATCTTGCAAACACTCCTTCTGCACTTCTTCAACTTTTATGTACCCATTTGTGCTGTCGTAACAACTCGTGTGACAGACCTAGCATATTGAAATTTATAATGAGGCAGTCCTCTTCCTTTTCTAGTCAATGGCAAGATCAGATGCAAGACAATGTAAAGACCCTGAAAGAAAAAATCAAAAAAGTCTCCTTTTTTCCAGTCTTAGCTAAATAAAAAGTATCTCTGTGGGAAGCTGATTGAGCTGTCCTTTGTTTCACTGTGCTCCCCAGCCAGTGCTGCAGTAGATCATCAATTCACAGGAATACAAAGCAGTGCCCTTGTTGGATGTCTAGGGTACTTCAGCTCCTAAAACCTGCAACACTTCATGACTTAGCAAGTTCCCACTTGCATCTGAAGTAAATTTTCAGTATTAAGCTGGTTGTTTAAGTGGTTGGGACAGAGACAGTCAGTTGATACATTTGTTATGTCCCTTACATGAGTGGGTCTGCCTGGGATATAAACAGCTCCATCTAGTCTTCAGAAAAGTGCTGACCCAGTGGGTTTTCTTCTTCCCTGTGTTGTTTGTGTGGTTTTGGGAGCATGCCAGTTTTATTGACCTTCTAAGGGCTACCTTCAAGAATAAATTGTATCACAGGGAGCTTTGCTTAGAAAAAAGCTACAACAAAGACATTCTCCATTGTTGTCCTGAAAGCTTACAAGGAGACTGGTTGCAAGTGGCAGTGTCCTTTGAAGGCTGAATTTAGGTCCTAACTCAGATTGAAGTATACACTCATCTCACCCTCATTATATTCCCAGAAATCCTCAGGAGGCGGAACTGAGGACAAAAGTGCAATTCCCCCAGCCACACAGCCTGAAGCAGGGATCAGAATGCTTTTGGACACAGAGCTGGAGCTGGTGCCTGCCTAGAAAAGGCATCAGTGCATACAGCTAGTGCCACAAGTGCTGCATTTTCATGCAACTCGAGTCCAGAGGCTAGTCTGGGAAAGGGAGCCAGGACTGAAAGGCTGGGCACAGGATCACAGCCTTATTGCCTAGGCAGTGTTTTTTTTCTTCTGGCAGCTTGTGCCTGAAGCCCCCTCAAACCTTTTGTTCATTGAAATCAGCACTTTTTTTGGCTATAAACAGTCCTTGAGATGTGTGAGTCATATTTGGGATGTCAAAACCCCTTTAATGGCATGGTATGTGTATGCATTAGGGTATTTGATCCAGATAGTAAGTGAATGAAAGGGAGGCAACAGAGGGACACTTGAAACATTATGAAGAAAAACATTGATAACAGAGGGTTAACATGTTTTTCCCATAAATGTCTGATTTCTTATGCCCATTATACACTCACCTTGTTCAGTGCCTTGGCAGAACAGCCCAAACCTGTTCCCGCCATGGTCAGCCTTACACCTTCCCACTCCTGCACCGTTCCACACCCTCCAACACCCCCTTCTTTGAGCTTCAACTTTGGAATCCTCTCCTAAGGATGGTGCTGCAAGTTCAGGGCCTTTGGAGGCTCAGTTTCCATGGCAGCCAGGCTCCTCTGCTCCCAGACAACAGCTTAGGAGGAGAAGGGAAGGCGAGCAAGACAAAGTCATTAAATGTGCCCATTAGTATGCAGGGCCAGGCTGCGGTGGCAGTGGTAGGGGTTCCCGGGTGCACAGCAACCACGGGAAGATGGCTGTGGCAGACGGGAGCTGAAGGGCAGGGTACTGCACGGGACCCACTCTCTTACAGATGAGTTCTCCAGCATCACTCACACCCCACAAGCTAAATGGGGTGTGAAAATAGGGAAAGGCCATAATTTCCTGCTCAGCAGGACGAAAATTATGCATTCTGAAATTTGTGCATTGGATGACCATGGTGATATTTACCTGGAGAACTGCAGAGAGGAGAAGGGGAACTTAAGTCAGATGAAGATTTGATATTTTCTCTGCTGCCTCTTATCCTGTAGCATATGGCAGAACTCAACTTTCAGAAAAGATGCAGCTTGAAGACGAGGGTGTATTTTCATGGGAACAGGCAACAGGACTCTGCTGGATTGTAGTTCTATCCCAAGCAGCATGCTGCCCCCTCCTGTATAGCATCCAGTTTCTGTTGGATATATTCTTTTTATTTCTTGGCCTAGTCTGGTGGGTTTTTAAAAAAATTTCTCCGTTCTGTTAGATGGTTGCAACATTTTGTCCTGGGTTGACAATATTTCAGTAAAAACTGCTTCTACTTCATGCATCTGTACAGGAACTGTAAATTTTTTTGTAATGTTTCTGAATAAACAATAAAATGTGACAGTCTGCTGTGGTTTAACCTCAGCCAGCTACTAACTACTATGCAGGCCCTTGCTCACTCCCCACCTCTAGTGGGTTGAGAGGAGGATCAGAAAGAAGTAAAACTTGTGGGTTGAGATCAGAATAGTTTGATAATTGACATAAAGTAAAATATTCTAATAAATATTACATTTAATATTTATAGTATCAATAATATTATTAATGTAATGAAAAGGAGAGAGAAGAATAAAATCCAGGGATAAAGAGAGATGCACAATACAACTGCTCAGCACCAGCTGACCAATGTCCAGCCCATCCCTGAGCAATTATCAGTGGCTCCCAGCCAGTTCCCTCTGGTTTATATACTGGGCATGACATTCTATGGTATGGAATATCCCTTTGGCCAGTTCAGGTCAGCTTTCCTGGCTATGCTCCCTCATGGCTTCTTGTGCACCTGCTCACTGGCAGAACATGGGAAACTGGAAAGTCCTTGACTTAGGGTAAGCACTACTTGGCAACAACTGAAACATGAGTGTGTTATCAACATTATCCTCATACTAAATCCAAAACACAGCACTGTACCAGCTACTAAGAAGAAAATTAGCTTAATCACAACTGAAACCAGGACATAATCAGAGACTGTTAGATAGATTAATTCTGTTGTGATACAATCATGCTAAAATATTTAATCTCTAAAAGAAGAGAATTTCTAAGTACCTTAATAGGACATTGACTGATGGTATTTCAGATTGGATTTCTTTTAGCAACTGATGACCACTTTCTCCCATCATTTCACTTTCCATAGGAAGAGACTGCCTAGAGAAATTTCAGAAGGGTTTGCCTATTAATAAATCATTTTGCTGTTGCTGCTTTTGTTTACGCTGTAAGATAATCCATTCTCTTCCCAATATTTGTTTCTTCACTATAGTATGTTTTAATACAGTGGTACTGTATTGAGCCACTCCTCATGCCCCCTGTCAGCCTCTCACTGTGCAAAACTGCCCAGGGCTTGAAACACGCTGGGAATCCCCTGAATGTTGTGCTCCCACATATTCAAGGAGGTGCCGCTGTCTGCAAGAAGCTGCCCCCTAAAAGCATAATATTCCCTTCCACCTCCCAGCCCTCCAGCAGCAGCCACTGCTAAGGTTTGTCTTAACAGACCTCTGTAGGTCTTTGCTTCATTTCAGAACCCATTTAGAGGATGCATAATATCAAAAAGCATGCTGTAGAATGTGTAACCTAAATTGAGTATCAGTCACATTTTCTTTTTAATTATCTGAGTACATTTTGGTTTAAGTTTCCATTCAGCATCTGGGTGCTTTGTTTTGCTGGGAAACACCAACATTTTTCATTTTAAAACTTCTTGCTCAAACCTGTGCTCAAAATTTTAAGAAAGTGATAAGCACTTTTGCCTAATACAGAATCAAAGGCATTTCAAAACATCAGTAATTCTCAGGAAGATAAGAACTTTTTATGATCACAATGGTTTTGTTTAGTAGAATAGTAAGGGTACTGTAGCAGCCTAGGTAGAAGTTAATTTAAATCAGTTGGGATTTATTGGGAAAGAGAAGTTTCAGGGGAGACATTCTCAGTTCAAAGGTACAGGGGGAAGGGGGAACTTTTCTGTTGCCTTCTGTTCATCCCATCCTTTCACTCTCCTGCTTCTGATTCTTCTGAATCACAATGTGTTAACATGATAGTCAAAAGTTACTGTGATTCTTCTGTCAGTCAGTCTTCAGAGTAAATGTTCCATTCAGACTAAGTACAACCATCTCTTTCTCAATTCTTCTCTCTTCTCCTTTTTATTGGCAATACAGAACAAAAAGATCTAGGGCTCAGTTGCACAGGTACTGCTTCTGGATAGCATTGCACCATATAAAAATATTATCCATCATTTCAGAATAGTAAAAGATGGTTCAATCCTAGAACCAGGATCCCACCTCATGCTTGTAGATACAGTTCTACCTTTCATTTAAGTTATGGCATTTTTCTCTTTCTTTGCATACACAATCCTATTATTCTCATAATTAAGAGCGATAATATAGTGTTAACATAAAATAATAATTTTTAAATACATTTAAATCTTGACAATAAAAATGATATGAAGATTTTTCCATTATATGTTATGTAATGATAACATTAATTATTCTGGAGATGAATTTGGGACAAATACATTGTAGTGATTTGTATCCATCCCACTGCTAATAATCAACAGAAAGTGTATAGTACTGCCTCCCTTGCTCTCCATCTGAGAGCACCATGAGCAACTTGCATGGCCCTGGCATGGTCCCCCAGAGATTTAATTTCACCCCTGGTGCTAAAGCATGATAATAGAATGCAAGCCTTGGACACAAGTAATAAAGATATTTACAGGTACCTAACTTGCCAATTTTGTATTTCAGCTCAGACTTCTCAGAGAACTAGCTTGTGGATAGTAATGGAAAAGGCTTATAGGCCGAGTGTTGGACACTGTAGAAGAGATTCCTGTTTCAAATGCAGAATAACCAAATGGTGTACTACTGCTGCAAGGCAGAATACAAATGCATTAAGTGTTTCAGAGGCAACAACAATTGCATCTGTTCCTGTGGTGGCAGACATAATTCCAAGACCTGTAGAAATTTGGGGCCAGTCTGTGTGTGGTTCTTTCTCCAAACCTCTGCCTGAATTTCACCTAGAGAGAGCCCAGAGGCCTGCCCAGAAAGGCCATGCTTCCTGACTGAGTGGAAAGTCCTGTTTCTGGTGGTGACAGCTGAACAGCACAGTTTCATCATGTGTTTTTTTAACAGCTGATGAAATCCTCAAGTGGAAGTTGCCTTGTCTCCTGCCAGTAAGGGCCCATGGGGTCTGGTGAAGCTGTGGAAAGTTGCCTCTGTGTTCTCTCACAGTTCTGGCTTTATTCCCTCATTAATTCTTTACCCATCACTTGCAGAGGATAAACAAATGAGCAAGGAGCACAGTTTTGTGCCCTCCATGATGAAGAGGTGAAATTATAGTTACTCTCTTTCTGAGTGTGTGTTCTTTTCAGCAGTGTTCATTTTGACTATTGCATTCCTGCTGCTGAAGCAGAAAAAGGTTGAGGCTTCTTGTGACGTGGCTGTGTTCTGACCATAGGACATCTTACACAGGAGGCTCTTAATGTTACTGGGTATTTACTGAAGTAACTGATAGGCGCTTGCAGGATTTGAGCTGCAGGAGTCTTCCCAGACTTCAGGCCATTCAAAAGGGGCCTGACTGCAGTAAATAAAAGCGTATGTGGGACATAGTGCTCACTGATGACTACCTGTGTGCTTGCTTATTGGAGATGCTTTGCAATAGAAAGAAGGCTGGGTGGTCATACATTCCTGCATGTCCTGGTTTATGGTTGTGACCATTTTGCTTTTTCCCCAACTCCTTTTTAGCCTCTATGCTCTTCCCATCCCCCACCCTCTTGTTCCTTCTATTGATACTCATCTTGATTCCTTTCCCTATTCCCCAGGGTGAGGGTGCCATGTTGTTGCTTCATTTTGCAGATGCTCCATCATTAAAGTGCACTGTCTGAGCATAAATAGGCCCTTATTTGAGCAAGGGCACTGGGGGAGTAACCCATATTGGGTTCATTTAACAAGGAACATTTCCCCCTGCTTTCTCTAGAGCCAAGACAGTCTTGTAGAAAATAGTTTTCTTTGTCTGTTATTGTGTCCTCCTGCCACAGAAGGACATGGACTCTAGGCAGCTCTCTGACCTTAAAGAGCAAGAACTGAGTTGCATTTTGTTCAGGAATTGTCATACTTAATGCCTGGCTGATAGAAGCACATTCTGTATTGGCTCACATATGATATTCATTTGTTATCTC
>JAOXXN010000464.1:131485-147278 GCA_026770055.1 Myrmophylax atrothorax | reverse complement strand
ACTTTTATCCTGTTGGCAGAAAAAGCATCTCTAGCCTTTAGAGAATATACAAAGTGCTATGGCACATTACTGCAGTGTCACTCTGCAGGAATCGTGGGAACGTAGAACATTAATGAGGAAATCTGTTTGCCGAGGCTTTGTAATTGGTTGCTGTGATTTTTAATTCACAGTAATCAAGTACTCAAAGCCAGAAATTGGAAAAAAAACCCCAACAAACAAACAAACAAAAAACAAAAAAAAACAAAAACAAAACAAAACCACAGCAACCAGGGAAGAGGTATGTAATCCCATGCCTGCAAAAGCTGGGGATTCCATCTGATGTCCTCTCCAGGAGTCCTGGAGCCTCCCCAAAAATTGCCACTAGGATGTAGGAGGAAGAAAGATTACTCCTGTTCTACCTTGTCTTTGTCCTATCCTTTGGTCAGCTGCTGCAGCACCCTACAGCACAGTTGTGGACCCTCAAAGCCCTCCATGAACCTCAGCACGACAACCTCCAGTGCTCCTGTGGTAAGACTGGGTTGCAGCTGGAAGTGGAAGTGTGGCCAATCCCTCCTCATGGTGCTCAGATGAGGGAGGCATAAGTGTGTATTGTTCGAGTGGTCATTGTAACATTATTAGTTGATCTGCTTGAATGTTGAAAGGCTCTACAGAGAGATCTTGATGCACTAGATTGATGGGCTGAGAACACCTGCATGAGGTTCAAGGCAAAATGCTGGATCCTGCTCATGGGTCACAACAACCTCATGCATCTCTGCAGGCTGTGTGAAGAGTGGTCTGAGAGCTGCTCAGCAGAAAGGGACTTGGGAGTGCTGGTAAACAGCAACTGAACATGAGCTAGCAGTGGGCCCAGGTGGCCAAGAAACTCAGGCCAGTTTCGAGAATATTGTCACCAGCAGGACAAAGGAAGGGATTGTCCATCTGTATTCAGCACTGGTGAAGCCACACCTCAAATCTTGTGTTCAGTTTTGGGCCTCTCACTTCAAAGAGGACATTGAGGTTCTGGAGCATGCCCAGAGAAGGGCAACAGAGGTGGTGAAAGGTGTAGAGCACAAGCCTTAGGAGGAGCAGCTGAAGAAGCTGCGGTTGCTTAATCTGGAAAAGAGGAAGCTGAGGGGAAACCTTTTTGCTCTCTACAACTACCTGAAAGGAGATTGTAGTGAGGTGAGGATCAGTCTCTTCTACCATGTCGCAAGTGAAAGGACAAGAGGAAATGCACTAGAGGAAGTTCAGATTAGATCTTAGAAATTTTTTTTTTCTGAAAGATTGGTTAGGCATTGGAATAAGTTGCCCAGAAAGGTGATGGAATCACTGTCTCTGGAAGTGTTCAATTAGCGTCTGGATGCAGCACTTGGGGATATGGTTTAGGGTGATTATGGTGATGCTGTGGTTGGACTAGATGATCTTTCATGTATTTTCCAACCTTGGTGAATCTGTGTGATGATTCTGTATGATTATTTCTTGAGCCTTTCCCAGCCCATGGTTTGTATCTTATCTGTGCAGCCCTATATACAACCTTTGCATTCCATATTTCTTTAGGTTGGCTTCCCCCGGCTCTACCCACTGTCTCCTGTCTCCAGCAGGAGCATAAGGCTTCATTTAGTTGTTCTCTGTAAGAAAGCATATCCATTTGCTAGCAAACATCAGACAACAAGGCCTTGAATTTTCATGGCAGCTTGGCAGTAGAAGCTGGAAGAGTGACCATGGCAAGATAGAGACAGGTGTATTTTTAATTGGCAGAAAGTGAGCAGACTTCAACAAACTAAAATTAGATGCTCTCCTTCGAGACTTAGCCACAGTCTAAGAAGCTAGAAGCTTAATGTTTGCAAATAGATCAAAACAGTGTTCAAGGCCAGCTTCTCTGGCACTTTTCATTAAAAAGTTGGTTGCTGGAAGTGGTGACAACTGGAATGACATTGTACTGTTCAAAGTGCAACATTTCATACGTGGGGCAGTGTGGCAGTTTTTTCTTGAAAGAGCTTCTTCAGTGAACATCACAGTTCGCTGATTGGGCGTGGCATTGTTTGCACATTGCAAAGGCTAATTGACCAGGCTTCCTGGTTTATATTCTAGCCCAATATTGCTAGTAAAAGCAGCTAGTGAACATAATACAAAGCCATAGCTAGGCTAAGGTATGCTTGCTTTCGTAAACTGACATTTGGAAATAAGTAGTTAAGTCTGTACTTCTGTAGAAGTGCAACTCTAAATAAAAATGAACCATGGTATTATATGGTATTATGGTAATAATGCAGCTACTTTCAGGTAAGCATCAAGAAAATCTATCCTAGTTTGTATAAATAAAGTGGTCATTTTTACAGCTTCAGCATGTATTTTAAAGTGATAGAATAATAAGTTAAAACTTCAATGCTTTTAGTCCTGTCATAACCTTAGCTAGACTGAATATAAAGGTGTTATTTACCTATAACTGTAGTCTGCTTAGCACACAACCATTTGAAATTCATGTGTAGCAATCAGCACTGCAATTACAGTGTGCATAGCAGGGACTTTATACTCCAGAATGCTGGTGATACGTGAGAGCTGTGTAATAACTTGCATTTCTTAAAGAAAATGGAAAAGGCATCCCTTTGAAGCACTCGGAACCTTTAAACTTTAGTTAGTGCAGTCATGTTTTCATTCATTGGTGCTTCTTGGAAAACACCTCATAGCCTTGCTGAGAATATGGCAACAACAGCAAAAAGGCAGCCCACGTCTCATCACTGCTGTTATGGCATAACCTTAGGTGCTTGGACTCATCAGATACAGATCAAAAGAAGCTCTCAACAGACTGACAATTTGTTTCAGGCATCCTGCAAACAGTTGTGTCAAGTCCCAGGCTTCAGTTCAAAAAGCTCTGAAGTATGTGCTTCATTTTAAGCATACAACTATGCACAACTAAGCACAGCCCTTAATGCTTTTCTGAGCTGAGTGAGTGTTGACTCAGTAACCACTGATTTTAATAGAGAAGAAAATGTACTTTAGAAGTGCCTTTGGCTCTGATGTATGCTTTCGAAACAGAAGATGCTCTTAGACCACAGGTAGATTTACAGCCTGCCACAGGTGATGCTCAGTGGTGCACAGATACTGTCTTCATTGTAAAGCCATCTGTCAAGAAGAGCACCTCATATAATACTTTTGTTGATATTTTGAAAGGTAATAAATTATATCTTAAAAAAGCTGCTGAGGTATTGGAAGTAACTTTGTCTAAAATGATTGATGCTGGCAATGATACACATGAAGAGACCTCAGGACTTCTCCATCCTGGTCAGTTCCTCTATCCAGTGAAGTCTCGTGCCTTTGGGGACAGAAATTGACACAGCTCCAGGCAAGATGTTGTGGGAAGAACACCAAAGAGCCCTGTGGCATGTTCTTATCTGTATTCTTGATGTCAATACTAGCAAGTTAGTCATGCTAGCACTGCAAAGAGGCACAGCTGGGTGTGTGATCTTACAGATCAGTTCATCACAGAGCCGTCATTTGGTGTCAGTTTATCATCACTCTAGAAGTGTGTCATTCATTTTTCTGTCTTCAGAAACTCAGCATGGAGTCCTCCCAAAAATACATTGTGCATCTATAATGAAGAACCATGGGAAAAGAAGATTTGGAGAGTGGGTGGGGTTTCTTTAATTATTTTTCAAAATCTCTTGATTTAAAATATGACAAATAAGAAAAAATAGAAACACATTTTATTGTCTATAGCTTTCATTAATTTTTAAGGGAATGAGTCAAAGAAATTGGTGAAGAGAACCAGTAGCAGAGGTTACATGATGAGAAGATCTAAGAGCCATTTTAATATTTGATGAGATCAAAAGGTTCTCGTCACTAGCTGTCTTTTAAAGGCAGTTGCCCTTTGTCTGGGTCTATGTGGCTGCCTGTTTCTAAAGGACTAACTTTTCTGATTTTCTAATTATATACTTCACAAGACAGGGATAAAAGTGGTGGCTTGAAAGTGTTTGGTTGTCATGTCTGTTTAGGCTATGATAAGATGGGAAATGGAGTGTTTTCGTCTTAGCATGTTGGTGTGTTCAAACTTTCCACATCATTGAGGGACTTCTTAGTCAAAGCTGATGAAAAATACCAAAGCACAGAGCCTTACAGCCACTGTACCTGCAAGAGAGATAAACTGTAACTCAGAGAAAAATGGGCCAAATTGAGAAAAGCACCTAAAAATGTATATACAATGAAGTGTACGGGAATTGGGTCCCCTTTTGAATGGCTCTGAAACCTGTGCACAGCATCCTGTATTGAGTCAGAAGCAAATGCACAATGTAGCCAGGAACTGAAATCAGGAGCTGTGCCTTTCATTCAGCAACCTGTCAAGAAATACTCCTCTCTCACTTGCATGGTGATTGTCCCACTCTGCTCTGCACTGGTGAGGCCTCACCTTGCATATTGTGTGCAGTTTTGGGCACTGTAATATAGGAAAGACATTAAGCTCTTAGAGTGTCCAAAGGAGGGCAACAAAGATGGTGAAGGGCCTTGAGGGGAAGCTGTATGCGGAGCAGCTGAGGTCACTTGATGTGTTCAGCCTGGAGAAGAGGAGACTGAGGGGAGACCTCACTGCAGTCTCAAACTTCCTTGTGAGGGGCAGAGGAGGGGCAGGCACTGTTCTCTTCTCTGTGTTGACCAGTGACAGGACTTGGGGGAATGGCCTGAAGTTGTGTCAGGGGAGTTTGGGATGGAGATTAGAAAAACATTTCTCACTCAGTGGATGGCTGGGTACTGGAACAAGCTCTGCAAGGAAGTGGTAACAGCCCAAGCCTTGCAGAGTTCAAGAAGCATTTGGATGATACTCTCAGGCACATGTTGTGACTCTTGGGGATGGTCCTGTGCAGGGGTAAGAGTTGGATTCAACGATCCTTGCGGGTCCCTTCCAATTCCACATATTCTCTGATTCTGTGAAGTCTACGAAAGTTTTAGCATGACTTGCTGTTTTTATAAAGTCAGTAGTGAGCATGGACTTGTGGCAATGCACAGAACAGGATTGAGCTCTCGCAGCCATAGCTGTGTTTCCTATGCTACGCTAGCACTGAGTTATTGAGAAAAACTGGAAATGGATGTTCTGTAGGATTTAAAAGTATTGTGAACTCTGATTGAACTTCTGTCGTGTTTTCCTTACATTTGCTTTTTCAACATGAGAACAAGGAGGGCATTATTTATACAAGAAATTAAAAATCCCACAAGTAAAAATGATATTTTGAATTGACAGAATCCTGAAAGTGCAAATATGGTTTCATAACTAAATATGTTTTCAAATAGGAAAATTTAGATGTCCTTGAAAAACCTTTTTTTTTTTTAATTTTCCTTGGAAATATTCTCAGCTGTCATGGTGCAAAAGTAATTAGCATATCTGTATATACATATCAGAACATCTCAGTGGTTACACTATCTTAAAAGAACTTTCTTTATTAGTGGGATCTGGTCAGAATGGTATATTCCAGGAACAATAAATTGTTCAGAAGCTGGAAATAAGAGATTTTAGAAAATTTAAATTAAGTTTAAGAAACTTAAATTTAAGGATGTATCATTCTGGGGAAAATTAAAAATGTTCTAAAAGCTTTTAGAAAGGCATTGATTCAGTTAAGGTCCCGTTCAACAACAGTTGAATTGGGGTAGAGTCCATGTCTTAACAAGTTGTTTATTATCAAGGGAATAGATCCAAAGGACTGGATTTTTTTTAAAAGGCTGTGTTGGACTGGGTGGTTAATGTGGAATAAAATAATTTGATGCATTAACTGTGGAACTTATTAACAGAAAATAGCATTGCTTTAATTCAGTCAAAATTAGGATATTAAACCATACATGCAGTCACGCAGTCAGATCCCTGTGTTTTCATGGATTTCAGTTGTCACTGAGTTTCAAGGAGAATCATTCAGTGCAGATTTCATTTAATGAATCTTTTTTAGTTTCTTGAGTTTCAAAATGGTGAGTAAAACTGGTCAAATTTAGAGTACATTGGTAGTGTAATATAGAGCTTCCTTTTCCTTGTGTACAGTGTGCCAAGTAAACATTAAAGATTAGTTTGAACTTCAAACTGTCTCTTGAGATTTTGTTGAGAAACCTATCATGGTACTGATTGCTGCTGAGGGGCGAGGACTTTGGACCATGAATTCCCAGTTCTTTAAAGCTCCTTGCAGTGAATGTTACCAAATGGGATAAAAAGAAACCATGGATTCTCCTTATTTAGTGTCTTGGTACTTCCTTGTGATGGTCTGAAGGAACTATTTCTGACTCTTTCATTTGTTTTTCTCAGGTTGGGGGTCACACCATGTTGCCCATTCGTTGGATGCCTCCAGAGAGTATAATGTACAGGAAGTTCACCACAGAAAGCGATGTCTGGAGCCTGGGGGTTGTATTATGGGAAATCTTTACTTATGGCAAACAGCCATGGTATCAGCTCTCAAACAATGAGGTGAGTGTTACACATTCTCAAACTGCATTAGGAAAGCTGTCACAATAATTATTGGTGTTACTTCTCTGGAGAATGGACAGTAACAAATTTATTTAATAAGGGCAAACACTGATATCAACTATTTATTGGGTTTTTTATAAACTCTGTGGTTGAGTTTATTCTTTTTCACCCTTTTCTCCCCTGAGTCAATGGAAAGTGTCCAAGCAGAGCTAGAACAGTTAGAATGTAGCTTTTTGCTTTATATAGGATAGAGTCTGCTCTGGGTATTGAGAAGGACCACCAAGCAATGAAAAGGACCTTAGCTATCTCCTGAACAGGCATATCATATGTGGTATTGTTGTAGAGTGGTTGTCTGTAACTATTCTTGAATAGATTGAAGCAATCTAGATATCTGTTGATTTCCAGGCAATCACAAGTAACAAGTTGAAAATTTAACCTCCTTCCAAGATAAGGTGAGGTTGATAGATGGATAGAGAAAGACAATATGGGATTAATTCCTAGCTATCATTCCCTTATGTGTGGAAGGGGCAGCATAGGTGAACTTAATATGAGTGAAGTTATTGCACCTTGACCACTTGCATTACAGTTATTTTTCCATATCACTTAAATGCTGCTCATGCATCTACCTAGAAATGCAGCCCTTGGCAGAGAAGGGTGTATGACCTCCACCAGTGAGGCTGTTGTGGTGATTAAAGTTAACTCTTGCATGGATGAACTCCACGTAGTTGGCACAGCTGTGCTGATCCTTTCCCTGTGATTTCCCATAGGTGATTGAATGCATCACTCAGGGCCGAGTCCTGCAGCGACCTCGCACGTGCCCAAAGGAGGTGTATGACTTAATGCTGGGCTGTTGGCAACGGGAACCCCATATGAGGCTCAACATCAAAGAAATCCATTCCCTCCTTCAGAACTTGGCCAAGGCATCTCCAGTCTACTTGGATATTTTAGGCTAAAGCCTCCTGGCATTTCTTCTGGGCTGCAGGAATGAATGTGTTCAACTGCCGCTGAACTCCATTAAAATGTATTCTTAACTGTGACAGTATTAATGACAAAGTTGTGGAGAAGCTTCCAAGGGCAAGCAATGTGCACTTCTCCATCTGTAGACACAGTATTGACTTTTTAGACATTACTGAGATGTATCCTCTCTCTCTCAGTTTCTATCTTTTATTTTTCTTCTCTCCTGTCTTTCTAATCAATTTGGCTTCTGCATTATTGTAACTCTGCATAGACAAAGGCCTTAAAGACATGATCTGTTATATCAGCAGACTCTTCAGTTTGCCCACCACAACTAACAATGCCTTGTTGTATTCATGCCTTTGATGTGGATGAAAAAAAGGGAAAAATATATTTGACTAAAACTTTGTGATTTCTGCAGTACAGCTACTGGAGTTTCTATGGATTCACCTCATTTTTTGCTTCGGCCTGTGAGTGGAAAAAGAAGACTGGTGTTCTCTACATGAAGAATGTTCTTTGCAGAGATAAAGCCAGATGTAAAGAAGAAATTCTTGAGTGATATACTCTCTGGAGGAACTTGAGAATCAGGTGGCATCCAATCCTACAAGAAAACACTGAAATGATTTGATGGAAGGCAAGAGGGGATCTAGCAATTTCCCTGAAGAGTCTTTCTGAGGACTAAAAAGATTGTTTAAGGAGGTGCTTTGCCAGCGCCATTCATTGCCAGAATCAAGTAAAATGGATAAAGATGCTGCCTGCACTGCACTCAATTGTGTTACAACATGATAATCTAAACCTATGTCCTTATTTTGTGTTCTGGTAGGATATTGTCATGCCACTGATGTAAAAATGTTCTCCAGCTAGTCTTTTTTAGTAAAGGCTGAGGCTAGACTTACTTATGTACAGTATTAATTTCAGGATCACATGCTGAAACTAAGGATTTTGATAAGATAGAACGAGCTATAGTTGCTGGGGCAGATGTATCCTATACTGTGCTTGTCCAGCAGCATATTACTTCCTTCCTTAATCCCTTTTCTTTTTGTTGTTAACCATGCCAGTAAAACTGTGCATGGTCTTTGTTGATTAATACCCTTTGTGCAGAAATGATCACTCATCTTTTAGTACACCCTAGTAGGCATAGCAAACTCATAACAATGTAATTTATATTTCATTAGAAGGGGCTAATGGAGGACATTAGCCACATTAAAATGCCTTTACAATATTACAGATACTATAGGCTGATATAACATGAATAATCTAAAGCACGGAGATCACTGGTTATGTTTGAGACATAGCAGGGGATAAAGATCTCTAGAGAAAACAAATTTTTCTGTGGTTATGGCTTGCTATTCAGAGTGTAAATATTCTGAGCTCAGCGCCATGTTTGTATTGGTACTATTGCTGTCATAACCAACATTCACACTTTCTTAAATAACTTATTTTTGTTTGGATTGGCATTGTATGTGTACAACATTTGCATGACCACTGTGTTGACAGTTGCATGGGTATACCTGCTGTTTTTCAAACTAGAAGTTGACAATTTGAAATTTAGAGTTAGGATTATTTTTAATATGAATTCTTACAAATGAAAACCTACCTTATCTATTCCTCAAGACTTTTGCCTCCCTCTGTGAGGGGGCGTTATTGCAAAAAAGTGATCTTTCTTTCCATTTTCTCTTTTTATTATTTCTTATTGATATGAGCCAGATCAAAATAGTTCATCTTCGTGTTGGGGATATTTTATTTAATAAATTAAGCATTTTATTTTTGTAAGTGTTCCCATAGCACATTTAATATATAATTTGCTTGCATGTATTATTTATTGAGGCACTTTAAGTTTTTCCTTCAGAAGCTTTTAGACCTAGCTTATAAAGATTCTGACATTTTCAGAAGAAAACAGTTCACTGGACACTGATGAAGTTTTACCCTTCTCAATGTCATTGAAAAGGCAGCATTACAAATAAACATGACAGTATAACTATAAAGCCATACTCAGTATTTCTTTAATAAACTAGATGTTATTTCTTAACCACTACTGAACTGGAAACATAAAAAGCCAGAGGAAGACTCCTACAAAATGGGCCTTAAGATTTTATCTAGACTGTCTTGGAGGTTCTCACAGGAAACTAGATAAAGACTGAGCATCCAGTCCAACCCATTCTCTTGAGATTATTATTGTTGTGTTTTAAAGGAATTTGACATTTATTTGTTATTTTCAAAATAACAGTGGTGGAAAAGAAAGATATCAAATTCTTCCCTTACAATGCAGTGAAAGGAAGGTGCAGGTGGTGGAGGGGGCTGTTAAGTTTCTACCTGCATATTCTATCTTAGTTTCTTATGAGCTGAAGAAAAAGGCATCTGGAAAACAGGCTCCAGCCTGCAAGCAATCAGGTGTGTTTTGAAAGCACTGAAAGAATGTATACCAAAAATAACCACAAAACCCTGAAAATGTATTTAGTGACATCTTGTTTATGATTTACTAGTGAGAATTTTAGAGTAATTTCAGAAAATAAATAGTATTAAAATGCATTGTGCAATAACATAGCAGTATGTTAAACTTCTAAAGGACCAAATGTTCTACAGAGCCACCAGTATGGGTAACCTTGACCTTTATCATTAATGTTCTTGATAGTGCATAAAATGTATAATCACAGTGGAAAAACTATAAACTGTAGCTATGTATAGTTTGCATTTGTTCATGAAAAGGTGGGTAAGTATAACAGAATGAGCAGACAAGAGGAACAAATATGTTCAAATCACAATGAAGGGTGAGTATATGTGCACATTCATCATACTTGCAGTGTCAGGTTAATCATGTACACAGTAAATATGACAATCAGGCTCATTTAAAAAGTCTTTCTGGACTGTGCTATGAACTGATCATATATATAATATATATAATATATGTGTGTTTGCATATGGCATATATATATATACACACATAGCATATACATGTATGCCTATGTCTGTTGTATTTTATTTATATATGTGCAGACATGCATGCACATTATGTATGGGCTGTGTGTATATGTATAGATTTACATACACCTATGTTATTACAAATTATGATTAGAGTGCTATTAATAAATTGATAAAGTCTGCTGAGTAACCAATTTTTTTTCTTTTGATATTTCTTTTTCTATGTTTGTAAGATTGAACTTTCTAACTGGTGTGCAGCAGAGGCAGTGCTAGAATGCCAGAGATACAACAACAAGTACTTTTCTTCTCCAGATGGTTGCATAAAAACATTTCTTCCATTCCTATCTCACTTGATGATTTTTCACAATGAAATGAGCAGACAAGCTTCCAAGATCAGAAAACATTGTTTTACTGATATTTCTGGGTTTATGCTACTATTGTTTTATAACAGTGCAGCTCCATTTGGATTTTATACTTGTCTGCAGTAACAAAATAGTTCTACAAATGAGCTAGACCATTCAAACTGCAACATGACTTGTAGAACAATGAGAATGACAACATTCTGGAGTAATAATAGTAGCATTTGCCACACTCTGTCCTTCACTCTCAACAGATCCACAGAACTCAGAACTGGCCATGGAGAACAGGTACTTGTAACAGCACCTCATGATGCCAGATGGACTGTACCCTTTTTAAGAGGACTGCATTCATTTTCACCTGTATCTATATATTGTCTGCAGTTTAATAAGTAACTTGTTATTTTTTCTCTTCTTCCTTTTTTGTCCTTTCTTGCTCTTTCTTTATCACTTTCTCTCCTTCTTTCTCTTTTCCTGTCCTTCATTTTTTCCTTCTTTCCTTTTTCACATTCCTTTCTCTCTTTCTCTTTCTTTCACTGTATGCTCCCCACCTTTATAAGAGATTGTAGTTGATGTAGACTTTTACAAAACACTTAAAAAAGAAATTAAGTAACCCAATAAAACTATTAGGTCACTGGATGACTAAGGTATAGTGCATATGTGGTAGAACAAGTCCATGTTTGGGTTGTTGCAGCCTGTAACTGAATTTCAAACACTGCTGTAAAATGTGAGGGAGAGAAGTGGGGAGGAACTGGGGATCAGGTTAGGATTTCTAATCAGAGATCAAGGTTTTGATAGCACAGGAAGTTTTATTTTCTTTTTGTGAGGGCTGGGATGAACCACTGCTGCTTTGAATAAGAGATGCTTTAGAGCCTTAGTTAAAACACCTTTATTTGTGTGGCATGGGGGGATATGCTACATTCATCACAAATATGAAGAAAAAAAGGGAAAAAAAAGAAAAAAAAGGCTACATGTTGCAGGGAAAACACTGTGAAATTCACAATGGTAACCAAGTGACTATTTTGCCATCTTTTAAACATATGTCTCAGGAGAAGAAGTGGGAAATGATGGGTGTGTTATTTTTCCGTCTATGCATTCTGGACAAGGTCTGTGGGGATTTATTGTTTGCTTGTACAAGGTTCTGAGTGATGACCAGCTGATGTTTTATAAACACTGAATACTTCGAGCAAGGATTATAGAAGCTGCTAGTAGTGAAGCTGTTGATTGGAATATGTGAGTAAACAGAGAACAAATCAAATCTTTCCAGAAGCCTAATTCTTGCAGCTTATATGTATCTTTCTCTAACTTAAAGAAAAGCAGCTAAGAATGTTTTATATACAAATAATTTAATTCATTAATATTTAATTGAATCACTAATAGAGAATCAACTAATTATGAAATATTTGTCCCAGCCCTGCTCTCCACCTACACTTTATGTATATATATTTCTAGATATCACTCTGTTTCTCACATAAGGTAAAGAGGAAGATATCTACATACAAATATAAATCTTTATATTGTCACCAAACTGTGACCAGGTGTGTAGAGCTATCTTTCTCCTCTTTTTTTCCTTTTTTTTTTCTTTATTTAATGTGATGTCTCTGTGAAAATATTTAGTGGTTCTTGTTTTGAAATTTGTTACAAGTAGTCATTGCTTTAAAACTTTCATTGCATCTTGGCTGATTTCAAAGTGATGCCTAGGTATCAGTGTTAAAAGTTTTGTTTGTGAATCATGTGATCAGCTTCTCTCAACATGACATGGAAAGTCTCTTGTATTACAGTGTATTTACTAAAAATGATGTCTTACAATAAACAATGTCATCCAAAAGAAAGATAAAATGGTTACTTTAAAACACTAAGAGTTTCTTGAAGTGTTGTGTGCTCTTTTCTGTTGTTTGAATGGCTTTGTTTACTTCCATTTTTTTAAAAAAGTATAAAATGAAGGAAAATTTTGGTATGCTTATAAACATGTCATGTTTGCACTCTAAAACTTTGAAGAAAATAAATGTTGCTGAACTTGTAGTTCATGAAATAGGAGACCTCTAGTAATAGGCCAAAGGAATAGTCAATCTGATGGCAGACTCATTTTTTTACGTCTCTGTTTTCCAAATGAAGATCCCATTTGAATGCTTATTGATTTGGGCAGCTGGCAGCAAATCCCAGTTTACCTTCTAGAAGAAGCAGGCATTCAAGTATTTTCTGACTCCTAACAGTGTCCCTCAAACTGCAGCCATGCTAAAAATGTAGTTTGTTCTTTTTAATTTGTGTCAGTCTAGAATGAATGTATGGTGAACAAATATAGCATTAAGTCCTTAAAGGACATTATTAAGATTCATAAAACATTTAGACATCTATAAGAAAGTTCAACAACTTGATTAAAGATGCCGCCACAAACTGTTGATCTAAACTAAGCCCTTCAAGGTCAGAGTAAAGCAATAAAGGAGCTACTTTTGAATGCATGTGCTTCCTTCTGTTAAGAGACCTCTCCAAGACAGAGCTCATTATAAGCACTCAAAAAGTCAAATAAAAATAATCCACTAAGAAGCCTCAGCATAAAATCTGTTTAAAACTGAAAATATGGATGGACCACACTAAAATATTTGTTGGCAGTTCATATTCATATTAGAAATGCTTTATCTGCATTCATAGTAAAATCCGGATGTCTTCTGGACTTGATGCATTGTTGCCATCCCAAAATGAAACACCTTGCTGCAGGCAACTGGTTGCAATGAAGTATGTTTGCCAGCAGCAAAAGCTTCAGACGCCTTCAGCACTGAGCCTGTGTAAGCATCACCCAGCAGTCCCAGCAGCACAGGCAGAACAGCTTGCACACCTTCCCTACCATTTCCTTTCCCCAGGAATTTTTAAGGCTAGGGGCATGTAATCACAGCATGGATGGGAAAATGCCAGTCCTCATGACTGCTTTGTGAAACAAGACACAAAGCCAGGTGGCCCAGCAGGTCCCATGGACCCCCTCAGCAGTACACTCAGAATTTTTGCAGCATTGCAACAGGGCACATAGTACCTCTCCTGTGCAGCCCAGCCCCCTTAAGACTCCAGTCTGATCTTCTCTCGCCAGCAACCATCCTGCCTACCCACGTTGTCTCATAGCTCCTTTAAGCTCATCCCACATGGGCCCTTGGGAGGCAAGAGGTGTTGATACACAAATACCTTGTTCATATGTGGTTGAAGGAGGAATGTTTTGTGTGTTCTGCCTTTCCCACCTGGATGTGTGTGGCTCTGCAGCATGCACAGAGCAGAGGTTCAGTTTAAAAGCAATGGCTGATGCCATTTTTATTGCCTTCTGTTCACCAAAACTGTAGGGGTAAGGGTGTAGTTAGTTCAAGTGGCACTACCTCCAGCATAAAATCTGTGGAGAGTTGTGAAGCACCGAACAGGTCAGTAAGCACTATGCAATACAAGTCCCGCACCTGCTTCTGCTATGTCTCAACAAACTTCCACAACTGATTTCATGATGAAGTCTTTGTGTTAAATATTTCATGTAAGTGGACAATCATCTTAATCACTGTATTACTTTAAAAGTGATTCACAGTGCCTATTAGTTACTTCCATTAGTACTTTTAATGGCTATAAAAAATTATTTTTGAAACAGTGAGAAAGTTTATGTTATGAAAAAGACTTAAGGCCCTATAAAAGCAAAGAAAAAATCTTGGATGTACTCAGAACAGTTAGGCAGGCTCTACTAAACTAGCTCACAGGTTGCTTACCAAAGGAGCTTATTAGTATTTGTCATAAACCATTAGTTCCAGGCAAGACTTCATGCAAGAAAGAAAAATACTTGAAGTAATCTCCTGAAGAAATAGCCAACTCATTTCTATGTTAAGAGCCCTATGCTTCAACATCTTGAGCATGGATTGTTCTGGACAAAGAGTTCCTTCAGCAACTCATGTCTTTTGAGAGCTGAAGATTTTACACATCAGATCCATTTATATCGGTGATGCAATGAAGAATCCTAATAAAAAAGACCATAAGCAGAACAGAGGAGTGGAAAAACAATTGCTTTACTTTCTTGAACTGAGAATCACATCATGCAAATAAACGTACTATCACAGGTTATAACAATTTGAGCTAAAATTCAGTCTACAGCACAGATTAATAAGAATGCTCAGCACAGAAGAGCTTGTGCTCCTTCTGGCTGGGGTCTGTATTAAATTTAATACAAGGAAAGTAAAAATGGATGGGAAAGATCAGAGAGTAAGTGAGCAAAAACCTTGTTTAAAATGTGCTGCAAATATTAGATGTGTAGCTTTGCTATTCCAGCATTGGACAAATTAAACAGATACTTGGCAAATTATTTACACATCTTTTGGGCACTTCCAATATGGAAGACGTTTCTAAGCCTAGCAGTTCTTTGTTGATACAATGACTGGTACTCTCATGGAGGGTCTAGGGCTGCCATTCTATTACCCTGATTTTTGCTTTTATTTTTCTTCTGAAATAATCCATTTAAATACATAAAAAGTGGTACACTGCTGTTTGGTGTATTACAGCATGAACAGAGCCAACTTCAGTGTTCATTAACCTCAGTTCTGCAGCTAGCCCAGTTAGAAACTGTTGGGAATGACTAAGTAATTTACTGGTGATTAGCAGAGAATGGGAATATTGATTGACACAGGTAACTAACTCCTAGGGTAGGTTCCTGCTCAGGGTAACCCAGGTCATTCTATGGAAGGTTGAGGCTGCAGCAGTAATGTCCAGGCACTATCACCTTCTTCACAGTCTGAAACCAATTTACAACCGGTTCATGATAGATGATAGCCGGTAAAAGTGGAGGGGAGGGAGGGGATAGCGGGGATTGGGAAATGTTGGCCTTCTACCCAGTGCTACTGGACGTGGGTAACATTTCAATTGAAGCTCTTTTCTTCTCCAGCATGCATTGCCGAGTCAGAACCTTCCAGTCTGTCAGAGGCATTCAACTTCAACCTTGAAGAGGATGGTTCCTTGCTGGTTGGTTTTTTGCATGCAAGTGTCCTGTAATTCCTGTGTCCTGCAGAGACAGCAGATGCTGTCTGTATGCATGAGGGTGGGTGAACAGCATGCTTATTCCATGCAACAGAGAGGAGAAAAAAACATGTAAGTGGGAGCCAGTCCAGCCTACAAAGCTGTCATAAGCTGAACTTGTGGTGGCCAGCCCCTA
>JAOXXN010000464.1:105689-117729 GCA_026770055.1 Myrmophylax atrothorax | reverse complement strand
ATATTCCCAGTCATTTATTAAAAATGTCACCACCATTATTTTACTTTTTACTAACTTGATTATTTCAAATTTTATTTGCAGCAATATTTGGCTACACACATTTCATACCAGCACAGAAAACCACACATACAAACACACATGTATGTAAATGTGTAAGGACTATTTAAATTTTTCTGCCCCTTGTATGTATCCAGTAGGTCTTTAATGTAATGGTACATGAAGGGGGAAGTATCCAGTTAAATTTTTTAAGTCAAATATAATATATCAACTATGTTATATGAGCAAATATGCCACACATATGTGTTTCTACATCAATGAATACAACAAGCTAGCAGTGATTTTTGTGGTCAGCAAACTGTCAACCTGTGATTTTGTATACAACTAAGTAAGCTGCTTGCTGTCATGGAGGGCAGGAAGGGATAATTGTGTTAAATAATTAATTAACAGGATGAAAGTGTAACAAAGATATCTGAACAACAGGGCAGAATTTCAAGGTCTCATTTGGAAATAATCTCTACTAGTGCTTTTGCTGATTACATTTAGATATAATTTCCAATACATTAGAGAATTTACTGTGCCCTTCAGGAGCTAGGAATGCATCAATTCAAGGCATTTGGTTTTGAAGGTATTTTAATTATTACCAAGGAGACAATTTTCCTCCTGTCTGATGATGTCCTTTTGGCTCCAGTATCAGAATCATTATGCGTTTTTTGTAGCCATATAGATGTTTCAGACTACCTCATGCTTCACAAATGCAAGGTAAACTTCACTTGTGATTAAATTTGAATGAAAGGATATCACTAATTTCTAACAAATGTGATGGACCTCTGTCTTTGTTGTGATGCCTACAGAAATTTAATCTCTTAACAATTTAATCACTACATAAAAATACTAATATATGGGGAAACTTCACAGGATGAAGGAGAAAACCATATTCCCCTTTGAACAAAGGGTCTGAAGCAAGGTGTAGCCAGCTGATGAACTAAACTATGAGATTATTTTTCAAATGAGAAAAACAGCCTTCAGACTACATTATACCATTTTCTGAATATTGTTCCATAGAGGTTCAACAGGGACTTGGGGCCTGTTCAGCATGGATCTGGAGCAATGGCACACTCAGGTGCATGTGTGGCCCCTTAGATGTGAGTGCCAGCTTACAGACTTTCCTAACAATGAGTTTGGTAAATAGTATCCTTTGAATCATGCCCCTTTTTGGAAATAAGTCAGTCAGGACACTGAAACCTCAAGGACCAGTTCCAGAAATGAGCAAATAAAAATCCTGAGAGCCAAACCCCACGCACCACTGCATTGAGCCACTTCTGACATGTATGGGATGGCACATGTGAACCCTTTCTCAGCCATCTGCCCTGTTTCTGGCCCTGAAGTTGTCCTGCATGCTACCATTGCAGTAAAACTGAAATGGGAAACACACAGCCAACTCTGGTGTAAATTGGGACCTGGCTCATTAGACAGCTATGAGAAACAATTCACGAAGTTTAAGACCAGAAGGGACCATTAGATCATCTAGTTTGACCTTGTGTATATCATAGGCCATTACATTTCTTCTAGTTATGACTGTATCTTGCTCCATTAACTCTGTTTTATTTTTGTGTGCTTTCCTGCAAGGTAACTAGACTTAAAGTCAAGACAAGGAGAGGCAGATACTTGTTCCTCTCCTTGAAAGTGTGTGTAATGGCTGGTCCCTCTTGGATCAAGGAAAGATGTGTTCTGTATACATCTGAATATACTGGACCTTTTCCCACATGCTGGCTTGTTGTGCCTTTATGTACTATATCAAAGATCATTAAAAAACATTGTCCATTTCCATTCCATCTTAAGATTATTTCTTGGTTTTGGGTTTTTTTCTGAGTGTTTTGGGTTGGGGTTTTTTTGAGAAGAAAAATCACATTTATTACCTTTTTGCCTAGTAAATGCTCTCCTTGTTTCAGTCCTAGTATCAGTATTATGATTCTTCATGGGTTTCGGTGTTATTTTAAAATTCTGAAGGATTCTTCTAGCAGTCAGTTTTGCACTGTGCAAACAGATCAAAATACCTTAATCTCCTCTCCTATTCCCTTCTTCCTTGTTCATACATTCAATACTCTTATTAACTTTGTTATCACATCAGTGAAATTTCTCATGTTGAATTGCTTTTTGCATTATGACCTCTAATGCTCATTCAGGGCCATTGAGTCCAAGGATATGTTTCCATGAACTCTGAGGGCTCCCAGCTTTCTTTGCTCCTAAGCATGCAACCTAGCACTTACATACACTTACATACATACAGGGCCCTGCTGTATGGATTTTTTTTTTATCACTTCACTCATTTCCGTGATGAGTAAAAGATCAAACTCTATAGCACCCTCCCATAAATGGCTTCTTTTAGCCTCAGGCTACCTGATGATCACATGAGAAATGAATTTGCTAATGTACTGCAAAGTAACCCTGAGGTTCCAAAATTAAAGGCTTATTTATACGCTTGGTCTTGAGATCTCAAACATTTGCAGTTCAAAAGCTTAAGACTGGTCACAAAAATTAAGCTCTTGTGTGTTATTACTGTTCTTAGTTTTGAATCCTCCACATCTGTAAGATCACATTTTTGATGCTATTTCTGTTAAGACTGAAAACATGCAAAGAAGAAAAAGACAATTGCTTATTTAAATAAGAATGGAAGATACTGAAAATAGAAATACCACCCTAATGACGTTGATATCCTGATTGAGTTTCAGAAGTCAGCAGAACTGCAAAAAATTACTTAAATTACTTTGTCTTAAAAGCTACTATTTTCTCAAGTGAATTTAGTAAGGCTGACATGGTAAACAAAGAGTTAATGGGAGTTAGGCATTATGGGATTTCTCTGTTCTTGTCAGTTTGTTCATCCTGAACATAAGGTCAGTGATCCTTCTCTCTAAGACTGCAACACTCTCCTGCAAAAACAAGAGATATTGTGGTTTGAGTTTATATCGGTCACAAAGTGGAATTAGCAAACTGAGTCAACATTATATCCCTTGCTAAAAAGCATATTTTATTTAAAACCTTTTGTATACCCCGCCCTTTGTTTCACAGAGGTGTACTTCAGCTTTTGAATGCATTGTTGGATAACAAGAGACAGCGTGCACTGAAGGTGGAAAAATCCCATGCTCCATAAATCAAGGGAAAATCTGGCCTTCATTATGGAAAACTCATGGTGAAATCCAACCTCCACTGGAGTCAGTGGAAAAACCCCACTGAATTCACAGAAGTCATGGCTTTGCTTTTCTTTCTAATGTGAGTGTTGGAGAGATCAGTCTATCTCTCGCACATTTCCTAGGTTGTAGGCTAACCAGTTTCCATCTGGAAAAGAACAAATTAATTGAGACAAATCCAAATAATTATCAATCTTCAGAGTCTCTCTTAGGGCTAGTTTCGAACTGCATTGTCATACTTGATAATATATCATTATGTTTACCTAACATACCACAGGGCAGTGTTTCCTGAACTTTTTCACTTCTCCATTGCAAGATAAATCTTTTTCCCACTCACATGCAGCTTCTCTTTCACCTCTCTAGGTGCTGAGCCTTGAGTGGAGGGTGCAGGTACAGACACAGCCTGCTTCCTGCCCTGATGGACAAGGCCGTGGTGAAGCAGCAATGGCAGAACAGCTTTCTGTGTGGTGGATGGATGCTTTCCTCAGTGTATTGTTCCCAGGAAACATCACTAGAGAAACTCATGATGCCAGGGGAAAGAATGGAGTAAGACTGACTGATGCATTTGCTGTTAGTTGAATAGATGTACTCACTTTGGGTTATAAAATACTGATACCAGTGCTTGTTACTCTAAATATCCTGTGGTTATGTACACCTACTGCAGGTGCAGGCTGTTCTCTCAAAATTCTGCAATCCAAAAAAACTGCAAAAATCTTTACTCGCACCCCACCCATAGCAAAGATATGTTTGGTGAACAGTTTAAGAAAAGTGCTGTGACAGGGAATCACATCTGGACAAAGCATCACATCTGGACAGAGCACACAGGGGCTGATGTTGTCTGATTTCTGGCCAGAGAAGTGCTGGTAAGGGTGAAGGAGCAAGATGCAAGGGAGCAATGCTGCCCTTGGGCCTGCTCCTGGATTCCTGAAGCCCTTCAACACGTTTGTTCTCGATGGCTTACCCTTACACCTTCTGGTGTGTCCCTATAGAAACGTGTTTAAGGGAAATGCTGCCTGAATAATTAATTTCATTCTGGATCATCCTACTTAGGTGATCCTCTTTGTTTGATCAAGAAGAAAAAAACCCAAAAACAAACAACCCCAACCAAACCAAAACATAAAGGGACAGGCAAGTCTTGTCCACTGTGTTTACAGCTGCCAGTCACAAACATGGTGAGGAGAAACCACTAGTAGTCTCCTCCTGGTGTGCCAGGAATAAAATAGCATGCTTGGATGCTGGTCTGAAGTGCTGTCTCAGCAATATTCAGAGCCTGGATTAGAGACAAGTGCAAAGCTTATAAAATTCTTACTGCATCCAGACTCTGCGTGTTCTTGTGATTTTTAAGTCCAAACTCAAAACAGAGCATTTTTGTGTTTTGAGAAATGTTTCTTTATTTTCCTTTTCTTCAGCAAGCACTGTCTAACAAAATAGAACCAAGCTCATGAGTCATTTCAGTTGATCCAAAAGTTAATCTCTGAAGTGCTACACAAAGCAGACCAGTGGCAAGATCTCCAATTGGTATCGATCACTGCCCCTTCATATACATTAGTAGCCAATGAGGGTAGCCATCAGCTTTACAATGTGTTTCCTGCTGTTTCCCTGGTCCTCTTTGCACAAACCAAGTGGGTAACCATGAGACAAAGCAAACACAGCCCTAGACTTAGTTTTCTGTGTGTAGTAGCTCCGGGATTCTCCAGCACTCCTAATCTACACAAGTCTCGGAACCTTTTCTGTCCACAGGACAGTTTCACTTATGCTTATGAAGTGATGTTCAAAGCTCAGCCCTTTATAAGCATTGGAATAAGGAATAAAGATGCTGGTTTAAAAGACCAGGATTAGTTAACTTTGTGTAATGAATGCTGGCTGCCTGTGGGTGTCCCTCCTCTGATACCATGGGTGTGATCAGGCTTGATATGTATGAGGCTGGAGAGTGTAAAAGGCAAGGAAACAAACAGGCTGGTAGAAGGAAATCGAGTGGCCATGATTTGTGCATATGCATGAAGGCAGACGGACACAAGCAGCTCAGGGCAGGAAGTTGCCTCCCCAGCTTACCCTTTCCTGTGTCTGGCATCTCCAGGTTGAGCAAGTGAGTACGAGATAATCTGTCCCTCTGAGCCTTTGTGGATATTGTGTTACAACTGGGAGCCCATTAGTAGTAATATTATTAATCTTCTCATAGACTTTTAGAGAATAAACCACAAACCATGCAGGAACAGCCAGTAAATGAAAAGTGGTCTGTCTGTCAGAACCTAGTGTGAAACCACCACTGCAGATTGAAGAGCAGTGAGCTGTGATCCCTGCAGGATGCTAATTTACCAGTAGGGCCAAGATTAGAAGGTGAAATGCATCCTACAAGGAAGACATGGTCTTGCAAATGCCTCAGCTCATTTGGCTGCAGCGGAACTCAAGGAACCACTCTGGCCAGGCTTGGGCAAGAGACCATCAGAAAGATTTGGTGGTGGGTATCACAAACCTTGCATAAACCTTGATCAGACTGTTGAGGATTTTCTTCTGGTGCATATTAATCAAATTATTTATATTTTGTCTTTGATATGAAATTCACCATGGAAGAAGAATTTTGCCAGGCTATGGCCCTTTCTGAGCCTGTCCAGGAAACAGATCATTAACTGGTGCACTCATCTACTGTCCATACTTGATTTTTCTCTTCAGTCTCTTTTAAATATTATTCACTGGTGCAGTTGAAGCATCATGTGATCATTTGACAGCTAGTTGCAAAAGCAGGAATTAGCATGTAACCTCATTAAGATGTTGGTGTCATACTATCTGAGCAAGTATCTGTCTTTGGATGGCTTGTCTTCTACTTCACATTGCATGCTGTCCTGCAGAGCAAAACCAATTTCCTCTATTCTGACCCCTAAGGTGGAAAAGAAGGAATGGTTAATAATGTATAGGAGGAAAAATCTCACAATCCAACATACTGGAAATATTAGTGACTTCTCCTATTTTCAGCAAAATTGGCAATAGTTGAGCTTTAAGTCTTTCTTGGTATTGTGGGACATCTTCTCTTCTCCTAGCTTTTCTTTGGCAGTGGGAGAGGTCACACAGATTGAGCTCTTGCCAATATTACCTAGGAGGATGGATATTTTCATAGGGTCTGAAAAATACCAGAAGTCTGTGCTGAATCTATATGTCTCCATAAAGCAATGGTTAGGTCTTCAGGGTCATGGTGGATGGGACATGCACACCATAGTCAAGATGTAGCTGCACCTTGAAATGCACTGGAAAGGAGGTGAATGGGACAGGTAAGCTAGTGTTATGGGTTCACCTAGGTGGGCCTAAATTTAAGTTTTAAAGTTCAGACTAGGCCTGAAGCTGTCAGATGACTTGAGCTGAGCTGAGCCAACAGCTGACTTCTTCTAGCCAGTAATTTTGTACTCCATACCACATTATGACATCATCTCCAAGGAAGTGGGAACCAGTGTGGGAGTGGTTAAGGCAGTTGCTTTTTAGCCTTCCTTTCTGGAGGACGCATGATGCTGCCCCAGAGGAGATGGGGAGGACCAGGCCCACCACTGATTCACAGTTATCACAGGAAAGTAAAATGTGTTTCTCTAGTTCTCTCCTCTCTGCTCAGGTTTTGTTTCTCTGGGGACTGTCTTCTGAAGTGATTTGGGGTCAAAATTGTGAATTTGTGTGTTTGCTGAGGGGTGGAAAAATTGTGTCTTGCTGTATTCTAGCTTGTGTAAGTGTGTAATTTCTTCTAATTCTTTTCTTCTGTAAAATACATGTGGTGTTAGTTGACGATTCTACACACCTCCCCCTTTCTTCTTCCTTTCTTTGGTGGACAGAAGGAGGCTTTTCTCTCAGTACTTGGAGGGGTGTTGGCAGTTTGCTAGCTCAAACCAAGACAGTTAGAGATGCTCTAACTAACTAGAACAGCAAAATCTGTCCTAAAGCCAAAACAATCACTCAGACCATGGCCTGTACTCATCTCCATCGTAGTCCTGCCACAAAAAATTCTGGACAACCCAAGCAAGAGAAATGAGGTTTCTGTTGAACCATTGAGGTTTTTGTCCTAATAATGTAAGCAGTGTTTGAAATAAAGAAAAACTATCTCTAAGAGAAAACTGAAGATATCACTGATTTGAAGATAGTAATCATCTCCTGTTTGCTTGGACTGTGATGTGTACTCATTCACATATGTACAGCATAGATGATTAGAATCCCGTCTTTCTTGCTGAATATGAAAATACTGCACACAAAAACAAGTTACCAAACTAATTATCCTGAACACTGGTATCCAAGATACAGTCTATGCAGATTAAGGTTTGCATTTACCCTTAAAATAGGAGAAAGTGACCTTAAATAAATTGCTCTAAAATGCAGCAATGGAGAGTGAGAATAAATCAGTTTCCTATTTCATTTCCAGCACTACTACATAATCTCCAGTTACCTGAGGAGGTTTCCACAGCTGGCAGAATAGAGTGACTACCCCTATGTCTTCTGTTATTATGTCTGAGTATTGAAGTTGGTACTCTCTTCAGCACCGCAGTAAAGATTACCATAGCACCTGTGGCTCCTTTGCTCTGAACCTGAGTTCTCCCATTCCCCAGCACCAGCACCCATGGCAACTGAAGCAGCAGTACTTGAAAAGGTCCCTATGCCTTCCCCATATTGTTTTTTGGCTCCTGGAGACAATGTAGTTGCTCTGACAGTGGGTAATGAGAGCTGCAAGAGAGGCAGTGGGCCAGAGGGATGGTTTCCTTGGAAATCTGGCCTCCTTGCAAGCTGCCCCTTGCTCATTAATTTCCACCTGCCCCAGCCAAGCAGGTCAGACTCACAGAATCTGACATGAGCATAAGGGTGACAAAACCTTGAGGGCCAATCAACAAGTAAGAAATTTCTCAGGGTTTGCTGCTCCCATTAATGATGGCCACTGCTTGATAGCTGTCTTTCCAGTGTCTGAAGTTCCTATATAGGCAAATATCAAAAGCAATAAGGCCTAAAACTGGCAGAAAAGTAAGTAAAAATATTTTTTTTTTAACGAAAATAAAAGAGAGAGAGAGAGAAAAGGAAAATTAGATCTGGCCTTGCTGTGACAAATAGTCACAAGAATAAGTGGGAGCTGTATTTTCAAAATTTCTCTATAAACAAAGGCCCCCACACTCAATCATTTTTATGATTTCCACTTTGTTTTTGCTCTTGTGCACACTAATAAGATATGACTGTACCTGAACTGCCCTAATGTTAAGAATTTCCTGCCTGCTGAAAAGCTGGTAAACATAGCTGTTCTCATTACCAGTCTCCTCAGCAGCTGGGCAGGACAGTGAGCCTAGGCTGAGCAACAATTTCTCCACCATCCCTACTCAGACAGTGTCTAGGAACAGCATAAATTATACACGTGGGCAACCTGATCTTGGAACAGAGAATGCAAAAGTTATGAGCCATGTCATCATGCAATTCAACAGGAGGCTAGGTCAAAGATTTCAGGATACACTATCATAACACTGAAATCAGGTGCTGAAGCATGCACAAGGCAACATCTGCATATAATTTCATATATAGAGTGCAGACTGAAATAAAATGATTCTGAACCCCAGGCCCTTTTTGGAAAAGTGCTTACTCCAACAGCTGACTTTTAAATTGGAAGTTGCATCTAACACGTGATCCGTAGTTATTGGACCATCTATCTAGTGTTGCTCAGAGATTACCTCAATGAGTAGGAGTGGAAGAGTTGATGCTAACAATAATTTATAGATATATTTTTGTCAGTCTGGAGAGAAAAAAAAGAATAAATGGTACATTGCAAGTGAAACTGGGACCATGATGCAGTTACCTATTAGTTTAAATGGTTTTGGAATTGTTCTGCGTGCTTTTGCCTTTGTGCTCTACTTTTGGTAGGGGAGGTTGGGGTTTTCTTGTTTGTTTGGTTGGCTGGTTTAACCTTATAAATTTAAAGGTGTTTATTTATTACTGTTGGTTCTTGACTTGAGTCTTTTAGGTGCTGTGATCTTTTTACAAAAAATTGCAAGCAAGGGAAGTAACATCCTTTGCACTGAACCTTATCAGACACTGAAATATGATGTTTCAAGAAATTGCAGAGATGGTCAGTGCATGAAATTTAGCTAAATGGTATCTCCCTAATAGTATATTACCAAATCTTCTGTACAAAATAAAAAGGGACAAACCGGGCCTACCTGTGATGAGCAAGGGGATGGTGTAACCGGGAGGTTTCAGAAAGATGCCGAAGAGAGACTGAACACGATTGAGAGTTTAGCAAAACACTATCTTTATTACCAGCGGTGGCTGTGTAGACAGGAGTGAGAGAGAGACAGAGAGAGACACAGTGAGACACAGAGAGAGAGAGGGGGGGGGAGAAGGGAAAATATGCCCTACATGTAACAACTTACTGACACAGGGGTTAATTACGAGGTTGTCTTACTGACCCAGAACACTTAGACTCCCCAGAGGTGGAGCCTGCACTCCCTAGGCATTGACTGGCTTAGCATGCATCCCCACCACAAGGCAACATTGTCCTCCATGTGCAGCAAGCCAAGCCAGAGCATGAGACATCTGCCCTTTACTTAGTTTGCCAAATGACATCTACCTGGGTAGGTGTGGCCAGGACCGCCCAGGTAGGGGCCCTTGGCTCCACCCTCATGTTATGTAAGTGGTACTTCTTCCACACATGTGTGTGGGCATTGGAATTCCCCTGTGCATGCATGTTAGCATACAGAGGGTTTATATCAAATGGGTCTGTGGGTTTTCTTCGTCTCCCTCATCATCACTTTCCTTTGAAATACCTTCTAAAGGCTGTCAGCCAATAAGAGACACCCAATTAATTTTAGCTTATGCTGTGCTCTGTCTTCAAGGGCAAAACTTTCCCGTTATTTCAGCACTTGTTCCCTATAACTTGGCAAGAAAAGAATAAACTTTCCACAGGGTGCTGAACAAAAACACAGGCCAAAAATATCCACATCTAATTCATCCTGGATACAGATGGTGTGCCAAAACTTGAGAAACCGGCACTCTTGGTATCCCTCAATCTGCCTCATGAGATGTCAGCTACAATGTATCACACCTGAAATTTTTCTACACCAATGCAGGCAGCATGAGAAACAAACAGATTTGACATCACTGGCATAAGTGAAACCTGAATGGATGAGGTCTGTGACTGGAGTGCCTTGTTGGACGGTTACAGGCTCTTCAGGAGGGATAGGCAGGGCAGAAGAGGTGGAGGGGTGACACTGTATTTAATAGAAGGGTTAGAATACGTGGAGCTCACAACTGGCAAAGACACTGTTAAGAACCTCCGGGTGAGAATCAAGAAGCAAACAAATAATGGGGATGTCATTGTGGGAGTCTGCTACAGACCACCTAAACAGGATGATGATGCCAACGAACTATTCTTTGAGGAACTAAGGGACACTTCCAAGTCAACTGTCCTTGTCCTTGTGGAGGACTTCAACTTGCCAGAAATTAGCTGGGAGCATCACACAACTGGTACAACTGGAATCAGAAGATCTGTAAGACACATAGATGACAACCTTATGGAACAGGTCCTAAGGGAGCTGACTCAAAAAGATGCCCTCCTTGACCTGCTGTTCCTCAGCAGAGTGGATTTTGTGAGCAAAGTGGAGATAAAGTTGTCTCCGCCACAGTGATCATGAAGCAATGGAGTTTAGAATCTCTGTTTATAGGAAGAAAAGTGCCTGCAAAACCTCAGTTCTGGACATAAGAAGATCAGACTACAGGCTGCTCAGGGAATTAGTAAATAGGTCCCCTGGAAAAATGTTTTTGCAGGTGCTGGGGTCCATCAGTGCTGGTCAGTTTTCAAATATCACCTCCTAAGAGCACAGGAGCAGGCAATTTCCAAATGTCAGAAATCAAGCAGGGAAGGCAGAAGGCCAGCTTGGGGGAGCAGGGGTCTTCTCTTGGAAAAAAGGAAAAAAGGTATGTGTATCTGCCTATGGAAGCAATGTCAAGTGACATGGGAAGAATAAAGAGATGCTGCTTGCCACTGTAGGGAGAAAATTTTTGCAGTCAAAGCTCAGCTGGAGTTACAGGTGGCCAGAACTGTGAGTGACAATAAAAAGAGATTTTTTCAAATACCTCAGTGGAATTAGGCAGTATAGAAATATCATTGGCCTATTACAGTTCTGTTACACCTCATGAACACACAGAGACAAGGGAGGGGTGTTTAACACTTTCTTTGCCTCTGTCTTCAGCACAGATGACAGACAGAGGGGATCTCAATATCCTGAGCTGGAGGACCATGGATGTGAGAATGATCAATGCTGAACTTGTGCAGGATCCGCTGCTCCAGCTGGATCCCTACAAATCTGGTGGGCGCTGATGAGATTCATCCAAGAATCCTCAAAGGGCTAGCTGATGTTGTCAGACAACGTCTCTTGATGATTTTTGAGCAGTCTTCGGAATCCAGACAGATCCCAGCTGACTGGAAGATGGAAAACACTGTCCCAGTTTTCAAGAAAGTCAAGAAGGACGACCCTGGAAACTGTCACTAGTGGGTTTCTACAGGGCTCCATCTTAGGTCCTCTGCTCTTCAACATTTTCATTAATTACCTGGACCCAGGACTGGAAGGGATACTAAGCAAGTTTTCAGGTAAAACAGAACTAGTTGACGGCAAGTTGAATCTGAGTCAGCAGTGCCCTGGCAGCCAGGAGCACCACCCGTGTCCTGGCGGGCATCAGGCACAGCTGATCGAGGGAGGGGATTATCCCGCTCTGCTCAGCACTGGGGCAGCCTCACCTTGAATATTGTGTGCAGTTTTGGGCACTACAGTATAGGAAAAACATTAAGCTCTTAGAGAGTGTCCAAAGGAGGGCAACGAAGATGGTGAAGGACCTTGAGGGGAAGCCGTCTGAGGAGT
>JAOXXN010000464.1:67541-80460 GCA_026770055.1 Myrmophylax atrothorax | reverse complement strand
AACAGGAATGCAGGATTTCTTGCATGTTCTTTCCTTTTTCTTCCATGTTCTTTTCTTTGTACAGATCCATATCGTGCAAGTCTAAAATCAAGTCTTAACTCTGAGGTTTCAAAGGATCAAAAATTGCACACATATATGCTGTACAACAGACTGAGTCTGTCCTTCTTGGTGCATCAGAACATCTGGATTTATGTAAAACTTTGAAAGAAAGCAATGAGGATTTGGCTAATGTTTCACACAGGATGAATTTCACTTCACTCATTTAAATCCTAGGTAATAGGCTTTTATGGGATGGAGTGTAGGTGTCAAAGTGAGAGACTGCAGTGCTGTCCTGTCTAGTGCAGATACTTCTAGCCCAGAAGAATTTTGACAGACAAGAGCAAGTGACAGAATCTGCATTCCCAAGCATCAAGTCTTTCCCCAGGACCATTGCTGAGGGCTTCCCCACTGCTTCTGGTGGAATGGCCAGTAAGGGTCCCATCTGTCCTCAAGGATGTACTGAACACCTTTTGTCTTTCTTTGTTCTAAGAGCTGACAGACTGAACACAAAAGTGTTTGCCTTTTCTTTTTATGTGGAAGTAGCTGCTATCAAACTGCACCTACTTGCATGATTGTGTGAGGACTGAGGACAGTCTACAGACAACTGCACCCTGCAGTGGATTATTTCAAGAGGGTTACTGGCAGGTGTTCAGTCCTTTTCTACCCAAAAGAGCACATTGAGCCTATATATGTTTTCTCATCTGGCAAAAACGTTAAAAAGCAAAACCAGTCCTCCTGAACTTTTGAGGCTACAGCTGCCTGTATCACTGCTGCTTTTGGTCCCTGACATGTTGCTGGGGTAAAACTCTGAGCCAAACTAAGCATAAATCTGAGTTCTGGTGTAGCTACAAGGAGGGCAGAACACTCTGTGTTTCCTTATCCATGCCTTTGGTTCTGGAAAGCAGCACCAGTGATTTTTACTTGATTTTTGTTGGCAAACACAATTTCACACTTGCTTTCTCCCTTTCTGTCTTTCTCTATTGCTTCCATGTACATGTAGATACATGTAGAAATTAAATCACTGCCATAATGCATTCATTAAAATTTGTAATTTAGTTGCAATTGCATTTTGTGAAGGCACCCAAAGAAATCAATGCTGCGAGACAACCATTCCAGGGCTAAGTAATGAAGAGTCTTTGGGAGCTACGACTGCCCAGAGGAGTCCCAAGAGCACCCATTGGATGTCACTATTAATTTCTGTTGTTACCAAACACTGACAATTAAGAAAGGGAATGAAAATCAACACCCTACCTTTGAGAATGTAGCACCCATCACAGATGCTTCCATCTGGTAGCACTTACCTTGCTTGTGTGTGCAGGCTGTGGTAGATAGACGCCATGAAGGCTCACAGAGAATGAAACTTTTTCTAAAGTACAAACAAGAGGAAAAGATATATGTGAAAAATGTTTCCAGGGGAAACTGAGGGATGGTTGATAAATCAGGAAAAATAAACCTGGAAAAAAGGGTGTCTTTTCAAGAGCTGTAGGTGTTGTAAAAATGTCCTTAGTGGAGGGTGTGGTCAGTTAAGTAAAGGCAGAATTGCTGTGGTTTTGGAAGAGTGCCCTGCTCCACACCACTTCAGAGAACAAGCTGATGAGCTGCTTTCTGAATATCACACATTTTCTTTGTAGTCCTGACATACATTTGCCCTGTGATTCAAGAGTAGCTTTGCAGAACTGATAGACAACCACAGGAAGATCTACCAGGGACCTGAAGCTACATTTTGGGATTGTTTTAACTACCTAGGCATGTCCCCTAGTGCCCTAATATCATGGCTGAATTTGGTTGGTGCCCTCATAGGAAAAGTAGAACTCTGGAAGACAGGTAAATGAGGAGTCATATAGAAGTTGTCGAGGAGCTTTAGTTGGACACAGGGAACCAGCAGGAATTAAATGAGGAAGCTAGAGTACATAGGACTTCCTGATGATATTTACTAATTGGTACAGTTTCAGATGACAGAGATTTGCATCTACATGAGTGGTTGCATTTAGCCTGTAGAACTATATAACTCAGCATGGTCCATGGGCCTTGATATCTCCCTCTGCTCACATATGGGAGATTTCTTCCTTGGGATGCACCTGGGGCATTCCTGTGGGCTGAAGACCTCCACAAAGCCTGAAGAAGACAAGAAGCAAGCAACTCAAAATCAATGGAATACTGAGTTTCTTTAGTTTCTTTCCTGACACCTTCATGGTTTTAGTGCAGTGACTTCAGTGTAAAGCTCACGGTTTTGCATGCCGTAGAAACATAGATTCGGAAACTGTTGACAAGAACAATAACTGATGAAACACAATGAACACTGACTGCAACTCATGCTAGTGGAAGCATATATATCCTAAATTACTATGACTGTTTCCAACCTCATGCTAGCAAGAACAAAATTAATAGCAGTGATGACATAATGAATGAGAACCCAAATCCTTCATTATGGTACATTTACATTAGGCAGAAACATAAATATCATTGATTTACTTGTAGTTTTCTCTGATAAACTAGGCTATCTAAAGCTTTTCTCACAAAAATGAAGGCAAATACATCTGCAAGGTGCCACTAAGGATATCATTTACAACTTACTTTCAACCAGAAATCACATCAAACAAACATCTTTTACATAGCAATGCCTTGGTCTGACAGCACACTTGAGTTGCTCATCACAAAAAAAATAACTCATTTTAATTAAGTTATAGAGTTTAAGCAAAAATACATCCCAGACAGAGCATTGTTTAAGTAACACGAATTGGTTTGGGCTAACAACTCTAGGAGCAGAGGCGTTGAAAGCCACAAGTGAATGCTCAGTTGTTATGCACAGAGAAATGTATCTTGTCATACCATAGTTCACTACAGCTGTTATTGGATTTGTTCTTATATGACATGAGTCCTGACTTCATCAATAGCTCATTTTAGAGAGAAATGGACCCTGAAAAGCTGCCAATCTTTTTCAGAGGTAAAGGACAGGGCAGGATGTACACTGCAAGAACACAGAGCTATACTGTGTGCCTCTGGAATTTCAGGGCTATCATTTCCCTTTTGGTAGCCTTACTATCCTAACATGGGTAGCAGAAACACAAAGTTGCTATTTCATCTCTGTGCTATGGTCACTTCATCACACCCTGTTCCTGACAATTAAAGAATCACAGAATCTCAGAGCCACAGAATATGCTATGTTGGAAGGGACCCACAAGGACCAAGTCCAACTCCTGGTCCTGCACAAGAACATTCCCAAGAGTCATAACATGTGCCCAAGAGTGCTGTCCAAACACTTCTAGAAACCTGCCAGATTTGATGCTGTGACCACTTCCCTGCAGAGCCTCTACCAATGCCCAGCCATCCTCTGAGTGAAGAACCTTTTTCTAATGTATAACTTAAACTTTCACTGGCACAACTTCAGGCCATTCGCTGAAGTCCTGTCACTGGTCACCACAGAGAAGAGATCAGTGCCTGTCCCTCCTCTTCCCCTCACAAGTAAGTTGTAACTGCAATGAGGTCTCTCCTCAGTCTCCTCTTCTCCAGGCTGAACACACCAAGTGACCTCAGACACTCCTCATACAGCTTCCCCTCAAGGCCCTTCACCATCTTCGTTGCTCTCCTTTGGACACTCTCTAAGACCCTAATATCCTTCCTATATTGCAGTGCACCAAACTGCACACAATACACAAGGTGAGGCTGCCCCAGTGCAGAGCAGGATAATCCCCTCCCTCGACCAGCTGGTGATGCTGTGCCTGATGCCCACCAGGACATGGTTTGCCCTCCTGGCTGCCAGGGCACTGCTGACTCAGATTCAACTTGCCATCAACCAGGACCCCCAGGTCCCTTTCCATGACACCGCTTTACAGCATCTCATTCCTCAGTCCGTACAAACATCCAGGGTTGTCCCATTCCAGGTGTAGAATCCAACACTTCCCCTTGTGGAACTTCACATGGTTGGTGATTGCCCAGTCCTCTGATTTTTCCAGGTCTCCCTGCAGGGCCTTTCTGCTTTTGAGGGAGTCAACAGCTCCTCCCAGTTTTTGTTGTCTGCAGACTTACTCAGTATCCCTTCCAGTCCTGTACCCAGGTTATTTATGAAGATGTTGAAGAGCACAGGGCCCAAGATGGAGCCCTGTGAAACCCCACTAGTGACAGGTCACCAGTCTGATGTTACTCCATTCAGTATCACCCTCTGTGCTCAACCTGTGAGCCGATTGTTCCTCCACCACATGGTGTGTTTATCCAGATGTGCACTGGACATTTTGTCCAGGAGGATCCTGTGAGAGGCAGTATGGAAAGCTTTACTGAAATCCAAAAGGATTACATCAACTGGCTTGCCATGTTGAACTAGGTGGGTTACCTTGTCATAGAAAGAAAGTCAGGGTTGATAAGCAGGACTTTCCTCTCATTAGGCTGTGCTGGCTGTGACTGATGGCAGCTTTGTCTTTCAGGTGTTTTTCAATACGTCCCAGAATAATCTTCTCCATAACTTTACCAGACAGTAAAGTGAGACTGACTGACAGGACTGTAGTTTCCAGGGTCCTCCCTCTTGAAAACTGGGGCAATGTTTGCCAGCTTCCAGTCAGCTGGGATCTGTCTAGATTCCCAAGACTGCTCAAAAATCATTGAGAGATGTTGTCTGATGACATCAGCTAACCCTTCGTAGGGACAGATTTGGAGCAGCAGATCCCGTAACAGTTTCAGGGTCGGCTGGGAGTTGACCATTCTCACATCCTTGGTCCTCCAGTTCAGGGTACTGAGACCCTCTTGGTCTGTCATTCTGAAGACAGAGGCAAAGAAAGCATTAAACACCTCTGCCTTGTTTCTGTCCCTGTTTGTGAGGTGACCATCTCTATCCTGTAACAGGCCAATGTTATTTCTATACTGTCTCTTACCATTAATGTATTTGAAAAAACTCTTTTTATTGTCCCCCACATGTCTGGCCAGCTGCAACTCCAGCTGAGATTTGACTGCACCAATTTTCTGTCTACTGCGGTAAGCAGCATCTCTGAATTTTTCCAATGTCACCTGACCTTGCTTCCACTGAAGAGCAACAAATCATAGATGTGCCGTGATTTGGAAAGAGGCAGAACTGGAACATTTCTTCACCTTCATTCTTCACTACCTTTAGCAAGACTTGGCAAGCTCATGTGCCTAAAGGGAATACTAGAAGTGACTTGGGATAAGTTACTGGGAGGAAGGAAGAAAAATGACAGCTGAGGGAAAGGAGTAACCAAAGTGCTATGGTACACATCTGTCTACTATCGCTATAGAAAACACAGAACCATGTCTCAGTGCATCATGACACAGAGGTTTACAGTTGATGCACACATCCCAGCCATCATAGCTCATCTTAGTAATCTATAGTAATATTAGTATTCTATAGCTCATCTTAGTTATCTATATCTATATTAATGTTTTTCTTTTGTAACCTTTTACACAGAAATAGCATAAAGGACTATATCACAAAATACTCCTCCATTTATAGGAGTCCTGACAACAACTCTTTTCCTTTTGTCTGTTAGTCCTTTATTTTCTAGGATCAGTTATTCTAAAAAGAACACTTAGCAGAAGCTTAATCTCTACTCATGCTATAATGCTCCAAATTCATATGCTGGTAATTTTAAAACATTCTCTTTTATGGGAGAATGAAACTTTTCTACGTCCTACACTGTATTTTTTCCCCTATTCCAATCTGACAATTTTTAGTAAGGCTACAAAAATAATTTCTTTCACACCTAACAGGAATTCAAATCATCAAAACAAGGAGGTTGAGACGTGAAAGGAATCCAAAAGAACTGGATATCTAGCTCCCAAGTGCTAAGAAGATAAACGCATAGCTTCCCTCTCTTTTCATGAGATCACAGCTACATACTCCAAACTGTCTGTGAGTGTTAAAAATAGACCTGAAGAAGATCTCAAAAGGTCATCTTATCTATGCACTTGTCCAAAGCAGGGTCAACACTCATTCTTGAGAGCTGTTTATCTAACCTTAAAAAACATTTTCAAAGAGTTGATGCCACTGTGTTACTGTCCTCAGACAGAAAAACCAGGAGGTTTTGCAAGAGCATTGGTACCTTTTAAGACTTGTCATGGCTGCATTCACCCTATCTCTTTTGAAGGTAAAAATCCCAAATTCTTTCAAGTTCTTGCATGTCACATTATTTGAAAGCTCTGAAAATTTTTATTATCCACTTATTGCCTCATTCGAATTAGTCCACAGTTTCCTGGAAATGCCACATGCAAATGAGACACAGTACCCGTGTGGAATGGAAGAATTATTTTGTATTTTTTATCTTAGGTCTCCTAAAACTCCTTTCTATTGTGTCTGCCTTACTCTTAGCAGCACAACATTACTCACACACATTTGGCTTCCTAACCATCCTAACACCTATAACATTTCTGCTGTATTACCTAACTGTTCTATCTCTCTCCTGTATTTGTGAGGCTGCCTCACATTCTTCTATATTCCATCCTCTCTTTTTACAGAATTAGTTTCTTAAAATCATCCAAGTTGGGTTCTTTTTAAGTTCTTATCCTGCCCCTCCCTGCCCTCCCACCCCCACCTCCCCAGCTGATAGTGCCTCCGTGCCTCCCATTTTGCTTGCATGTTACATGTTCGATAATATGTTTTCTATTCCAGCATGTTGGTCATTAATTGCAAATCCATCATCTAGGGAAAATGCTCTGCGGTACCTCACTCAATACAACCCTACAGTCTGATAATAAATGACTGATAAAAACTATTGTCTCTTAACACATAGCTTGCATTCATCCTAGAGAAATTTTATTGTTTACTTATTTGGATGACACGCTGGTAACTTTCAGATTTAAAAACAAAAGAAATAGGGAAAAAATATTTGACCACCATTCAGACATTAGCTAAGATTTAAATAAATCAAAATATGAGACAGTTTTCATTATCTTATCAGTACTTACAATAACTTTACCATGGTTTCAAGTCCTCTCAATATTAATCTCCTCCAAATAAACAAGTTTTTTCAAACTTATATGCAACACAGTAGACAAGTTTTCTTAAACTATATGTAACACATCACCTAAATGTGTTTAGATAATGACCTGGAATTTCTACAACTTTTTAAAGGGTTGCTTATTCTGTAATGCATATGCAAATATTAATGTTCAGCATCTGCTATTGGTAAATACAAATTTAAAATAGCTGTCTGGGGACACAGAAAACTCTCTGATCTACCTCAGGTCTTTGACTAGACTTAGCAACAAGTACAATGTTCAGTGTCTGGTTTCCTCAGGCACAAAATCAGCTCTGTCCTCACAAAAGGAGAGTAAAAGGGGAATGTGGAGTTCAGTCTGGTTGTAGTCCCATGGCTTCAGGGCCCACAGTAGCCAGGCTTCATTCCTAGATGGGCTCCTTATTCATATTTCCTTGAGTTTTGTCCTCCTTGCTACTGATAATGTCATTATCTAGGTACATTTTTTCAGTGAAGATCTAAGTGGTAGTTTCAGAGTCATAAAGCTGCTGTCTAAGCTCAAAAGATATGATTTAAGAAGTAAGTGCATATTCTTGCTCCAATTCAGTCAGGATGAGCCACGATGAATCAGAGTTCATTATTTTAACTTTCATTGTATTTATGACTCTTGCAAGAACTTTAGTACATAAGTACATTGGGTAAACACATACAGCTGGCATAATAGCGCAGATGCAGGCTCATGCTACACTCATCTTTTCTGTCAATTCTTTGTAGGTGCTGAACACGCAAATTATAATCTCAGCAATTTTCTGTTACAAGGAAGTCACTGATGTCGCATTCAGAGACCTAGAATCATAGCACAGACCTGTTTCAAAGGCTCCTTTCTTCAAGTACATTCTCATACTGTGGCTGTCAGTCAATAAGACAACATCCACATATTTGTCAGGAGACCCATTTCCTCCTGCAGAACATCTTCTCCCCATCCACTTTCAAATTGTGTCTCTGGTGAATGTCCCATAGGGAAGGTGGAGTCACCAATTTCCTTTCTTACATTTTCATCTGCAAAGAGAGGAAGCATTGAAGTCAAAAAACTTGTTGAACTGCCAATATTTTGCCTCAGGTTAAGGTTACATGGAGTGTTTATTCCCTTACTTTGTTTGCAGCCCATTCCAGATTGAACCCAACCACCTCAGTATTTTGTTTGGGCTTTTTATGTGTTTATTGTGATTTTTTTTTTTTTGGTGGTGGTGGTGTCTAGGGGGTCTTTCACTTCTGAGAAGTACTCAATGTCCTTCATGAAAGAGCCACATCATCAAGCCACATATATATAGTTGGAAGGTACAATTAGAGAACAACTACAACCTAAGGAAGGAGGGTCTGGAGATATTACTTTTTTGTCTTAACTTCTCCACACTAAACAGACACAATGATCCAAGATTACAGTCCAAAATTGCATTAGTTTAGACTGCAGTTACAGAAACTTTTAGCAGTGCTGGAAAGCCATTACAGCTATATTTCTCCATCCATAAGGAGCATGAGAAATTTGAAAACAAAATTTGGATATTGGATTTGGATATTCTCTTTCTTTAGAAAGTTTCTTTCTTTGGAACTGTGCTTTTCTAATGGCTCCATTTGTTACTTATGGTAGTTTCTCAAAATATGTTTTACAATTTGTCAGTCAATATACAGGGCATTAGTATTTCAATAAGAAACTGAGTAGGGGTTAGAATAACTATTTGCCTTGAAGGAATTTGTGCGTAGTGGTACATAAAATGTAAAATGATGCTATGATACCCTGAAGAAATCCACATGATTTCTGGGTAACAGCATCCTTCTCTTTGGGACATAACCACTAGATAACATATTTTTGATATACTGATATCAAATTAAAATTGAGGAAAGGCTCTGCTATAGAAATATTTTATTACTGTTCCTTGAAACAAGAATACAAAATTCTCTTTTGATGGCCCATTATGTAATATTCTTTCAACATCTTCAAAGTAGGAGAGGTCATTTGCATTTTTAAGTCTTCATACTCTCCAAAGAACACACATGAAACACCATACTACAAAAAATCTGTACATTGGCTAATAAAACTTTTCAGAAACTACACTTTGAAGGCTCACACTGTCCCATGTCAGCCTCACAGGAAATGAGAAAGAAATCTGCAGTCACTTCAAGCTATGCCAGCATTTCAAGATTGATTTCATTAGGTAATCCCCTGTGACTGCTTGACTAACCATTTTGGACCTCTTGTAACTTAGGCTGGCACCAGAAAGGTCTAGCCCACTGTGGTCAACCTGCTCAAAAGAACTGGGAAATATCTTAACCCATACTCATTTCCACTGCATGGACTTCTGTCAAAATGTTTTTGAGGTTACTCATCAGGTATTTCCTGTGTAATTCATCTGTAACTCAAATTTTAAATGGGAGATGCTGCATGTTTTGTTTAGGCTGTTCTCCATTTTGTGCCCAGCTTCCAAATTTGAAAATATAAGTGAAAGGATGGTGGCTTGTTTCTGGGCAACATGTCTCCGTGTGTTAGAAGGAAAGCTAGGGCCTGGGTAATGAAACTTGGCTTTGACTCTTCAAAGCTCCTCTCTAGGGCATTTTGAGCTATATAATATGGCTCTATGCTCTTCAGTCCTTCGAGTCTCCAGAGGCCCACAGGCTCTTCAAGGAGGCAAACAAACAGAAAAGACTGATGCATCTTGGCTGATATCCATGTCATCCAGAAATGGCCCTTACGTGGAAAGCTGAAACACAAGACAAAACTAATCTATTACATTTTCTGCCTACTATCAGAAAAGGCGACTGCACAAACTACAGGTTTGTGCACCACTCCTGCTGTGTAGGGCAGAATTACGGAAGGGCAGCCAAGGATGTGCCCTTGCTTTTAAGAAAAGAGCCAAGGACTTAAAAAACCCCAACCCTCTGTCACATATTGTATTTCAGTGCCATTCCAATGAGTTAGACAGTTGCAAGAAGATTTGTATTAATTACAAGTGGTGACACTGCCAGCAGCATGCCATTGCCACCTATAGACGGCAAAGAAAAGCAGACAGAGCAGCTTCACAGAACTTTGTGAAATATTTTGAGGGGCATATCAAAAAACGCACAGAGGCAAGAGATGTAAAGTAGCTGGCATGTCCTCCCATATTGGAAGTCCTGTTTTGTGCCTTAGACATATGAGATTGGGTCTTACCAAGGACTGTTTGTTGAAATGTAATTTTTAAAAATCAAAACACTGTCTATTCCATAACACCTTCCTCAGCACATCAGCCAGAACAGACTGCATGCCAGTTTGGAAATGCTTTGTCTGTTCACATGTTTTAAAAATTACAGCACTAATTTGCAGTCAAACTAGTATTTGAAAGTTGTAGATAGAGAAATGCAGGGATAAAGTTTGGACAGCCCTAATTTAACTTTATCAGAAATTCTCCAGCTCTTTCAGATGGACACAGTAGAAAAAGTTGGAGATATTTAGGACTCCTGCTGCTAAAGAAGATCTATTTCCATCCAGTCTGGCTGATCAGTCATAGTGTCTACAATCTCTCTCTTTGTTTAGATAGCATGTCACTTCAGGATTACTTGTTGAAAAAGATAATTAACCTGTACCTGTCACTTAAGTGAAGAGTGGCCAATCTTTTCTGAAGCAGTGTTCCTGGCTGTATATATTGTTTGAAAAGGTAGCACATTATCAAGAGCAACTTAGGAAATACAAATCAAGATACTTAGGTGCAGAGCAAGGCCAGAAGTCAAGGTGGTTTCTTTCACTCTATTCAAAAAGGATCATGTTTTCAGAGGTGGCTGCTGATTTTTAAGCACCCATATATACATTAAAACACCTCTATGAAAGCACTCTGACAACATTTAACCTAGGAATATCTCAGATTTAAAGTTGCAGGTGTTTAACACTGCTAATAAAATGGCTGAAAATTAAAAACCTTCCTCATTTGACAGTTATCCATAGTTAATTGCTTAAATTTTATCCCCTATGTAGAAAACTGAATTTAATTTTTCCATATAGTATAATTCTTGTCTGTTAGCTTAAGTTCCATTAAAAGATCTCTAAGTCATGACAGGTTCATAGGGACATTTGCAAAATAGGGAAAGATGCCTTGTTTTTGACAGCATGATACAATTCACAGAATAATTTTATTTAGATTTGAGGATCTCTTAAATAACTAATAGTGAGTAAACTCTGTGAAACCAAGCTTGAAAGCAATATAATTTTTCCTTGTATTTCTGCCCATAAAAATCAATAAAATCACTAGAAAAGTCTAATAATTCTGAAGTGTTCACCAGACAGATTGAAGTTATTTCTTAATGTGTTTTTAATACAGACTCACTATAATCAGGGAGCACTCTGCAACACAGAGAATGATGGCTTTGACCTTCATGCATTTAATGTATAACATGCTTCTAAAGCCCTCTCATTTCAGCTGCTACATAAAAACACATTACCATGAGGGTAAACCATTCACTTAGGCAAATTGCCCAAGGAATTCAAGTCCTGCCAAACAGAAAACTGTCTGGGTCTGCTCTTTCTCTCATTGAAGTCAGAGTCCTTCAATGAGAAGAGGAAAAATGGAGAGATCAGACAGAATAAGAAGATTGTCTGAGAACTTGTTTGATCTTTGCAGTGTTGTCTAGAAGACTTCATGAGATTCAGGTAATCTACAAAGCTTCAGAAACACAGCTGAACATTTTAACAGGTCTTGCAAAAACAAATTTTTGCTGACTATGTAAACCTGTTAAACTTTTCAGTTTGTAGCAGTTCACTCAGTAGAGAGCAAATGTAGGGGGAGAAAACTCCACAGATTACCTTTAATGACATCCACAATAAAAAGACAATGAAAAATACCCTTGTAAAAAAGGGATGTTTTATAATAGGCATGTAACATAGGATATACTGCTTGAGGCCGTTGTAACTAAGATACAAAGTATTAAATACTGCACAGACTTTAGAAGGATTTGCCTCTTTACACACAATGCATCAGCTTCTTTGGTATACTTGTGTAGACACTATATACCCAGAGTTACAAAATGCAGGGAGGAATAGAAGTGTTCAGTCAATCTGAATCTTTTGCCCACAGACACAGTGTTTGTTAAGAAGCAAGCAAGCAAACAACAAAAGCCTCACCTGATTTATTAGAATCTTTCTCATAGGATGATGCTCTTGTGAAGAACTTGAGGTCTTGAACACAGTGGCCAGTAAGTGGCCAAATAGTTATTGGAGTCTCTGCTCAAGGGTTCTGGACTGTGAATTCTTGTTCTTTATCTGAGCACTAATCCCAGCAGGACTTGTGGGAGCAGTGTTATTGATTATCTTCAACTACAAAAAAGCATATCTCAGTTCTCTTAATTAGGAACAAATATTGTCCTAACCTACTGTTCCAGCACCTGTGGGACCAGGTTCTACCAACTACTTAAAATCACATGCAGTTTGGTGAGTCTTGCAGCAGGAAATTCCTGGGATATCACTGGATGGCCAGGCACTCTGTCCATGTGTACATGAAGATGGTGTCTACCAACTGGCCGTCACACAGCAGGACTGTTTGAAGTCCCTTCCTGGAGACTCCAACAATGATACACAAGACTGCTTGTGATGAAGCTGTGCAGCCCGTCACCTCCCTTGCACTTACCCCATAGGCAGAGGAGGGCTGGGGAGTTTCAGGAGCAAAAGTTTGCTGTGAATCTGCATTTAATTAAATACATTCAACTAAGTTGTGTTCCCGTAGCAGATTGCAGTAATGGAAATTTCAAAGGAAAATAAATTCATATTTGTCAGCCTTCAGCTCAGGAGACAAATGTCAAGGAGTGTCGGAGGAGACCACACCAAGGAAGAATTCAGCAACTGGCAGATATATTGCCAGCGCTGGGTGTACGGGCATGCGGAGACCCGGGACCCCGGGCAGCGCGCGCCGCGGCTGGATCGGGACCGGGAGGGTTTTCGGGCG
>JAOXXN010000464.1:55447-67441 GCA_026770055.1 Myrmophylax atrothorax | reverse complement strand
GTGGATTTGCGCCGTTTGGGGCGATCGCCGGGCCGGGGGCGGGAGGAGCCGACCCCAGCTTCTAAGGAGCCTGATCCCGGGAAAGCGCCGCATGCGTGCCGCTTGCCGCGTGCTGCTCGCCGCTTTTCTGGCCTTGCTCCTGGAAGCGAAAACAGCCCTCCACTGTATTAGTGGAAAACTACAATCCGCTGATAAAGGAGAGGGGCTTTCTAATTGACTTTTTAACAGCCAACTGTGCATTTCATTATAACCTCTGTGTTTCTCAGACATATGTCTCCCACAAAGGCTGTTCCTTTACTGCTAAGTTCACAGTGTTTATACTCACCTATTGCAGTATCAGTCTCCAAAATTAGAATAAGACCAGCACTGGCAGGTATGGATTTTCTATCATAGCATCTTATTATAGAATCACAGAATCAGTAAGTTTGGAAGGATCACAGTGGGTCTCCTGGTCCAACCTCCCTGCTCAAGAAGGGTCATCTCAGAGCACATTGCACAGAATTGCATCAAGATAGTTCTTGACTATCCCCAGTAAGGGAGACTCCACAACCTCTCTGGGCAATCTGTTCCTCTGTTTGGACACCCACACATTAAGGAAGATCTTCCCCACGTTCAGGTGGAACTTCCTGTGCTTCAGTTTCTGCCCATTGCCTCTTGTCCTATTTCTTGGCACCAACAAGAACCTGCATCCATCCTCTTGATACCCTCCCTTCAGATACTTATGAAGACTGATGAGGTCCCCTCTCAGTTATCTCTTCTTGGGGATGAACAGGCCCATCTTGCCCAGCCTTTCCTCTTCCAAGAGATGCTCCAGTTGCCTAATCATCTTTGTAACCCTCTGCTGCACTCTCTCCAGGAGCTCTATGTCTCTCTTGTCATGAGAATCCAAGAACTGGACACAGCACTCCAGATCCAGCTGCACCAGGGCTGAGTGGAGCAGCAGGATCAAAAGACAGGCTTGAAAGCATTGACTTCAACTACAAATTGAAAGCCTAGAATGAAGAACTAAAACGGAGAAGCCTAGCCATCCAAATTAACTCAAAAATTACGAAGCTCTTCTTTTTGTACACCTTGGCTGGGTCTCAAAAGAATTTGTGAAGTGAAGTCCCTGCTGTTACTCTAAAATTTCAGACCTCTGAGTACTAAGAAGCAAAATATTGTGTAATTCACAGTAAAAGAAGAAGGATTGGCAGAACTAAAACATTTCCCATGAACAAAAATTAGGAGTGTGTCCCTCTGTGTGAGTAACTGCATCCATCCTTAGCCACAATTCCAACCCTTACAGAGACAGATGACCAGATTCAGAAATATATGTTTGCAGGATCCTGGTAGCTAGTAGACAATGTTAAAAATTGCATTTCCTTGTCAGTTCTGAGAAAATTGCAAGGACTGCTACAGCTATCCAGATTAGTACCAGATATTTGGCTTTCAGGTTGGTTCTTAGCTATGGAAATGGAAACAAATGTTCAGCCCCTTGAAGTGTTATTAATATATCAGATTGTTTATGTCTTTCTACTGCAAGGACAAACTATCCTTCAAATGTTGAACCCTTCATTAAGTGAGCAAAAATGTATTACAGACAAATACAATCTGATAATAAGCCCATTTGGAGTGTCTCACATTTGACACTTCAAAAGCACCTGTATTTATAATCTTGAACACTGTGGCAGTAAAGAGGTTTCTACTCAATCCACTGTTTTGATTTCACTTTATGATGATTCAAAGTCTTTACAGTGGAGGTTGTGTGAGTAGTAGGCAGGAATTCCATGACAAAATTTTATCTCTTATTCATAATGTTAGATTTCATGTGGTGTAGAAGAAAGCAGAGAAAGGAAGTAAGCTTCACATGACTCCTTCCGAAGCATAAACATTTAAATCAACACTTGAGATGCTGTGAGAAAAATCCCTTTTTTGAGTTTTGTGAGATGACAATAACTTGTGAAACAAGGAAAATGTAACAGAAGGTTTATTTTCAGTGTGCTGGGTGTCCCAGTCCACCAGGTCTGAAAGCACACCACCAGTTTGAAAACTGCACCATTTGTAGCTTCTTTGGTTACATAAACTACTCCATATTCATTAAATCACTATTTTTGCCTTAAAAGGTTACTTCTCTGCCTTGGGGACTAGGGAGCGAGTGTCACCCTTTTTTTTTGATTGGTTATGACTTATCCCTCCTGGACATGGTGCTGTACCCCACCAGACATGTCCAGGGTCATCTCCCCTGGGCATAAAGGTTACCACATGGTGGGGAAGGTTTTTGTTCAGCTACATCTTTATTTTTTGTCTTTTCCCCTACTCCTGGCTGCAAAAGTTCTCTGGTGTCAGAACCAGTCAGGACCATCCACCTTACAACTCCACACCATGCCTATTTTTAAACTTTTTAAGAAAAAAACCCCAAACAAACATTTTTGGTTAAAAATAGCCCCCCCTTCCCCTGCCTCTCTGCTCAGTTAATTTGCTTGGCATAAAACTGTGTTATGTATTTCTCATAATGCAGTCTCTGCCTAACACACTGATCCAAACTAACCAGGAGGATGCTAAGCAGAGAGTCAACAGTTTTGGAGTGGGGGAGGCCCCTGAAGACCTGAGTGGCAAAGCTCTTGTGGGGAAGAATGGGGAGGACATGAGAATGTGTCCTTTGAGCCAGCCCCATGGGCAGGATTGGATAACAACTGAGTGCTATTGCCAAAAATACAAGCAATAAAACAAGATACAAGTGGACAAGAAAGAGGGAAAGCAAATGGCTACAAAAAGAACAATTTATTTCTCTGAAGATCCATTTCAAAACCTTTTCTTTGCTGAAAAGCTTTACCCTGAACTCTTCACTTATTTATGGCATCTATTTAAACAACCTTAACAGAAGGTCAAGAACACATCAGATTTCTATGGGCCTTTTGTTTTCAGTTTGGTATCTCATTTCCCTCAAAGATCACTCACCTAAAGCCTACACAACAGCAGAGCTGAAAAGAGGAAGAGGTGGAAGGAGAAACAGGGAAATTGGTAAAGAATCAAGATTTTCATGATACCACAAAAATTCACACACAGTGCTCTACAAAGATCCCCACTGCAGCTTAAAGTCAGCAGAAGGAGCAGGTCGTTTACAAACCACACCCTGTGGCATGTACCTTGCATTTTACCCGGTTTTTTTGCTCAACTGCAGTAGTGCCTGACTGGTTGTTAATGAACCAGAGTTGACGCCTGACACTAGTCCCACACTCTACTCTTTCCTCTTACCCTCCCAGGACAGGACTCATGATTTACTCTGAGGCAGCTACTAGCAAGTGTGTTTCAAGTGTTCACTACTCACAAAGGCAAAATATATTAAAACATTATTTTGAACAGTTTTTGTTATATTTATTAAAAGATAAGAAAACTGTTGCTCTCTGAATACTCAAGTCAACAAAAACAATTGCATTTGACTTCTGCTTTGAATAGGTAGAAGTTATGTCCTAATAGTACAAATTATTTAAGAGGAATAACAAAATTAGTTATAATATAGTCAGGAAAGTTTGTTTGAAAATGAATTTTCAACTATCCTGGGACTTGCTCCCTAAATGCCCACAGCTCTCCAATGTAATTCTTCAGCAGCTGAAGCCTTTCTGACTCCAGCAATGTACTTAAGGCTACCTACTTTTAAGTGCATGTTCTACTTCAATCTGACTTTGGTGGGATTGCTGTGTTTAGGGTGAGGTATGTACTGAACTGCTGCAATAAATCAGGCCCCAAAGAGGAGATCACTTCATTGCGCATTTGCAAAAGAAGAAGGCCTTTCACCATCTAAATTACTTCTTTGTCAATGTCTGTTTTCACTGAAGTCTTCTTGGTATTGGCAAAAGTAATTTATAAAAATATCACCCTTATTTACAAAAATGTCTGCCAAACTTTCTATAACATCACAAGTCTACTTTCAGATGTCTTACTATAGCACTATGACACTCACTTTCAACTGGAATTACTCAAATCTAATACCTAAAGGTGCATATTGCCACTTACATAAGATTTTCAGCTTTAATGAGAAATGTAGGGAGAGGCTTCACAGCCCCAGACATAGCCTTCATATGCACAACCCACCTATAGCCCTATGCTGACAGGCAAGTCAAGGACGCTGTGCCCTTGGAAGAGCTGACAGGCAGTAAACAATTCCGGACCAGAACTGGGCCAGGGCTGATCGGCTCTCCTCAGTTGCAGCTCCGCGTGGCAGGCCGCGTGAACAGTGCCCCCTAGCCAATGGGGCACAGCCTGCTGGAGCGTGTCCAGCTCTGTCTAGTCTATCAGAGGTTGTTACTGTTCGCGTGTACCCCTCGGGAAATGATAATAACCCTGCTAATTCCCTAATAGCGCATGCTTGTAAGAAGAAATAAACTCAAAGCAAAGCGTTTATGAGAAGTGGTCTTTGACTTTGGACGCCTTTGAACCTGAGCATTCGCCAAGAGAGTGCGTGGGGGCACGATTTGATCCTAAGGAAGGGGACCCCTTTTTCCCCCTTCAGAGAAACAAGAATTTCTTCAACAGAAAACTCAGACACATACACAAGTCTGAAAATAATGTTGTTACTTAAGTCCTCGGATACAGATCTTATTTAGTATTGGATTTAGACACATTTACTCTGAAATCTCCTGGTGCCTTTACAAAATGTGAAATATTTTGCCCATTGCAGCAATTTAGCCAGATTTTCTACCACAAAATACCCACAAAAAAGTAGTTTACAATAGACTACAAAAGTGTTTTTATTCATTTTAGGTAAATCTGTTATTTGTTTGCATTTTGTAGCAGGTACTGAATACATCGAGAACAGATGTCTGATACTTCAGAATAGGAAGTGAAGACAGCCAGTCCACAAATATAATTCATGCCACAGATGTGGGACACTTGTCTGTTTACTGTAGGTATAGCCAAACTTCGCTAACGAAGATTTGGGAAGGACTCTCCCCCACGTGGGTGTGCCCTTCCAGCCTGCGCAGTGAATTTTTTAGGTGAGGCTCAGCGTGCGCAGAACTGGCCCCTTACTGTAGGTACAGCTAGGATCATCCCCATAAAGTCCAAATGACAAGGCAATAAAACATTTCCTTGCAAAAAAGCTAAAGGATTAAAAGCTACATAAAATACAGGATGCCCTGGGAAGATTGCAGGAGATACCAGTCTTCTCAGTATTATGCACAGAGATAGTGACGGCTGTGAGTTCACTCAGGATATGTAGTCTGTGCATTCAGAAGACTAAACTAGCACAAATCCTAGAGTGCATATATATACATATATCTATATTTATATATGAATGTATATGTCAGTCAGTGAGGTGAGTGGCTACAACAGTGATAGCAGCAACAGCAGCAACAACAGCGACGACCACAGTAAGTTCTGGGGGCTGAGTAGTATAACAAGCTGGGCAAGGGGTTCCACAGTCAGGAAAACATGAGCAAGAGCTGATAGACCCTCCAGGAACTATCAGCTGCAAACAGCATTTTATGAAAAGCAATTTGTTTCCATTTAACTTTACTTCATCTTGCAAAAGAAATCTGTTCAAATCAAATGATCTGTCTTTGAGCTGAAATCATGGAACCAGAGAACCATAGAATAGTTTGGATTGGAAGGGAGGTTGAAGATCAAGTGTGCTGCTTCCCCCTACCATGTGCATGGACATGTCCCACTGGAACGGGTTGCTCAGAGCCCCATTCAGCCTGGCCTTGAACACCTTCAGGGATGGCACATCCACAACTTTTCTGGACAATCTGTTCCAGTGCCTCACCACTCTCACAGTAAAGAATTTCTTCCTAATTTCTAATTTAAACCTACCCTCTTTTCAGTTTAAAGCCATTCCTACCTGTCCTATCACTACCTGCCCTTGTGAAAAGTCTCTCTCCAGCTTTCTTTTAAGCCTTCTTTAGTCATTAGAAGGCTGCTCAAGGGTCATCTCAGAGCCTTCTCTGGGCTTCTTCTCCATCCTGTCTTCATAGGAGAGTTGCTCCAGCCCCCTGATCATCTTTGCAACTCTCCTTTTGACTCGCTTCAGCAAGTCCACAACCTTATGTTGCAGGACTTTGAGCTGGACACAATATTCTAGGGGGTTCTCACAAGAGCAGAGTAGAAAAAGGAAAAAGTAGTCAAATAAGAAAACTCAAGAAATTGCCCTAACTGAGGTATCATAGTCCTTGTAATTTAATTGTCAAGCTCTGACAATTTACCTGTATTTTGTTAATTAAATAAATATGACAACTCATACAATAAAGGCATTCACAGAACAAAGGCCATTGCAGCAGTTTTCCCATACACTGGTTTGGCAGAGCCATTAAAATGCAATTTAACTAGTTCAGAATGCACTGCCCTGAAAAATGCAACTTTAACTGAACTCTTCTCTGCAGCAATATATGGATAAAAATATAACAAGTGAGGACACTGGTCCTAGTCTCCAACATAAGGATGACAAGCTAAACTGAAGGCATCGTGATCCAGAAATCAGTGGTTAAATATTTTGGTTAGGTTTCAAAATGTCTTCTGAAAAGAGCCTTCCATATAGTTTGGTTTTTTGCTTCTGTTGAGCAAGAACTATGATTTGGTAGGGAGTATTCCTCTGTCTACCGTTCCTCTGTGCAGGGCCAGAGACAGGAACCCTCGGTTTGGGAAGAAGTATGGTCATAAGAAAGTCTTCCTTCCCAGACTTGTCCCAGCTGCTCCCTCCAATCCCTGCATTCAGAACCTCTGCTGCATCTTTGATAGAATATTACTGCCTAAAGACTGAATATTTAATTTAGAAAAGCAATAGCTGGAGGCAAAGAACAAGCAGATGAGCCTAGACACTTGATTTGGGTTCTCATTTGCATTTTCTAGGACAAGAGTTTAGAGGCAAGGGGAACACATCTGCCTTCTGCACAAGCAGAGGCTAGAGTTTAGCACTGCCTGAGGATCCTGGCTGAAATGCAAATTCCCACACAGATTTTGTTAATTTAGTCATGTTCATTTAAGGTAAGGAAAGAAAAAAAAAAAAAGGGTTTAAGTGAAACACAATCCAAGGGCTTACATAAATGATACTTGCTCCAAAGCCAGGCTGTAGACCTGCCCTGAACTGCGTTCATTGGGAATAAAAATGTGCAGACAACAGATGTATTTTCTGCTGTGTATCCTACCTTTCTCAAGACTGGTGCTAACACATATCACTTCATTGGCACCAAAACACAGATATCCCATAAAGTTTTTTACAGGGACTACCAGAACATAACAGGTTCTTAAAAGTGCGAGAGCATCACATCTGTCTAAAGTCCTAACAGGTGTCAATATGTAGGTTTACTTCAGAATTATAGGAGCTGCTACGCCTTTAGGGCAACACCTCCCTAAAAGCAGCACAAGACTTTAACTGACAAACATGAGGGCTGAGATTTTGCCTGGAAAAGGGTATGCCCTAAAGAGCAGCTTGCCCCAACATGGTGGATTGTTGGACTTAGAATTTGGAAGGAGTAACATTAAGTCTTTACTGAAATAATGGGTGACTTTCTCAAGCTTTGTGGCAAGATTAATTCAGAGTGCCTTTTTTATCTGAATAAATTATTGTATTTTCTAAATGGAATATATCCCTTTTTGCTGAGGTTTCCCACTCACAAGCAATCCAACAACTTTATCTGACAAATACATTTTTTTAAAGAAATTGGTTTTATTTCAAAACAGAAAGTTACAGCTTCCTCAAAAACAAATGACTAGTGTTCCCTGTTGTTTTCTTCATGAGGTTCCTCAAGATGTTAGTCTAAAGAATTGGCTTTCCCAGAGACACATGAGAAAACGGTACTTTCATTTCATTCAGGATTACTTAATGTGGGGTGACACCTGAGCAAGTGAGCTGAGATCACAGAAGACCTCACAGACTGGGCAGAAAGGCAGAGAGAGGGAAGTAATAGACCACACAAAAAAAATTTAATGGGGTTGCTGTGCAAATAATGCATGATCTTCTCACCTGAATGTCAAACATCTGGCTTTTTTTCCCTCAGTGTTGATGCTTCCTCTTGGTATCTACAGTTGTTTTATATATCTGGTATTTTATCTCTACATGCCTTTATGTATGTCTCTGTCCACGTACCTATATATACATAGGTACAGAATAGACAAAACCATAGCACCTACGTGATCTTCTGTGCTGTCTCATTACTTCAGAGAAAATTCCTCTACTGATACCAGTTGGCATACATTTCTTATTGTCTGTTATTTCCAGATTCAAGTATATTTAAAGATGAACAGTACAAATTAAGGTAATGGAAGTAAACAAATTCACTGCATTTTCTGGAGAGGAAGAGAAGTTACAAGAAAGTTGCTGGTCAAATACCATATAATGACACCTACAATATGGTACTTATATATATGTTAAATCTTACAGAAAAAAATAGCACTTCATTATTTGACAAACATTACCTATGATATGAAAATTTATTTAAACACTATAGAACTGCAGTGAATCTCAAAGCATTTTAATCCTTTCTTTTAATAAAAAAACTTAGGCCTTATGAAATGTATAAGTGAAAAAACTCACTGGATAAAATAGTGATTTTGTTGAAGTCAGCAGCGAAACTTTCATCCAATTTCAGATTTTAGTACATTAGGGTATAGGTTTGAGGGGAAAAACCAAAATGTTTACCCACAAGCAGAGGGGGGGGTTTCCTCCTCAATAATCACCCCACTCTTTATCAAATTTAAGAAAAGGAACTTTAATCAGAAAATGGATACAAGAAGGATAACTGTTCTTAACTGAGATATATATATATATATATATGTAGGTATAGATATAACTGTAAATAGACCAGAGCAAACTGCTTCCACAACACCACAAGAAAGAAAAAAAAAAAAAGAAACAAACCAGCAGGTTTCCTCCTGGAGAAAAAGTTATAGGCAGTGTCAGTGTCACAGCCTGGCTGGCTGCAGGGTGAGCTCCCAGTCCCTCTTCAGCGAGACAGACAAACAGTGAGCACCCAGATGAATTCTGTCTCTCCCTCTGTGTCTCTTGTACCAAAGAAAGAAGGAAAACCGGAAGCGAAGAACCACCGCGGGTCCTGGAAAGCAGGTGCAACTTCTCCCTCCCAGGTCGCTGCTCCCGCCAGGGCGGACAGGCCGTGATGCTGCAAGTGGCGGTGAGACTGGAGCAGAGACTGGGACCCCAAATGCAGGAACCAGGAGAACAGCTGTGGCAAGGAGAAAGGAACCAGCTCACCAAAAGCAGCAGCAGCAGCAGCAAGAAGGAGCAGGAGAAAAAAAAAACTGGCTTCCCTCCTCAGCAGCACACACACACCGCTCCTGCGTTCAGCCAAGCTAAAAGTGGAAAAATGTCCCCAAGAACAAAAGAGACAACCTGCCCCCCCACCCAAGTGATCAAGAGGAAGACGGTAGCAGTTAACTACTTCTTTTTGTTAACTAATGGCATGGGTAGTTAGTGGCAGGGGAAAGAATTTACATAATAATTCCAAACTACAACAATTAGACAGGCAGAAGAGACTTAAATAGCTTACATATCTGTATATCACATTGTAGTTTACAGAGGCATGTATATAGAAATTTCCAAGCACAGTTAGTATAACTTACAGAAAGATTATCTTCAGATAAAAGAAGACATGTCTATTTTTAATAAACCAATAAGTGAAATTTCTGCTAAACCAGAAAAGGAATTGAAACAGAGTCTTCTGAAAAATTCAGATTTTTTTTTCTCTCAGACCAATATATCTGTCCCACTTGGCTATTTTTGGGGTGTGCAATTATACCTGTATACATACACTGAGATTGTGCCCATAAACAAATTTCCACTCCAAGAAAATTAACGTTCTATAATGATTTTCAAGTCACCTTCTCTCTACTTCCTTTCTGTTTGTCTGCTTTCCCTTCCTTCCAGTCTTCTTTTTGCACACAAGCTGGTGTACTATGTAAAGCTCTGAAATTGAGTGATGTCTTTTAAAATACTCCTCCTGTCAAGTTTTGCTGGAAGCAGCTCCAAGTAGAGGGCTTGCTGCAGTCAAGGGCTTACAGGAACTTTGAGAGCAGACAGGGAGTACAACCTGCAGTCAGGTGAATGTGGGGAAGGGAATCATAAAATCTGAGAACAGTTTGGGTTGGAAGAGACCTTAAAGATCATGCAGTTCCAACCCCCTGCCATGGGCAGGGACACCGTCCACTAGACCAGGTTACTTAGAACCCACATCCAACCTGGCCTTAAACATTTCTGGGGATAGGGGCTCTACCAGTTCTGTGGACCACCTGTGCCCTGTGCCTCACCACTCTCGCAGTGAAGAATTACTTACTAATATCTAATCCAAACATACCTTCCTTCAGCTTAAAGCCATTTCCCCTTGTTCTATCACTACATGCACATGTGAAAAGTCCCTCCTCAGGCTTCTTGTAAGTCTCCTTTACATATTGGAAGGCTGCTCTTAGGTCTCCCCAGGGGCTTCTCTTCTCCAGCCTGAACTCTCTCATCCTGCCTTTATAGGATAGGTGCTCCACCGCTGAGATCAACTCAGTGGCTTTCCTCTGCAGTAGTTTCAACAGGTCCACGTATTGCTTATGTTGGGAGGCCCAGAGCCGGATGCAGGACTCCAGGAGGGTTCTCAAAAGAGCAGACTAAAGAGAAAGAATCACCTCCCCTGACCTTCTGTTCTTGCCTCTTTTGATGAAACCCAAGATTTGATTTGCCTTCTGGGCTGCAAGTGCATATTGCTGGGTCATATTGAGCCTTTTGTCCACAATCAGGCACAAATTCGTCTCCCCAGGAGTAGTCTTCTGCCCAGTTTTCTCTGCCCAGCAGATATTTTTTCTTGGGATTGCCTCCATCCAGGACCTTGCACTTGGCCTTGTTGATCTTCATGGTTTGCACAGGCCCTCCTCTCAAGCGTGTCAAGGCCCCTCTGGATGTCATCCCTTCTCTCCAGTGTGTTGACCACACCACATAGCTTGGTGTCATTTGCAAACTTGCTGAGGGTGCAGTTGCTCGCACTGTTTGTTGCTGACAAAGATATTAAAAAGTGCTGGTTGGTGGCATGTGTTTCCCTTAACATTTCCACAATGACTTTCCACAGATGACTTTCTCGGTGTCCTTTGGATTTTTCTCAATGCCCTTCCCATTCCAACACTCTTCAATATGAACCCCTGGGCACTGATGGGCCCTCAGCAGATATGGGAACACAGGCTGCTGACCCCATGGAGCCCTGCAGACAGGGACCCCCTCAGACATGAAAGGCCACTGGTTACTAGTTTAGTTTCATCTTGCTTATGAACAAAAGGGGAGACATGACAATTTCTTTTTTTCTTTCTTTTTTTTTTCCTTTCTTTTGTTTTGCTTGTTTGTTTTTGTCAAAATTCTGCCCAAGATCATTTCAATGGTGAGTCTAAATAGGTGGCCATATGTACCACAGCCCCTTGGACTTGCAGTGGTTACCCTGTCTGTATTTCGTCACCTACCTGGTGGCAGTGGAAAGTGAACAATCATGCATTCCTAGTGGGAAGAGAGAACCCCAGAGCTTGTGGGGCTCATTTTGCAGAATCCCTTCACCTCCAGGTATTTGAATCTGTTGCACAGGTATGAACTGAAACAGAGCCACACCCCAGACATTGAGTATGGTACAAAAACAGCACTTTCCCATCTGCCCCAAATATCATTCTCAGCTCTCCTGACACAAGCACTGTTTCAACCCTCACCTTTCTGGAGGATGTATGAACTTCAGCCACAAGTTCATGAAATAAGCTTCAACTGTATCTCTGAGGTTTGAGTCTTTTCAGAGTGATCTAGTTCAATTTTATGAACCCCTGGTCCCTCTAATGTATTATATCTGAATTAATATCCCCCTTCCCCTGTTTCCTCAGCCATTATTATGCTTTATTACAGTTGGATAAATCCACTGCTGTAATCCCATCTTCTTGGTTATTAAGTAATATGGTATACTCAAAGTAATATGGTATACTGCACAACTATGTGCAGATTTGGGTGACCAAAGAGGATTCTATGAGGCCCTGAAAGCAGTGTACGGACCCACACACCAG
>JAOXXN010000464.1:0-12004 GCA_026770055.1 Myrmophylax atrothorax | reverse complement strand
TTTGCATAAGAGACTGACGATAATATTGATACTGTCACTTTCTGGAAATGGCAAACCATTTTTAGAATTCTAAGTGGAAACTATTCAATTTTATTGAGCACATTATGGGATATGCTGTGTAGAGGCTGGAAACTGAAAGCAGCAGGAGATTCAGAGGAGTACAAAGAGGTGGGATCAAAACCAAAAAGCTAAGTAAAGACGCAAAGGATACCTTGCTATCAAATTTTTCACTCAACAACGCTTCTCCTTTGGGACCCCCAAAGGGTGAATTTCACACATTGGGGAAACAGAGGCACAGGTATGGGAAGAGCCTGGTTTTCAGAATGAGTTGAAATACAACGAAAATTGGATAAAATAAAATGCTTTAGCTCGTTACCTTGGCTTTATGACTACATTAGATGCAAGCTTTACTCCACAAGAAGCACTCTGAATTACTCTGCTCACAGACTTAAATGTTCTTCTGTTCCAGTCCACCTCCTCTCCTAGCAATCTCTTCCTTTTCTTCCTCTGCTTCTGTCTCAGTACACACCACCACCCTGCAACAGTGTGGATGCCTTCTTTCAAACTTCTTATTGCTCAGGGTTCCAGTTTTGTCACCATAGTTGTCTAGTTATCCTAGTCATCATAGTTATCCCAGTCATCTAGTTATCATAGTCATCATGGATGTCTAAACACCAAATGTGGAGAAGAAAGAAAATCCCTACATTAAGTTATGGGTTTGGGTCATGTAATTGTAGTATTTTGCTCTTATAAAACGTAATACTTTTCATTCAAAGACCTCTGAGCTCATGATTAATTAATTAATTAAATCACAAATTGTTCCTATGATCCAGGAAAGTATGGAAACATGTGAGTAAACTAGTATAGATGAGTAAAATCATTAGTCAAGATGACTAACAGATGAGAAATGTACTAATAAAGAGTAATTGCAGTAAAAGAAAATGAGCTTCAAGTGGGTTAGTAGAGTGATTTTTAGAGAATATTTCTGGACACCTGCACTCTTTCATATGGAGCAGAAACTGTAATAGCTCAGGAGTGTCTGGAAATGAGAATAGGTCTGACTAACCTAGGTACACTAAGAGGGACAGAAAAAGAAGTGTGTGTGTGGCATAGGAACAGAGAGCTGAATGGACCACCTGAACAACAGGCTGAACTGAGTCCACACTCACACCTACATGGAAAAGAGGTCAGGTTTAACCTAGGAGTTCCTACAGACCATACACTACTTACCACCTGTCTTCAGTGTCAGTTGTCATTTCAGATTCTACAGTCCCAGAAGTGTCTCCTGAGGGGATTTCACTGAGGCTTGGCTCCAATGGATGATCGCCTTCCTGTATAGACATCTTCACTGAAATCACATGGGGAGGGTGCATTTTGAGCAAGACAACCATGGTTCTATTCAGTCCTCCTATGCTCAGTTTTCCCGCATTCTGTGGCTTACCAGCACCTTCTCCAGAAGAAATAGGAGAGAGGAACAGTGACAGATGGTATAATTTATTTCCCCTGTTGAGTAGAGAGGGTACCAAAGGGCTGATAGAAGCAGAGTAATGCTTAGGTAAGATTGACAACTATTTCCTCCTGCTTCATACACATAACCAGCACCTACCTGTTTTCCTCCCACCCAGAGATATTTTTGAAAGCTTCTTCTAGCAAATTTCTGCACCAAAATTAAACCCATATAGCAGTCAGCCTTACTGCCGTGTTCCCACGTCAGCTGTGTGTCATGACAACAGATGATAGAAATGCTGCTATTCAGGCTGAGGGTGTGTGGTTTTTTGTTGGTTTTTATGTTCTGTTTTGTGAGGGTTTGTGTGTTTGGGGGTTTGGGGCTTTTTGGTTGCTGTTGTTTTAATTTTAATAGCTTTAAAAAGACCTCTGAACAAAAGTGCTTGCACCATGATGCAGTGCTGAGCTAAGGCACACAGGGCAGGTATACCTGCCCACATGCCAACAGGCAAAAATAAGTAGAGTGGGTGAGGTTCCCTGTGGCTCTGTGGGGGCTGATCGAGGAACACTTTGAGGAGAAAAGGAGATGACAAGATAAGGGAAAATGGAGAGGCAGAAGCAGAAATGCTCCCTCTTCTTCCCTGCACTCCATAGCCCTGCATCCCTCCCCTGTGAGCCTTCAGTAGTGGGGCAGCTCCATGCCCCACACATGTGTGTCCCTGTACCTCCCTGTGTCCTAAAGCAGGTCAGACCTCCCTTCTTGGGATGCTCCTTGTCAGACTCCAGTCTGATCCACCAGAAAGGCTCTCCATGCCTCACACTGGCCTACAGCTAAAAAAGGGAATTTTGGATTTTCAGGATGGGAAATCATGCTCTGCAGACATCACACGAGTTATTTCATGGAAGTAAAGCACTACTGAATGAAAACCTCCTCACGTGAAACAGTGTTATTCCCACAAGATAAAATTTCTCCCAGGTCAGACCTGGAGATACTGCTTTCCATTCAACACCTGAACTCAAAATTCTTACGTATGCACTTGCTTCTAGTGTGGGTTATTTGTTAGCTGGATTTGGGGGTTTTATGCACTGCTAGGTCCTCAAGGAAGAAAAGGAAATAAACCTAGTAAAAGTAGGGTCACAATTACTTTAGAATCAGGATATGCAAGGACAGAAAGAAAGAGAGGAGGGTTTTTCAGCTGGAACTGCTGAAGTTCACAGCTCACACCTCAGTAATCGTCACTTTTGTTTCTGTTTCAAAGCATCACAAAAGACAGCAAGCAACTCCTGAGCCAAGCAAGAATTTAAATATGTCTTTGAGGCCTTTCCCATTTAGAAAATCGCTTGTGTCTGTGTTTGATACTAAGGGCTGCTTCTGAATATAAATGCTTCCCTGAATCAGGGCTACACAAGTATCAGAAGCTTAGATCAAGGAGCTGATCTGTCCAAATCAGACATTAGAGGCATGATGAAATGCTGCAGATCTTCCCTTTAATGAAACTTAGTTTATGAAAACCCTCTAATAAAGCTGCTGTGAGTATATTTACATTCCCAAAAGAGAAGAGCTCTCTTGGAGCAGGAAAAAATTACCACAATTAATAATATCCTGATATTCTTCATAATGACAGTAGATTGCAAGTTTTTGTTGAGCTGTTCATCATTTTGAATTTCCATGCCTGTCTTTATTCCGCAATCACATCTACACCCGCTGGGGCACTTTAGGGACTAAAATTCATTGCTGCATATTAAAAATAGCAAATGAATCTCATTATTTCTTTTGTACCTCCCCAGTTTATTCAGCATACAAAAGACAAAATCAATACCATCCTGCCTGAGGAACAGGGTTATTTTTGTAATTTTTTTTTTAATCCTGCTGCAGATTTTTGGCTTTACTCTTGAAACTGTGATGTGCTGTACCAATATATTTTCACTCTATTTGTTTTCAGATCATCTGCATTTTGCTGTGCTAATCCCAGATGTTTAATATCAAGCAAAATAGCATTTATATGCCATTCATCTATTTCTCCAAGATCTCATGTCTATCTGCTTGTTCCTTTTCCAATGCCAAGCATCTTTCAGAAACATTCAGAAATTATTTTCTTCTCAGGGCCACAAACCCAAATAAGCACTTACACCTAAGCTTACATACAATTTTAGTTAAACTTGGTCTTAAGGAGCTGAGGTGTTTCCTTGTGCAGAGAGAGAGAGAGGGGGAATAAAGGAGGGAAAAGGGTGCTTCTACAGACTCTACCTTTTGGGGAGAGCTAGAACTCATAGACCCAGAAAAAAATCACTAGAATTGGTCTGCTTTCTATTTTAGAAAAGGAGTGCAATATTTCCTTTCTTTCCATCTTTCAGCACTTCGTTTGCCCACTGTCTTCTAATAGTTGCAAGTGACGGAAAATTATTCAGGAAACAGTATCTTTAACACCTCGGCTTGTGTGTCATCCAGGTGGCCCATATGTGTCTAGTTTTTCAATATCTTGGTTCATCTCCCTTTTTTTGAGGTTATTTCCTTTCACATTTACAGCCTTTTTTCCTCCATCCATAGTGTATTATATTTTCTCAGATTAATGCAACCAAGTTCAGTGTTTCAATCATGCTAAGTCTCTGTTAATCTCCATTCTGATTTATTAACAGATAGACTTTCTAACAAGTATTACTATTCCACAGCATACTGATAAAATCCTTTCTATTTGTCCTCACATGTCTGATGGAGACAATACATTTTGCTTTAAGAGTCCTTTTCTCTCTGGAATCATCAGCTGCCTATGATGATGATGCCTAGGCTTTGCAAACGAAGATTTGGGCAGGGCTCTCCCCACGTGGGTGTGCCCTTCCAGCCTGCACAGTGCATTTTTTAGGTGAGGCACAGCGTGCTCAGAACTGGCCCCACCCTTTAACTCCTCAGGTTCATCTGCCACAGCCAAGTGAGCTTGGACAGTGACAGTGAAGTCCTCAGGACCAGAACCTCCAGCCCCCAGTATTCCCAGGAGGTTTCCCATCCAAGTACTAACCGGGGCTGACCCTGCTGAGCTTCCGAGATCTGACGGGATCGGGTGTCAGGGTGTCATTTAACTGTCTAATTACTCTATATACATGGATTGTGGTATTACCCAACTACTGTTCACTGGTTTGGGTTATTTGATTTTATTATTCTTGATCCTGAACCATAAGATTTCCCGTTTTACAACAGAATTTTTTGGAGGATAACTTTTAAAATATGTTTTACTATTCGCTTTAGTTTAAAGGCAGAAAATACAAAAAACACAGTTTTTCCTTCTTTCATTGTTTTTTCTGGGACTTTCCCCTGAAATGTGAGCAAACTTTTCCAGTAAAGCAAAGCAGATGTTTTACAACAGTTTTCACCATTGTAAGTACCTGACAAGCTATATATCATTTATGTGTCCTCTACTGCAAGCATTGTATGAATACCCGTAGTTATAATCAGACTCAATTAAATTAATATGAATATGTACCCCAGTAAACTTATCTTCTTCCTGTTTGAGAGAATATAAGCTTCCCTTTCCATTTCCATATATATTTCTTCCTTTAGCAAACTGCTTACAAGGAAATAATATACATACTTACAGTGCATCTTGTGATGGAATTTGCAAGGATTTGGGTTATATTTCTTTGATTTCTACTATCTTATGAGTCAGGTAGCTAAGTGATGTGTCTAAACTCTAATTAAATGTTTAAAAATTTGAGAAGAAATGGAGGCCTAATATTAACTTCTATTAAATTTATCTTGAGAGCACTTCAGACACAGTACCTGATTGCATCCCAACCAATGTACCGAAAGACCAGTCATCCTTGAAAGACATCTTGACTTTTGCTTCCTTTAGAAAGTATAAACATTTTCAGTTTGCTTCTGTTGCCTTATTCCTTCCACTGAGGCAATGTTTGTTCTCTCTATAAAATGGAACCAAACAAGGCTATTATATGAGTCATCAGAAAAGAGCAGCAGCAGTAGATGGTTGCTGATGGTGATCAGTCTGAATTGCTTACTGCCCTCCTGCTGATCCCTTGGAGACTTTGGCATCTGGAGGACAACTGTGACCTGTCTGGACAACAGCCTTGGTGCTCATGAGACAATAAGCAAAACCAGTTTTACCTGAGAACTCTTTGAACTCCCAAAACATTGCAAGTCTAACATTGTAGACTGTTCCTTAGCTGATGGCAAAACATTAAGCACTAACAAAATGGAGGTGCTCCCTTCTAAGTATAATACAGGATCGATCCCTAGCTAGTTCAGAATATACACATATTGTTAGATGTTGAGACGTCATGCTGCTGCATCAAAATGCTTCCTTTTGTCCTTAAGTTGATAGCTCAATCTATTTGTCATCAAGCAGGATGAGTGTCTTTTGTGCTTTCATTTCACTAAGAAAGAAATGAAAGAGCAGACACATGGCAGTAATTCTCATATCCCATGATTATTTTTTTGCTATGAAGAAATAGTATTATATCAGAGCAGTGGTAGGCAAAGAGAACAAGAAAAGAAAATCCATTTTCTTTGAGATTTTAGTATGCAGAAAATAATACTTTTTTTCTGCAACACTTACAGTACTGCCATCTGAGTTACTACCTCACATCCTTGTACAGTTGAGCATCTGACAATAGTTGGAGTAAAAAGATTTTGAGGCATGAGTCATCAACACGTACATAAAAAATTAAAAAGCCTAAACAATTCCAAACAATGCAAGGAAATTACTGAAATTAAAAATTGACTGAGAAACATGTTCCCCCTCTTGAATAAAGTAAGTGTGAAAGACATTCAGCAGACCCTAGCAGCTTGCACTGCAAAAAGCTTGTCATTCAGGGATGTGTTCTGCAGATTCTACTAGTCAGCAAGAAAGATTTGTTCGTTCTGTATTTTAAAACAGAAGGGTGGGGGAATCACAATATTGAAGCACTGCTTTTAGGTTCCTAAACAGAAATGAAACATAGCAGTATAAGCAAATTAACAACATTTAATGCATCTAACCAGTCGTAACAGAGAACTTGGCTAATCCTATTAACCGACACAGTGCGAGTGGCAGCGCTATTGCGGCCAGGGGCTTCTCACGGGAATGAGAGCGGGATCGGCGGAGAACGGGACACCCTGGAGCCGCCGCCCCGCGCAAAGGCGGCGGCAGAGCGCCCTCTGATGGGGAAAGGGGGAAACGTCTCGGGGCCGCGGGGACTGCGGGGCTTTGGAGATTGTGGGGGCTGCGGGACTGCAGAGGCTGTGGGTCCTGCTGGGACTGTGGATCTGCGAGGGTTGCGGGGCTGCGGGGCTGCTCCGGCGGAGCGGTGGCGGCTGCAGGTGCTGCTGGTGAGGGACACTCCTCCCGCTCCCCGCTCTGACCCCCGCCTCGGGGACAGGAGACCCTCAAGGCTTCACCTCGCCCCCAGCCTGTGCCGAGCGCTGCTTGTTTATCCTCCCGTACAGGGACGCTGAGACAGTTAAATGTCTCCCTGACACCCGATCCCATCAGATCTCGGAAGCAGGGCAGCGTCAGGCCTGCTTGGTACTTGGATGGGAGACCTCCTGGGAATACCGGGGGCTTGTAGGTTCTAGTCCCGCGAACTTCACTGTCACTGTCCAAGCTCACTCGGCCGTGGCAAATGGACCTTCGGACTTAAACAGTAGGGCCGGTTCTGCACACGCTCTGCCTTACCAAAAAAATCCACTGCGCAGGCTGGAAGGACACACCCACGTGGGGAGAGCCCTGCCCAAATCTTTGTTCAGGAACCCTCGCTGTACAATATATGCAGGGACGCTGGGAAAGTGCCATTGAACGGGAAGATTTTGCGGCATGCTGTGATCTCCCATGGATTTTTGGCATGTTCTCATCTCCTCGGGGAGCCAAGAACATTTTATCTCCACATCTCGCGTTCTTCCCTCTTGTCTTCAATGCCATTTGGTCTCAGGGGGCAGTGCTGTCTTGAGGCATCACAGAGGAGCTGGTGACTTCTACAATTGTCAGGTCCCAATCCATACGGAGTGTAAGGACAAAAGTCCAAGGCACAGGGATGCTTCAAAGGATGCTGGCAGCAAGGATAGGGAGTGACTCTGTGTGACAGAGACGTTGGCTCAGCTCAGCCCCCTAGGTCTTTTGGGCATCAAGAGACATACTTGGCAATTCATCCATTACAAGAGACAATAGTTTCAGTGCAAAATGATAAAACGCAGGACAAAGGGCCCAGCCAGACATTTTAGCAGAAATCTGTAGCTGTGGCAGTCAAAATAATATATTCTGGGTCAATAAAGAAGGGCTCAGTGAGAGTCACCTGCTGATATAAGCCCTCACCCCTCGTCAGTGCAGGCACCTATAGAAGCCAGGGGTTGACTCCAAGCCCAGGGCTCAGAAATGCCTCACACCAGTTGTCAGCTTTTCTTACCCAGCAGGGATGAGCCTATCACCCATGCCAGTGATGCATCGCCCTTTGCTGGAAATCCCAAAACCTATGGTGGCACTTTGACTATGCACCAAGCTGTAACCTCAGTCTCAAATGCACATCTCCTGGAGACACAGCAGGCACTAAAAGCATCCTCAGTGGGCTCGCCTGCACCTAAAGGAGAGGTGGAAGAGAGGTAAGGAGTAAGAGGAGGTCTACATCTCACTGTATAAGCTGGACTTGATGCTGTTATTTCCAAGGGTCAAGCAAGAAGGAGGAGAAAGACAGAGGTTAGTGCTACACACACTCTCCCGTCCCCATCCTCAACCCAGAGCTTACACCACAGGAGAAGTCACACTTCTGTGGGCACCACTGGTCTAGGACAAGCAGCTTTTACCCCATTTTGTGGGTAAAAATGAAAGAACCTGGAGAACAAAGGCTATTATTAATTCCCATCTGCTGAAAGGAGGCTGCAGCTGTTTTGAGAGGTTTCCTGCAAGCTATGCAGATCTGCTCAGAATTTTAATGGTTGTTTACCAACCAAAGCATGCCATTGAAAGAGCAAAACGTTTCCAAGCAAACGTGGTGTGAACGTCATTTCAGCCTAGAAATAAACCTCATCTTTCTTGCAAACATTTTACTAGGTGAGAAAAGATGGGTTTGTATTTGATGCTTTCACTTTTCAGCTGTTTTTTTAACTCCTCCTTTCCCATCTGAGAAGCACACAGAAGAAGAGATACCTTGAAATATGCAATGCATTTTTACACATATGAAAAGCCTTGTTAACCCCAAACATTCTGCGTGGTCTCTGTGGGTAGACCCACAAAACACTGGTCTGCAGTTGTAGTAGTAAGTGCCAGTAAATCTGATATGTGACGAAAGAGCCTAGCAAGCCCTGAAGAAAAACACAGCATATAAAAGATTAAAAGGAGGGGGAAATTAGGAGACTTTGTTATAACCTGAGAAATTACAAAACATATGGAAGGCTTTTTGTCTTACATTTTCTGCAGTGATCATAATTTCAAGAGGATTTTTATTGCTATGAAATTAACATGTCTTTAGCCAAACTATCTAGTTCATGTTATTTATATTGCGAATTAGGTCTCTGCAACCCTGCCTGTGCTTTATGACTGTGTGTGGCTTCTGTGCTACTAATACATGCAGTTTATCTGTGACATGTATATTGTACATAGCTGAAAGAAGCACTAGAGGAATGCCTCAGATAGATACAAAAAGCACAGTTTTTTCACTACAACACATTAGTAATCCAAGCTTTTTTCCTTTATCTGAGTGGATTTTGAACTGTCTGACCTGTAGAAGGTATTTACTGCTGAAATGACAGTCCCTGAACACATCCTAGCATTCCTGGTATCACTGCTGTAATTGGAGAATGGGAAAAAATCCACTTTCACCCTCCATTTAGCCAAGAAGTTTTGAGTATCCTGCATTTAGAAAGAATTATACTTGAAAAACTGAGAAGACAAGAGTTAAGTGACATAAAATAGTCACCAGGAAATTAATGTAACATTGAGGTAGTGCTAAGGAGAGGGTTGGACAATCTGCTGCTATTCCATCACATCATACAACTGAAAATATTGGTGAGAAAATTAAACTATTCATCTTTCACTAAGACAGAATTGAAAAGCAATCTGGAAAGTCTGACCTTCTAATCTGAGTTAAGTCAACACATGAACATTAAAAATGGACTAATATTTCAAGGAATTTTGTTTTAATGACTGTACTGGTTCAAGTTACCATGGGGTGTTTTCCTGTAATATGATAGAATCCCAGTACCTGGTCATTATTTGACTTCTGGTAATGGAGACACCAAAGCTCTTTGTGTATCATGTGTTTCTATTACAGGGGTCGAAAAGGTAGATTAAGGTATTGAGATGGGTTTCACCCATATAGACTTGAATTTATTCCCTCTTAATGAATGGCAACCTACAGTTTTGTATAACAGCAGTGAACTTCTAGTGCTAGCTAATTCATGGCAACTAGCTTCTAAGATAGCGTGTGAATGTCAACAGCTGTGAACTGGTAAATATTAGGAATTATTAAATACACTTTTTTAGAAATATAACACTGTCCATTCGTTGCAAATAATTTTTCTGATCTGAAGTTCAGTCTACAGCATAACACAAACAATGACTGAAATAAGTGTTAAAAAAGAAACACAAACAGATGGGAAATCAGGGGAGTGATAAACACAATAAAGTCAATGGGATAGCCTAAATTCACCAAAGATAGTAACTGAGTAAGCCAAGAGAAGAAATCACCTCTCCCTGCCCAATGTTTTCCTTATTAAGAGTGTCAATGCTCTCCTGTCTTTTAGAAGTGTTAAGTAGGATTTAGCAATATAATCCAGCCACCCGCAATATTCTTCATGCATTTTGGCATCCATGGATATGATCTCAGTGAATCTAGGCATGTTGATTTACGATGATATTATGGCAAGAAAACACCTTTACTTGAACATAACCTGATTTAATACACCCTTGATTTTACCAATGCCCTGTCTGCATGTATGTAAGGGTAGATAAATAAATCATAAAATCATAGAACACTTTGTGTTGGAATGGACCTCCAGAGATCATCTACTCCAACCCCTTTGCAATGAGCAGGGACATCTTTAACTATATCAGGTTGCTCAGAGCCACATTTAACATGATCTTCAATGTTTCCAGGGATGGGGCACCTATCACCTTGCTGGGTAACCTGTGCCAGTGTTTTACCATCCTCATAATAGAAAAAATTCTTCTATCTGATCTAAATTCATAGACTCATAGAATCAACTGGGTTGGAAGAGACCTCTGAGGTCATCAAGTCCAATCCTTGATCCAGCACCACTTTGATTACTAGATCATGGCACTGAGTGCCACATCCAGTCTTACATTAAAAACCTCCAGGGTCAGAGAATCCACCCCCTCTCTGGTCAGGCCATTCCAATGCCTAATTACTGTCTCTCTAAAGAATTTCTAATATCCAACTTAAGCCTCCCTGGGCAGAGCTTAAGCCTGTGTCCTCTTGTCCTACTGCTGGTTGCCTGAGAGAAGAGACCAACCTTCACCTGGCTACAACCTCCTTTCAGGTAGCTGAAGAGAGTGATGACGTCTCTCCTGAGCCTCCCCTTCTCCAGACTAAACAATCCTAGCTCACTCAGCCTCTCCTTATAGGACTTGTGCTCCAGTCCCTTCACCAGCCTTGTTACTCTTCTCTGGACCCCCTCCAGCACCTCAATATCTTTCCTGAACTGAGGAGCCCAGTACTCAAGGTGTGACCTCACCAGCACTGAATACAGGAGAAAGATCACTTCCCTGGTCCTGCTGGCCACATTATTCTTGATACAGGTCAGGATCCTGTTGCCCTTCTTGGCCACATGGGCACACTACTGGCTCATGTTCAGCCTCCTGTCAATCCAAACCCCCAGGTCCCTTTCTGTGGGAATACACTGTGAAATAGACCCCAAAGAAAGACAGCACTGAAAGGCACCCTGAATTCTACAGGCCACCTGCATGAGAGACTTGTTGCAGTTTAAAGTTAATGTGTGTTCTCTGTACAGTTTTGAGTGCAGAAATGTTCTGTACCCCTCTGCAGTTTCCACACCCCATATTCCTCCTCCGGTTTGCCCCTAATGCGGCTCCGCTAAGGCTTTGGGGCCATCTCCCGAGCACAGCCCCTGCCACGCGCTGCCAATGCAGCCACGGTGGTGAGTGTCACTGCTGTGCAGCAGGGTCCGGAGCCCACTAGGGAGTCCAGACCAGCACCGCCCCACCCAGCAGAATTGTCGCTGTGCCTCTGCCAGCACAGCCACTGGAAATGCTCCTGTCTTTTCCACCCATCCTACCCCAATCCCTGAGTCCCTGTTGGTTAATTCTTCTGTCACTTGGCAAGTGTTTCCCCTTTGGCTGTTCAAGTTGTCAGTTATCCATTCTGCCCCTCCCCTCGCCCAATTGTGTCACAGTTCCAAAGCCTCCCCTCAGATTTCCTTCCTCTTTCCAGGACTCTGTTCTTATTGGATGTTTAATGCTTGCTGACACCCTTCTCACCCCATCCCTTTTAAGTTTCCACCCAGTTCTGAGCACCTCCCCTAACCAACCCTTATAGGTCAGAACTTTCTTTAATAACTGCTTTTTGGGTTCACCCCCACGCTGAGTGTGGAGTGTTCTCTGGG
>JAOXXN010000463.1:499781-514945 GCA_026770055.1 Myrmophylax atrothorax | reverse complement strand
ACTAACCGGGGCTGACCCTGCTTAGCTTCCGAGATCTGACGGGATCGGGTGTCAGGGAGGCATTTAACTGCCTTAACTACTACATGCACTAGGACATCCTTTAATGAAGATCAGGGAAGCCAGAAATCTTGCTTAATGGGAAGAGTAAATATTATTACCTTGCCTTGGATTCCACAATTGGGAAAACGCAAAATTGCCTTTAGACCCTTAATAGTTTCAGTCAACCAGCTCTCCCTGCTTCTAAACAGGCTATTTTCTAACTTCAACAAATTTGTTGTGTGTGAGATCTCTGTTTCAGAAATCATTCCTGTTCAAGAAATGATCAATTAAATAGTACTGCATTTCATGCTTTGACATTTACACTTCTGCATAAATTGAGTTCAAGCCAAGGAGACTGGGGTACATGCTCAAAGTTAAGGAGCCTTTTTTAAATTTTTTTTTAAACTGATTCTGCAAAAGAAATCATGGAGTGGCAGTTTGTGAAGCAGTTAATGGGGAAGGACACAGAAGAGGCACCTCTCCATCCTACTGAAGGGTCAACAAGCAGCTGCCTTTTTCTGGCCCCACAAATTGTGTCTACTAGTTGGAATCACTGGGCTGAGACTGAAACACAGAAGGAGAGGCCACAGCCTCACTGGGTAGATCTACATCCAAACAGACCTCGTGAAGCCTGAGAGAGCTACACAAGCCCTCAGTTGCAGGGAAGTCCAGAACCTGGAAGTTCCCTGAGGCCTGAAAGCAGAAGTGAGTGCCATGGGTGCAAGTGTGCCCAGATACACAAACTTTTTAAGAGGTTGCTGCATTGCATGAATAGCTCCCCAGGTAATGTACCATCCAGGAACCTGAGCAGGAGGTTGTGGATGAGATCCCCGGGGTAACTTTCCTTGAGGACAAGAGGGTTGACCAGAGCGGCAACTCTTTAAGGCAACTTCTCTTCGAACACAAGAGTTCTATGCTGGTGTGTAGGAAATTGAACAAGGTAGGCTGGAAACTGGCATGGCTGAGCAAGGATCTGCTCTTCAAACTGAGTAAGAAAGAAATGCACAACCAGTGGGAGCAGGAACAGGTGACCTGGGGAGAGTACAGGGTTATGGTTTGTATGTACAGGGATGGGGAAAAGGAAAGTCAAGCCAAAGCTGGAAGAAGGTTTGTCAAGGGATGTGAAGAATAATAATAAGGGATTCTATCAGTAAATACGTCAGAAAAGAAAGGCCAAGGAAAGTGTTTCCATGCGGTAATTGAGAAGGATGAACTGGTGGCAGCTGGAATGCTGAGGTACTCAACAAGCTCTTTGCCTCTGTCTTCTCTGGCAGTCAGACTTCCCACTTTCTGGAAGTTCCTGATCCTCTGGGAGGGTGTGAAGTGAGTGAATAGGTTCAGGATCACTTGGTGATGCTGAATAGCCACAAGTCTATGGGTTCTGTTGAGATGCACTCCAGGGTCTTGGGGAACTGGCTGATGTTGCTGCCAAGCCACTCGCCATCATATTTGAAAAGTCATGGTGTGGTAGTTAGGCCTTAGTTTTGGTAGGCCTCAGTTTAGTAGGCCTTGGTAAATGCTATATAGATTAGGAGGGACAAAGTATCAGCTGACTTAAGCAACCAAAGAGATATTTCATATCATCTGAAGTCAAATCAAATACAAATACAGTGGAAGAGGAGTTATCTGAGTCTTTTGCTCATGGTCGAGGTAGTGAGTGGACCCGCTATGTTGTCCTATGAGGACCAGGCCTCTCCGCCACTTACTGCTACTTCACAGCTGTTTTTATTTGGGGAAGTAAACATTTTTACTGTTAATTTCTCCCTTTTCCTTGCTGGGTGTTCCTCATGAAGAGTCTTTTGGGGTGCTTTTTGCCAGGTCAGCCTACTACACATGGTGGTCAGGTGAAGTCTGTGGTGAACTTGAAGAGGAGAAACATCATCCCTATTTTCACAAAAAGGGAGAAAGAAAGATTCACGGAGACTGGTGAGCCTCAACTCTGTACCTGGAAAGATCATCCAGGTAGATCCTCCTCCTTGATATGCTGAAGCACACAAAAGACAAAGAGGTGACATGAGGCAGTCAGAATGACTTTACTAAGGGTAAGACATGCCTGACTAATTTGGTGGCCTTCTATGATGGATTGATGGCAGCAGTCAACAAGGGAAGATCAAGAGATGTCACCTATCTGGACTTCTGTAAGGTCCTAAATGGCATCTCATACCCTGACTGAAAAGACATGGATTTGATGGATGCACTATTCAGTTGATAAGGGATTGGCTGCGTGGATGCAGCCAGAAAGTTGTGGTCAATGGCTTTGTGTCCAGGTGGAGGCTGGTGACAAGTGGAGTACCTCAGGCTTGTAATTAAGTCATGCCCTCAAGTCATTTCACCCTCTTTTCTGCTCTTCTTTGGATATATTCCAGTATTTTTATATCCTTCTTAAATTGTGGAGACCCAAACTCACACAGTATTCAAGGTGAGGCCACTTTCAGTTAGCTATAATGTACTTAGTGCACCCCAGGATACAGTTGGCTATTTTGGCTTCCAGGAGGCATTACTGACATTGAGCTTATCATCAATGAAAACTCCCAGATCTCTTTTTGTAGGGGACACTCCAGTCTCTTGTCCCTCATCTATACATACATTCAGGATTATACTTCCCAGTGCAGCATCTGGCATTTGTTCTTACTCATTTCATACGCCTGATGATTGTTTGGTGTTCTAACCTACCACGATCTCTCTGAGGATCTGAGTACCACAGGCAAATTTACTTTGTGTTCACTGAACTCTTGTGTTCAGGTCAGTGACAAAAACACTGAAGAGAACTGGCTCTAAAATTGATCCTGGGGGAACACAAGTAGTGACTGACCACTAGCCAGATGTTACTCCATTTACTACAGCTCTTTGAGCTCAACAAATGGAGATGAATGTTGGAGAACTGTGCTGATAATGCCTTTATTCAGAAACAAAAGCCCCTCTTTCACTTGGTAAGAGGAAATATAGGATTTACTGTTCACCCTAGATTTCAGGTGGTCTCTCAAAGTTTTATGGGGATGGCCATTTTCTCAAAATAAGCTGCCAACTAATTTTGCTTAGACTAATGAAAAAATTTCCTTTCCCTGAATTGGCAGAACTTGCACAGGGAATATTAAGAAAACAGAATTTTGACCACAACCACAGTGGTGAGAATTTCATTCTTTAGTGCTTCTAAAGACACATCATGGCATCAAACTATTAGCAAGTTGCCCCCACAGTGGCTGAGCCTAAATTTGTGTGCCTACTGGGTTTGTATAATGCAACAGAACAGCTACTACTAAAAAACCTGTTGACTACACCTACTCCAAATAACTCCTTGTGTGGACAGTAAGATAAAAAAATAGAGAAATTTTTCTGTTTTAACTTATATGGCCCAGCAGACTGGTGTAGATAAGGCATGCCAGTTTCTGAAGTAAAGATCACGCAGGAGAGTGATGTGGCCACATTCAAATCTTTCTTTTTTTTTTTTGACAAATAACCCATCAGTGCTTCATAGATGAATCAGCTGGCATCAGCCTTTGACACAGGACAAGAGCAAGGCTCAGCAACTTCCTTCTTCACCTGTTAGGAGTTTACCCACTCTATCATTCAACCCTCCCTGCCTTCTCCAGAGCGAGTTAATTTCATAATAGTTACTCTGCTCAGAAAGAGGGGTCATTATTCCAGAATAACAGACAAAGTATCCACATTGGGGACATATTCCAGAAGAACCCAATTAGACTGGGCTCTGTTACAGTGCAATAAATAGTCTACTGTAGGTTTGGTTGGATTCTTTCACATGCAAGGCTAAAGAAATGTGTTTCTCACTCAAAAGAACTTTCCCAACATTATATTTAAAGATGTGCAGGTTTAAAGGTAAACCGGCAGGAGAAATGAACGCAACACAAAAGAGGTTATAAGTCAGAGTTACAAGTTAATAACAATATTACAATAAATGTAATGGCACAAAGAGAAAAATTGGTTTTAACTCACAAAACCCCAGAAGTATAACCCAGCACCCTGGGGCACAAGCCCAAAGGGGTTTGTTAGGCCCTATGCAGAACCCTGTGTGGTTCTCCCAAGTCCGAAGTAAAAGTCCAAAGTGGAAAACCTGTTGGTGCAGCTGACAGTTGCAATCTGGTGGAGAGTGGTGGTTGCAGGCTGGTTGAAAGTGGTAGTCTCCTCCTGTCGAGGTTCTGGTCCTCCTCTTGATCCGACAAGTGACTCCTGAGGTCTTCAAACCCCAAGATATGCACCCCCAGGTCCAGGTGGGAGTACCCAGTACCTCCCCCAGGGCAGGGAGTCACACAATGGGCGATTAACTCTGTGAGTCATGGGGTGTTTTGAAATTTTTGATGGCCCATTAGCAGACACGCCCCCCAAGCTCGGTGTGAAGGTACTAACGACTCCCTGGAGGGGAGTTATCACAATTCTTATCTCACAGATGTCTTTGGCACCCAGTTCACAACCTGAGGGATCAGGTGTGCCCTGGGCAGCTGCTGCAAATGGTCCATTGTTCTTGGGAAATGAATAGAGGGAGTAGAATACATAGCTTTGATCACCCACACACAGTGACAAACTGGTCCCACCTGCTGAACTGGGACACTTATCCTGTTAAAGTTTACTTTGCTTTTCAAATTAAGACCAAGCCACACAGTTTGTCTTCTTCCGGGATGGTCTCTTGAGGAACATGAGCAAATTATAATAGAAAATTGAATGTATGGAGTAAATTGTGTCAAACAGTTTTAGTTGAATGTGACGAAAATTCCTTCTAAATGGGAACTGGATTGTGTATTTCTCACTGTCCTTTCTGAAATGGGGGATAAATCCACCCGAGTTAATTCCAAAGCCCTTTGAAGAGACATATCTGAGAGATTACTAAATTATTAATCAGGTATTGCAAGTAGTGATACTTAATTTGAAATTTCTCTCGAAATAATAACATCCCCCCACAAAAGAGCTGTATACAAAATTGTCTCTGTATAACACTTTGTTTTGTTTTCTTAGAGTGGTTTTGGCAGCTCCAGCCATGGTTACAGCAAACTGCAAGTGGGATTTCAATATTTTGATAAACTTTACAGTAATGAAAATTATTTCCGCTAGCAATTATTTTAGAATATTTAATAGTTCATGGCATCTAGGGCCAGAAGGGATCACTAGACTCATTAGTACAGCTTAGAGTGTGTGTAATGGGTCACTGTTTCAAATCCATTTGTTGAGCCTAAAGTATTTGCATTGAAGAACATGGTTTTTAAAAGTCTGAATATGTTCCAGAAACAGAAAGTAGGAGGTACCAAACACCGCTGAATCACAAAGTCTTGTAGTGGTGTGTTTTATAAGTGACGGATTATATTTTATGTTGTAGATGAGAAATTAAAAATAAGGTGCTAGAGAGTATCAGTTAAATTAAGTATTATGAGGTAACAATGTAATTTCCCAGTATCTATAAAATATTCCCTTTTTATGCATTCAGAAATTATATACAATCTCTCTTCATAATGCAAGTACCCAATTAGCTTTTGTCATCATTTCTCTGTGACAATTTAGCGTTTTGCAGAGAATAAATCCTATGTTCCTGTTTTCTTTCAGTGTCTTAACTCCATCCTGTGAGTGGTCATCTTCCAAAAGAAACAGACTAATCAGCAGTTCTTCTCTGACCCCTCCATTGATCTATCACACCTCAGGCAAAAATTTCTCATCCTGTAAATGGGTCATGAAAGCATTCTTCTCTTGTATTGGTATTGGTTGGGGGAGTTTTATGTGATTTTGTTGTTGTTGTTTTGTTTCTTTGATTTGGTTTGGTTATAATGATGTTAGACTGTGAACCAATTCCTATAGAAACACAGAGAAACTGATTTTGCTGACAGACACTTGATGTTACTGCCCCAGTAACACTTAGATTCACTAACAAACCACTTCTTAGACTATTTAATGAACTCTTTTTTTTTTTGTAGTTGTCCAATGAGATGAAAACTTAGATAAATATATCATGAGAAACTAAGCTAACTCCCTTGTTAAAATACCGATATGCTTCATCAGCACTTGTATTTTCTTAATTCTTTCAAAAAGAAATAAAATCCAATGTTTTGGACATATAACAGCATTGATTTACATTTCTTGTACTTTTAGTCTTGTCACGTCTTCAAGGCCATAAACGTTTCTGAGATAGGTCCTGTTTGTTAGCTTAAGATCAATTTTCCAAGGTTCTAGTTTGCTGGGACAATTTAATTTTAGGATATCCAACTCTAACTCATGGAAACAGGCTGTAGTTGATCACTTTCTGAAGTCAGAGATACAAAATATTCCCCTACAAAATATAGCCCCCTTTCTCATTTCACAGGCAAAAGAAAATATTAGATTTTTTTTATATATAGTAGTATTTTAATTTAATTCTTAGGAAGCTTATGAAACTTACTGATGTTGATATTTTTGAAATTTTAAACTTCAAAGTGGCTGAAATACATTAGTTTTAAGCTTAGATTAATTGTTAATAAGTAGGTGGTTTTTTCTCCTTTTCCGTGTAATTTCTTTTTATTATGCTTTCACTTGTTCTGTTTCAGGCCAAATTAATTTGAATCTAATTCTGCAAAATACTTTTGAAGCAAGGAGTAGGATGACTCTGAGTTTGTCCCAGCTGTTATTAGCACATTTTCTTGCACTCCCCTATTTTTATTTTTTATTTATTTATTTACTTTAAAATAATTTCATATAGATATATTACTTGCTGTTGCCATAGTCTGTAGAAAGTAAATGTCTCATCAACAGTGCTCAGGGAACAGCTTATTTTAAGTGAACATTTATTGTTTCTTTATTGTTCAGAAAGAGCTTTTATAGCCTATAATGCAGTGTTAAATATTATCCTCACAAAATAAGTACCCAAAATAAAACAGCCTCATTTTAATAAGAGCTTGTGATTTAGATTTCACTCCTTTTGTGAGTGAACCAAGAAGAAATACCAGTCTCTGAAATATTCAGATACCTGAAGTTTTGAGTTGGGATCATTTATGGTGTCCTGCATCACCAACCCACTTCATGATCAGTGAGAAGAAAAGACTGAGCTTTCTGGTCATGTCAAAGAATTATGAAGAAATAGGAAATTCTGCTAGCAATGTGCATCTAAAATCTTTTATCTAAAGAACAAAATGAAGTAAAGGTGGATTATATGATGTGTGCTTTCCCAGCTGGAACACATCCTGCATTTTCCTGTGACAGAGGTGCCAAAGCTCATCACATTTATATATATATATATCTTGCTGTGTTGTGTGGCAATACCCAAACTCTTATTTCACTATTTCTAAATGCAATGTTTATTTTCCAGGTGGTTTTGCCCAAAAACCAGCACCCCAAAGTCCTTCTTTAACCAACTAGCAACAGGCAAGACTGACAAGAAAATTTATATTCCAAATAATATTAAATAATGTACATGTCAATAAATTACATTCGGGAAAATAGACTGTCTTTTGTGAAAAACAAATGCCTTGCAGATCTGTTGAATTTCTTCAGACAAGTCAGTAAACGTGGGAGATCCCACTGGTAGAGGCACAGACAAAATGCCACTTTTAAAGATGGAAAATTTGACTAATTTTTATGGAGTTTAAACAAGACATGACTAATTTTCATACTGGGGAGAAGGTAATTGTAGAAATCTAAAGAAGAATGTAAGTTGGGAAAGCAACCTTAATCTTTTGGATAAAACTATGCACATAAGCTAAATACTGCTATTAATGGAAGGGGTCTGGGTTTTGTGATAGGCAGATCTGTAAGAATATCAGGTCATCAGTATTTAAGGACAGAAACAAAATGGTAAGAACTGTTGCAGAAATATAGAGATGAGGATGTATCTGTTAGAAGTGCAAAAATTCACAAAATTATATTGATATGTGGTGGAAAACTTCAGAGAAAGAACATTGACTTGAGCTTAATATGTCCTCCATTGATTTTTATGTGCAATTTTATAATTTTTTAACTCTTCCTCTAAAATGACAGCTGAAATATTTTTTTCAAAATGAGTTCCCTCTCAGTGCACTGGGTCTGGACTTTTGTGACATGGGTATAAGTTTTTTGTGCTTGGTTTGTTGGAGGTCTTTTGTACATAATATAGTGTCATGCTATTTGTGCTCCCAGAAATAACAATATTTGCATGGGGACAGCTGTTTATGAAGAATTCAAAGTGCTTTTGAGGCAGAGGAGTATCTAGACATTGCAGAAAAGGAAAAAAATTCTGAGAGGAAAAAAAAAAAGTGCTTGCAAATCTCTGTGATACCACCAGACAGATGTGCTTTTGCGCTCTTTTACCATCATCACCCCTGACAATGTGTTTACTTCAACTAGTCCAGAGGGTTCTTTTGTCATAACTTAATTTTGAAGCCCACTAATGAGCATTTTTGTTGCTTATTTGCTGAGAGAGTATCTCTAATGTACAGCCTTGACATATTTCGACCTTGAAAGATCTTGAGAGGATGCAGGAAGGGAACACAAATTCCTCACTTGTATAAGCTCATTACTATTAGTAAAGTCAGCATTTGAGGATCATTTATAAACACATTTGGAGGGGATTCTCATATAGCTATTGGCAGAATCTGCTTTTAATTCGGTACTGATGTGCTGCAAATGGAGATGTTGTCACACTCTAAGGGAAAATGCTCCACATTAGCTGGGCAGATATGGGTAATTCATGATGAAGACAGCGTTTTGAAGTGCAGGCAAGACATAAAACACTTCATAGGAGCAATTCTTCAGGGGAGTTCAGATGCTGTGAACTTTGGATTAACAAATAAGTCAGGAAATGGCTTGGAGTAAGCTCAGTTCAACTTGGAAAAATAATTCATGCCTTGTGTGAAATTCTATTTCCACTTGAAATTAGGACAGTATTGACTCTCCTGGAGACTTTGTTCATTTGATTTGCTTGTAGTGTGATAAAATGGAATGAAAGTGCAGGGATTCAAAACTTTACAGTTCTTCATTTTTGATAAAAACCACCACCACCAACAACAAAAAGTGGCCTACTGTCACTTCTCACAGGTTATGTGTTATTTAGCTCAAGAAAACAGCAGCAAAACAATGTTAAAGGCAAATATGTCTTACCTCTTATTATGTCCTATTAAGGCAATTAGGTATTTCTATTTTATTTCTCCTGAAATAGAGCATCAGTGAACTATTATTAGATTATCTTCTCTACTAAGATATTTATATTTCTGAATGGCAGACAAGCTGACAGACAAATCTCGTCAATTCGGTGATTTAAAAACTAATTCCTCATCCTCCTGTAAGTTATGTGCAGATATTTAAGTGTATATATCTTAGTTAAAATATTATATTGGCTTTCATCTGCATATTTTGGTTCAGAAATGCTATCAAAAACACTGAAAAAAATTATATGTTTATCATTTTAGATATTGGGTTGTAGTTCCTTTAATATGTTAATATCTGTATTTGGTTATTTCTCTACTAGATATTATTTGTAAATTATACACATTAATAAATATTTTATAAAAACTGTTCTTCTGTTATTAAAAGTGACAGAATTATGTAACGTTTTCCGATGTGATAATTATCTTAAACTTTTGATAGTATTTTTTAATGGTTTTTAAATTCTTTTTTATCTTGAGCTTTGGAAATTAAATTTTTTTGTGGTCTTCACACTATATGGTGCTTTAAACCTAGACGGATACTAATAGAATATATTGAAGTAATCTTATTTTTTCTTCTACATTAAGTAAATTAATTAGTTAAATTAATATTTTCTCAAGACAGCAAGTTCTGATTTTCTGTATCTATTCATCTGGCAATCTGTTTCCTCACCAGAGTGAAATTACCAACAACACAGGAACAGGAAAATTCAGAAAGTACTGTGGGAATAATCATATAGAATTTATTATTTATTATGGTAAATGGTTTTGGTATTTTTTTTCTCATTTGTCACAATATGAAGGGAAAATCTGTGGTATTAAAAAACTGCTCACATTAACAGATTGGAGGTGGGAGAGGGGATGGTAGCTGAGAACAGGCCTTTATCATATGGAAACGGTTATAAAATCCACTAAGACCTGTGCTGGATTATTCCCTCATATAATATAATAAATCTGTAGTCTACTCCAGTGATATTTCTGGCATATTTTATGTTTCTTCTTCTGGTGCCCAGGACAAAGTGCCCAATAATGAAAAGAAGGAAAGCAAACTAAACTCAACAGATTTTAAAAGTTATTTCATTGTATTCAAAGGGGAAGAAATAATGCCCAGCAATCTACATGTAAAGAAGGCTTGAGAAAAGCAAGGATTTGATTTGAAGAAACAACTTCCTGTGTGTTTTTCAAGTTTTATTTGGCTTTGAGATGAATCTTTATTTCTGCTTCATCATTTATTTGAGCACATTATTTGTGCTGGTTTAAAGGTAAACTCGCAGGAGAAATGAACCCAGCTCAGGAGAGATTATAAATCAGTTACCATTTAATAACAATATTACAATAAATGCAATGACTCAAACCCCAGCAGTGTAACCCAGCCCCCTGGGGCACAAACACAGTGGGGTTTGGTGGCTCCTGGGCTGAGCCCCACGAGGTTCCCCCGAGTCCAAAGGAAAAGGATGGAAAAAACCTGTTGGTGCAGATGATGGCACAGTCTGGTCAGAGTGATGGGCTTCTCCTGTTGAGGTTCTGTTCCTTCTCTGGATCCAATGAGTGGTCCCAGAAGCCCCCAATCCCCAAGATTCTCTCCCCTTAGGTGCAGGTGGGAGCCCCCAGTGCCTCCCCCAGGGCAGGGAGTTCCAGACTGGGGGATCTGACTCTGGGAGTCAGGGGGGGATTTTGGAATGGTTGCTGGCCCATGAGGAGAGCTGAGCCCTCAGGTGGGCGTGGAGGTGCCACGGACTCCCTGGAGGGGAGTTGTCCCAGCTCCTCTGCCAGGCTTCTTTCTCAGCCAGCTGCCAGGCTGAGGGGTCAGGTGTGCCCTGGGCAGCTGCTGCCAATAGGCCATTGGAAACAGTTCATGGGAAATGATAGAGGGTGTAGGATACACAGCTTTGGTCACACCTACACAGTGATAAACTGGTTCCAGGTTGCTGAACTAGGGCACCATACAAAGCAATGTTAACCTGCTTCAAATATATGGTTAAAGCACTGCAAAAAACCCTAATACACAGGGCTAGCTCTGTCAAAATCTCAATGTGAAAGGCCATCATGAAAATACAAGAATTAATGAGTATCCCAGACAAAAATAATAGTTTTCATGTGGTTTTTTGGCACTATTAAAATTTTTTTCTTCTATTATTTTTTTTTCTCTTGTACAGGAACTATTGCAGCATAGAAGGGTATTTTATCAGCAAACACTCTTAGAATAAAGGAAGATCAGTAATAAAGAGAAAGTATCCCTCTTTCAAGTTTTATTGATTTGTAGATTGACAATCTATAGATCTGATAAAGGCTCTCGTTGCATACCAATCTATTTTAAACATGAACATTTTGAAATCATTCACTTGGGAGAATGCAGCTTGGTTTTATATCCTGCAAAAAGTGAAGTCTTTAAAGCTGAGATCCTTCTCTTATGAGCTTGCATTACTATATTTGGAGGAAATACAACTTCACTAGAAAAAAATTTATATTACCAAAGAATTGTACAATAGGAGAGGATCTGCAGACAGAAAAGTTTGGTGTGCTGACCCCTGCACATGGGATGCAAAGGTTTGTTTCAGGTCCAACTCTTTGTGTGAAGTGTATGTCTATTATGACAGGAAAAAATATTCAGTACAATTTCATTCAAAAAGAATTTAATTTATCTGTTCCAGATTACTCCCTTGTGTTAACTAAAGCATGGAGAACAATTAGGATAAAAAGCTTGATGCTGATATATCTTAAAATATTAATGGCTACTCAACGATCAGCTGATATCATGAAAGTCGGCAAGTTCATCTTCCTTTTTGTAAAACCTAGACAGTATTATATTCAAGTTGGTTATTTACACATTACCATGAAACCACTGTGAAAGGACGAATGCACAAAAAGCTCCTTTCAAGTTCCAATGCTTTCCTTTTTCTTTTTCTTTCCTGATATGATCTAGAACTTCATTAATGGAATGGATAGTTTTTCATTTTTTTTTTGTCTTCCAGTAATCACTTACTCAACCCTAGTAAAAAATAACAATTAAGAAAATCAAACAGGAAATATTTGAAGATTATGTTTGAGACTTTGAATTTTATAGTGTCCCAGGCAGGTAAAAAAAAGTCAGGTAGAATATTATTTCACAATACAGCAACTATGTTATTGCTGCATTAGAGCTAACAAAACAAGATATGGCAAGTACAAGAAGAAATTAAAAACCTCAAAACAGTCGTTCTGTGAATCAATCATCTCAAACTTTTGCAAAATACACAAGATTAACAAAACCAGTGTGAGAGTATAAATAAGAGGCAATTTTTATTTCAAAATCCTATTCATGTCTAAAACTGATATATTTGAGTATAAGAGACATGTAATTTGAGCAGGTTTGAGAACCTGTCTCACAGATGCTCCACTATAAAAGTAGAGTGAGAGGGTGAAAGAGTGAGAGCCCTGACCTGCAGGGAAATAAGGAATATGATAAGAACAGGAGTTCTGTGACATTTTTGGACCCAAGATATTTTTATATCTTACAGAACTGTGACTAGTGGGAGAGGTCCCATACATATACACTTTTGTACATATATCACAGACCACAGACTATTCTGAGTTGGAAGGACCCACAAGGACCATCCAGTCCAACTCTTAAGTCAATGGCCCACACAGGGGATTGAACCCATGACCTTGGAACTATTACAACCAAGGTTTAACCAACTGAGCTAATCTCATATATATAAATATATATATATACACACACACACATATACACATATATATGCATACATATACATACCTAGATACAGATATATAGATATAGATATATTTTTTCTCTCTCTATATATATATGTAAATTGTAATCTGATAAAGGTTAAACTCATGTTGCAGTTGGTCAGTGGACTAAAAATTTTCTACTAAAAAAAAACCAAATAAAAAACCCCAAACAAACCAAAACAACAAACCCCCAAAACTGAACCATTTTGGTCAAAAGATAGACTACCCATTGGACAATTGTAGTTAAATTTTGCTACACAGTGTTTGCCTGCAAAAACCTGCCAAGCTCTGAGGTCCCTGTTTTGCCATCACAATCTGAATTCAACCTTACAATTCCTGTGTGATCTCTTGGTCTACAGAAACCCGAATTTTAGGATTTTCATGTTAAAATGGATCAAGTTCAGTTGAAAATCTGCCTGTGTCATTGATATTATATCACCAAAATCCTTACTTTTAGTGTTCATCTTTCATGGAAAAAATCTGTCCTTTTCATTGACAGACATGTCATCTGTGGCAGCAAGTTTACTTCTCCTTTAGTGATTTTATTTTTTCTGGAAAGAAAATGCAGATTAAACTTGACAAATCTAAATTTAGCAGTTTATTTCCTTCTCTTTTCTATGAATTAAGGATACATCAGGAGTACTCCAACATCAACACAACTCATGATCTTACCCACGTATTTTTTATTTAATTGAGTCTTTATGGGATGTTTCTTAGAGTCTTAAGGTCCATGAGTTTTCTTTAAGTTACAACCTCTTCTAAATTGCTGTCTTAGAGCTCTTAACTGGCTCTAAATTTTGTTAAAAGAAAGATGCAAGTTTTTTAATTTTTCAAAGTTTAATCTTAATACATACCATAAAAAGCACTTTTAAACCTTATTAAATATATGTTACACAAGAAAAAAAAAAGGTTCAAGTTATACCAACATTTTATTGTTTTGTGTATAATGGCAAACAAAGAGACATATCATTACTTTTAAGCACAAGAATCAATATGCAAACATAATAATTTGAAAAAAATTAACTTGGACTGTGATTATAGTGTTGCTAATAAATTATTGATGGAACAGTTAGTTTGAAGAGAGTATATTTGACAAGCCATTCTAATTGTGCTAGATGACATTTCTAATTGGGCTACATGACATTTTCCTTGCAAAATATTTTGGAAACAATATGGTCATCTCTATAGAAGCATTAGAAAAAAAAATCTTACTCTGGATTAGTGTTGTTTTCATTTTTGTCAGATCAAATAATTGCTACTGTAGTATCAGTTGTAAATACAGGTGGTTGACTGAATGGACAAAGAAAATGTGGCTGTTGAACACTGCCAAGTGCATGAAACAAAGAGTTTGTACATGGGTACACTCGTGCATGTCAGGGCCACAGGAAAACACTTCAGTGAATAAATTAGATTATATTATTGAATAGCACCTGTGTGAGAATACAGTGATATTTATATGCTGATTTACCTTTACTGTTTCATTATTTCAAATTCCTATGATTCACTTGAAGGGCAATAACTGATAAAATGGAAGTTTCAAAGGATGCGTAAAATTCATAAAGCAGGAAAATAATCAGATGTATAGGATGATGATGGTCCCAGAAGAAAATCATTCTCAGATTCATCAATCTCATGTAACAATCTTCTTTTAAAGGTCAGGAACAGATTAAGGCCTTTACTGATAACATTCCTTGGCCAAGTCAGATACTGGCCAGGCAAGGATCTGAACTTTATATATGATCCATGTAGTTTGGCTTTTAAATGACTGGACACCATAAAAACATCAATCAATGGACTTCTTCATGAGCACCTTTAAAATATATCCAGAATAACTATTTTTTTAACAGAGAAAAAAGCTGTTAAAAAGTTTAAATATTATTTAGTTTGGCAGAGATTTATACACTTTTTTTCCTGACTAGCAAGGTAGGTGAGTGTGAAAGCTTTCCAGTATTTTTTTAAGCTCTTCATTATAGAAACATAGTGTGACTTTTAATAATTTCACTTTTTGGACTGTCACTATTGAGTGGAAAAATTTCAGATTTACCAGTCCTAATCTAGATCAATGCCAGTAATTAATATACATGAAATTTCACACTTTTCTTTAGTCTTGTCACTTTAGACAGCTATGTGAGTCTGGAAGCTTTGCCTTTTCCTCTTTTATTTTTTAAATTTTCTTTCTTTTCTTTTCTTTTCTTTTCTTTTCTTTTCTTTTCTTTTCTTTTCTTTTCTTTTCTTTTCTTTTATTTTGTTTTCTTTTGTTTTCTTTTCTTTTCTTTTCTTTTATTTTCTTTTATTTTATTTTATTTT
>JAOXXN010000463.1:488341-499681 GCA_026770055.1 Myrmophylax atrothorax | reverse complement strand
CTGAGCCATTGACCACAAACCTCTAGATGTGACTCTTAAACCAATTCCTTATCCACTGAACAGTCTACCCATCAAATCCACCTCTCCCCAAGTTACAGAGAAGGATTCTGTGTCAGATCATGTCAAAGGCCTTATAGCAGTCCTTATGGAAGACATCCACAGCTCTTCCCTTGTCCACCAGTGTACCAATATCTCCTATGATGGAGCGACCACTTCATCACAGAAAGTCACAGGGTTGGCCAAGTGACTTCCCTTGGTGAAACTGTGCTGACTGTCCCAAACCACCTCCATGTCCCCCTTGTGCCTTGGCACAGCTCCCAGAAGGGTCTGTTCCATGATCTTCCTGGGCACAGAGTTGAGGCTGACAGGGCATTGGTTTCCAGGGTCCTTCTCCTTTCCACCCTTTCTAAAGATGGGTGCAAAGTTTCCGCTTTTCCAGTCACCTGGGACTTCACTTGACTACGAGAACTTATCAAATATCATGGAGAGTGACTTGGCAGCTCCACCAGCCAGTTTCCTAGGGAATCCTTGTTAGGTTCCACAGGTTTATGCACATATTCCATAGGCTTATCTATCAGGATCCTCAGAGGAGAGAACTTTTCCCACACCTTCCCCTGGAAACGTATGTGAACTTTTTAATGCCAAGGTGGTTTGAACTCAGCACTGGGCTGCTACAAGGCCTTGTATCAAGTCTTAGGCTGGGAATGTGCATAAAAGTGTAGCTTTATATCTCCGATTTTTCTAAGAAATTGGAGCAAGGACAGGTTGTCTGCAGGTATTTTGCAGTTCTTTTTAAAAGTTGAAAAAAATATAAAGATAGACCTACTTTTTATTAAAAAAAAAAAAAAATTTTCCCCAAAGAAAAGTGATAAAAAGGTAATTTCTTTCAAACATATGATAAAATAATGCACACAAAAAGGCTATAATTATCTTGATTGCAGTTCCGAGTGTTACTTCCATCTTCACTCTGGCAAGAAACCAGCATGTTTGTACAGTGGTAAGGGAGAGAAATGCACTGGATATAGAGAAAAATGTAGTAGTGCTGCCAAGGAAACTCCAATAACAAAGAATTATCCAGGTGACTAAGAGAATCAGCCAGATGAAGATGGTGACATATTAGGCAATTTTCCCAGAAAAAAATTGTATCCAAACATAATACTTATATGCAACTGGTATTGAGGCAGGAAGATGAAACAATTTCAGTCATTAAAAGAAAAAAAATATTGAAAAAAAAAGCCAAGATGGACTCTTTTTTAATCTAATAGCCATTTTTCTGATAAATGGTTTAATTTTAGGTGTTTTGTTTTAGTCAGAAGAATGTAGGAAAAAAAAAAGAGGTAGGTAAAGAAGAAAATTACATTTACTATTGCATTTCTAAGTCTTACTACACATTTGATTTGACTATGACAGACAGAAGAAAAGTCATAGTGAGTCTATAAGTCCTCAGTGAGTCTACTGGTCCAAATTTGAAGGTCTCAAAAGAGTGTCCAGTTTGGTTTAGTGAATAATGGCTAGAGCTGAATGGGGTCGAGCATGTCAAAAGAACAAAAACTGGTATGACTTTTCTGATGTAGGAAGATAGTATTTGAGAACAGGTTAGTTTTGTTTTGTTTTGTTTTGTTTTTTAAATTTATTGTGCTGTACCGATCAAAAATAAAGCTTCTTTACATTCTGACCTTATAAAATCATCACACATGTGTGTATGAGACACCTATTTTCACTCACTGATTTCAGGTGCTGTTCTCCATCACCAACACACAGCATTCTGCAGTTAAGAATGATTCATTTTAGCTCCTCCTTCTTGCAAGATTTCTTGCTGCCCTAATTAATTTTCTGTTTCTCCATTCTCCATTGATTAAAGCAGGCTTCAGGTCGTGAACTTGAGCAGAGGAGGGAGAAGTTTATTTTAAGGTAAGTTTACCTAAAGTCTGCCTTCTTTCAATATTTGTGAGATCTTATTAGGCATTACAAAACACTCTGTTAAGCTGACAACATTTTACAAGACATTCACATTAAAGTCACCATTTATCCAGAAGTTAAATCTGTCCTTACCTGACACTGAGCCTCACCCTTTCAAGTTGCTTTTCTTTTGAATTCTTAAAAAAATATTATTTAAGCTTCTGCCTGATAAAGCAACTTGCATACAAATATGTCCATGTGTTTATGTGTGCATAATCGATATTTCAAAATTTATTTGACACACAGTTAAAGAGGCATTTATAATTCTATACCTACTCTGACAAGTTAAAAATCAATTCTGACATTGCTTTGACCTTAACATTTCACAACAGGGAAATGAATATTGAAGATTAAATTTATGCATCTTTATTTCACATGACTGTTTGGAGCTCTCCTGCAGTCTGCATGGTGAGGCAGAAAAACTTTTAAAATTGTCAAAGAGCTAATGGGATGAGCAGGAAGGGAAAAGAGAGTGTAACTCATGATGCAATTTGTAAATAGCAATGAATTCAAAAGAGACTGATCCAACTGGTGCATCTATTACTGAATCACAATAATACTTTTAATGGGCATTCCACACACACTCACACATACCAGAAAAAAAAAAAAAAAGGCAGAGAGGATGTTTGATCTGCTTTGCTACAATGGTGCTGATTCCACAAGAACTCATGAAAGCCTGACTCCAACAGCAACATGGAGTAAAATTATCATTGTGCATTTTCTTCTTGATCCTCGGGAAGAATTTCTGGGACCTTCCACAAATAAACAGCCTCTTCTAATGAAAGCAAGGGCAGTGTCTTTTGATGAAGCAGTTTGAACAAAATCCTCCCATTCTGACAAGCAGTGTTTTTACAGACATTATGAATAGATAAATTGACCCTGAGTTTTTGAATTTAAATATTTTTTTTCTGTTATCTAAAAGAAAATAAGACACAAACCACAATGTGTCCTTTGGGTAAAGTTTAAAAATATGTATCATAATTCAGGACTCTTAGACAAGGGAAGGCAGAAGATATAAAGATAAACCAGGAACAGCAGTGACTGAAGCACTAATCCTTACTGTTATCTCTTCAACAGAAAAACAGGACTTCATTTGACCTTAACCATCCCAGGTGACTTCTTCATCAATAAAATCCTGACTGTATTGATTTCACATTCTTTTCATTGAGATTTTTCCCATTTTCTGAAGTTAAAATGCTAAATACACATACACGTGATTTTGAGTCATATCATATCCTCATGTCTTCCACTTACATTTCCCAAGTTCTGCCTTGACATAGCTGAAGATTCACAGTTTGTAATGGCAGGACCTACACAGAATGGATGTTATGTTGCCATCACAATCTCAGATTTCAGAATCTTAATTTCATAATCTATGTGATTAATTCCAGCGCCTTGTTGCTGCAGATCAAAGTTTATGCTGAAGTCTGTATAATCTGGACTGTGCCAGGAACTCAAGCTGCAGTTTGCAAAGCAGGAATAAAGTGCAGAAAGTAATGGGAAAGTAAACATAAAAATACCAGAATGCAGTAACTTCATGTAATTTAGGAAAAGTTCCTGTATTCTAGGCCTGAGGTTTTGATCTTTTTTTTATTTTGGATTTCTTCTTTATGATCTGGGTATTCTCTTCAGAACTGCCTCTCGCCATCAATATGAAGATCTGTATTGCTAACATTATTATAAAAAGAAAAAAAAAGAAAACTAACCTGTATTTTTGTGTAATTCCAGTTTCAGCACCCAGTTGAGTTCTGTTTTTACTTTCTTTTCCATTCACACATTCACAGCTTCACCCAAGAAACCAAGGTTGATCCTTGGCTCCTTCGCCCCTCATCTCAAGAACTCAGGAGAAGCAGCAAAGATCACCATTTCTCTGAAAAACGTAGTTTGTAATTTCTACTTCATTCAATTCCACACAGATTTATCTCTACAGAAGACTCAGAAAATAATCAGAATTTATTTCTGAGGTGTTTCAGACCCTAACAAGAGTTGCAGCAGCTCGTCTCCTTGGCCCCTTATTTTCCCCTTATATTCCGTGTTTCTGTATTTTCTGCATTCCAGAACAGTTCAGGTCCTGAAGCAGTCGTTTTGTAACAACCTTCACTCACATGTAAAACAAGTGATTCACTACATGAAGTTTAAACTAAGCCACTGTGGATTTTTCCTAAGCCTGGCATGCAAGCTAAAAATCTATATTCTGAAAACTGGATATTCACTTTTGCATCCATCTCCTTGTAGATGCACGCTTGACAGGGAGGTTTTTTCTTTTTCCCCTCTTCTTTCAGCTATGAGAATTCTTCCCTTTTAAACTGGCTGGTCAGATCTAGATTTGGCAGTGGAAAAAAAAGTATGACATATATCATAAGCTTCAACTCAGTAGCAAAGGTTTATGCCAGAGGCAAACCTGCAGGCACAAATAATTAAATATATTCAAGAGTCCTGGAATTATATTGGTGTGTAATGCCATAGTTGCTGTGGAAACCATCTTACAACTTTTTTAAGGCCTCAAAGAAAAAAACCCCTTCTTACTACTTTCTCTGCAGCACAATATTTTAGCTGATTTTAAACTACTTGAAAGGCTGAAAGGCTGAGAGAATTGGGATTGCTCAGCCTGGAGAAGAGAAGGCTCTGAGGAGACCTTAGAGGGGGCTTGTAAGAAAGATGGGGACAGAATTTTTAGTAGGGCCTTCAGTAATATGATAAGGGGTAATTATTTTAAACTGAAAAAGGGGAGTGTAAAACTAGATACAAGGAAGAATTTTTTTATTATGATGGTGAGACACAGGAGCAGGTTGTTCAGAGGTGGTGGTAGCCCCACCCCTGGAAACATCCAAGGTCAGGTTGGACAGGGCAGCCTGACCTTGTGGGAGATGCCTCTGCTCATTGCAGGGGTTGGACTGGATAAATATCTAAATAGCTCTCCCAAACGAAGCCATTCTATAACTCAATTTACAGAATATAAAGAGTCTGAAACAAAAGGCAAGATCCTACACATTAGTTCAAGTTTAATGCTTTAATTTTTAGAAAGTAACACACTTTTTCTTTCATAGTCCATGTTCAACCTTCTTGATAAAGTGGCTTTGACAACAGGTTCAGCTAAGTCTAGTTTTATACCCCTGATGTAGGCATATTTTTATTACACTTGTTCAGGTTCCTGATCCTTGCTAACATAAAAAATAGCAAGTAGCAATTCATTCAAATGTCACTGTTCATGCAAGGTAATTTTTCTTGAATGAGTAAATTAGCAGAGTCATGCCTCATTGCTCAGCTGTGACTGCTCTCTGTCACTCTTCTTTCAAGCAGGTAACTTTTAAATAGTTTTGAGAAGACTGAAAAGCTGCACACTTAATAAAACATGGCAACTGAGTTGCATGACCACAGATAGATCTCTACTGTGCATTTAGAGAGTAGGAGAGTATTCTAAATTAATGGGATAAACTAATAAAAATGTATAGGAATTTTTTTTATGTACCTTAGTAATTACTTTGAAACTATAATATAGTATATTGCACATTGCTTAATGGTAGTTTACTATGAGTACAACTACAGTTACTGTTTTTAATGAATTCTTAGAATACCAAAATAAGTCAAACAAAATGGTGATAGCAGCAAAACTAATTAAAATACCTCTTTCCATTTTCTTGAAGCAACTGGAGAATATCCTCAAAGGATTATTTCTTCTTCTGATAGACATAACTTTATAGAAACCAATACTCACTGCAGTGAATTGACATGTTATTATTCCCAATTTTGACTAATGAGAGCTAGTGAAAATAGAGATCACCTACCTTTTAACAATTTCAGTTTGAGATTAATGTATCATTTTACAACTCTTTTGTGCTTCAAAACATTAACAATAGTGCTTAAAGGGATTTTTGAATATTTTAATACAATCTCACATGATTTTTCACTGAAGTCTGAACTTATGTATGAAATTGAGACAATTAAATAAAATTTGAAATTGATTTCAGAAAAAAATAATTACTGGATTATCCTCAGAACTTGTAATTCAAGTATGTAAAAATGTAAATTATCAAGGTAAGCAAGATCAGAAGAAAATGTTTAAAGCACAGAGCAAGTTTTTTTTATTCTGATTTTTTCTTTTTTTTTTTTAGTAAGGTTTCCTCTGTGACTATCAAATATATACAATATTCTCATAATATCCCACAGATTAAAGGAATATAAATCTCTGAGCTATATTAATGTCATGGATTGGTCATATCATAGTGTAATTTTTTTTAATCATCCCATAGAATTTCACCTGTGAGTGGAGCAATATGACAAAAATTGGAACTTTATATAGGATAATGCAGTTGTAAAACTGTTGTTTGTTGCACAAAAGTATTATTTCATGGCTAAATCTAAGATGATATCAAGTTGAAAAAACAATGTTTTCACCCATTTAAGGAGGACCAGATTAATTCTTCAGTTTTACTCCTCTTTCTGTATTTATACCATAAATATCATACTGTAGCTAGTGATTTACCTCTAAAAGTAAACCTGAGGGATTTCCTCTTTTTTGTTTTTGTTGGGTTTTTTTGTTTTGTTTTTGTTTGTTTGTTTGTTTTAATTTATTTTGCAGCAAGCAGAGTAAATGTTGGTGCAGTCAACATTTGGTCAAGGTCTTGCTTCTTTTCAGAAGTGGAATAAATTACATCCCTTTTGGAAATATTATTGTCATTCCACACCACACTACCTAAATAATGTTATTGTTGATGACCTATTTGAGGGTTGATGACTGACATTGTAGAAAATCCAGCATGTTCAATGAGATATGTAAACTGTCCACGTCAATGGTAGGTCTTTTCGGAGTCCTTGAGTTTGTTCGTTAGTTATATTAGTGTCTTGGAAGGTTGTGTTCTGCAGTTATGAGAGGGAAACCCCTCTTATCCCTCTTTATTCATTCAAATAATCCTGTATTTATAGAATACAAGAACTTCTGAAGCTGTTGTTAAGGACAGACTAGCTCCAACTTTTTTCACCTAACTATAGAATTGTAGAATTCTTTAAATTGGAAATTAGCTCTGTGACCCTCTTCCAGGTCATCAATAAAGATATCAAACACATCAGGCCCCAATACTGAGTCCTGAAGAACATAACTGGTGACCAGCCAGCAACTGGATTGAGTTTACTTCATCACAGTTGTTTGGGGTCATCCGTCTGGGCAGTGTTTTAACGAGCAAAGAGTGCAGTCTTTTGAGACCTGAGCAGCCAGTTTGTCCCTGAGAAAACAATGGGAAACACTATCAAAGGGTTTGTTGAACTCCTGAAGTCCAGGTAGGCATCACCCACAGCCTCTACCTTATGCACTGAGTCACCTTGGCACAGGAGTTGAGGTTACTCAACTAGGACCTGCCTTTCCTAAACACTTGCTGGCTGTCCCCAGTCCCCTGGCAGTCCTGTACTTGCTGTGTGATGGCACTCAAGAAGATGGGCTCCATAACCTCTCCCAGCCCTGAGGTGAGCCTGACAGGACATCTTGTAGGTGAACATCACATTTTCTCACCTCCAGTCAATGGGGACCTGCTCAAGTGGCCAGGACTGCAGGTAAATGACTGGAGGTACCTCTCAGAGCACTTCAGCAGCTCCCACAGTATCCCTGGGGGGATCCCATCTGGCCCCATGGACTTATGTGTGTCTAACTGGTGTAGCAGGTCACCAAACCATTTTCCCTGGGATTTTAGGGGCTTCATTCTGCTCCCCATATCTGTCTTCCAGCTCAGAAGAAAAGCTGGTCTTACTATTAAAGCCTGAGGCAAAGAAGGCATTAAATATCCCAGCCATTTTCTCATCCTTGTTTCCCCCTACATCCAATAAAGGATGGGAATCCTCTTGAGCCCTCCTTTTGGTGCTAATGTCTTAGAAACTGTTTTATTGTCTTTTAAGGCAGCATCCAAAGTCCTGTATTTTATTTTCAGCAGATGTTTGATAAGTTGAAGTTCTCCATCTGAGCAGGGACCAGCAGTTGTAACAATTCTCCCAAGTGCTTGTAGAAAATTTCTTCTACCTCTCCTTCCTGACTGGGTCGTCTGGAACACACTTCCACCAAATATCTGCCTTACTGGCCTTTCCCCTGATTTTTACCAAGAAACACTCAGGTCTGCTACTATCACTCTTTAGCTCTAGGTAATTAAAACACTCCCTAACATTCAGGGATACCCCACCACCTCTTCTTCCTTGTCTGTCCCTTCTGAAGAGTTTATAGCCATCTATTGCAGAAAAATGTGTTTGTCTCTGAAGGGTGTATTTTGCCTCTGGATATTTGAAGTTTAACATTTGAAAAATATTTTCTCAGAGAGCTATAGTCACCAGATACTCATTTTTCTCTTTCCCACACCCAAAACCTGTTTATCCAGCCAGAGATACTTTGCTTATTGTCTCATTTTTGAACAGACCATTTTCTTTCAGTGTTTTCTGTCTTTTCCTTTCATTTCTGCCATGAAAGCTTAGTGCTTTTATAGGAATAAGAAAATACCAGGCAAAAACCTCCAGGAAATCATTCAAAGTGGTGTATGGAGATAGAGAGAAGGGAATGCTTCGTGCTGATAGACTTGCACACTGCTTTGAAAGTGTTCTCCTACTTCTTATGTATGGTATGGTTTTGGCAAGGGGCATCCAGCCTAACTTTTTATTCCTTGATATCTTTTTTTTTGTAATTTACATATATTTATTTGCATATTTGAACAAGCCAAAAGAAAGTGTCTAGCCTCCAGAAGCCCACGTCTGCCTGTATTTCCCTTGGCAATTAAAAGCACATTGGAACTCATGGCTTTTTTCAAGTATTTTATCTTTGCTTTCTGCAGCTTGAACTGATACAAGCATGTATTTTTATATACAGAATGTAGAGCTGCTTACACATAGCTCTGCCAGTATATGGACAAACATATCTTAAGCTAAAGGTTCTCTTACTGCTTCAAATGAAATTATATTGTTCCAGTGTGTAGGTGTGTGTGTTCAGGCTCATACCTACATTTGTGATTTCAAAATTATTTCAAAACAAGTATTGGAAACATTAAATTTCTGTATATATGTATATAGGTATTTTTGAAGTAGAAGAAGAATAAAAGCAGTCATTCAGTACAGCTCCAAGTTTAAACAAGTAAATCTTACAAGTTTCCTTATACATGTGTGCATTTTCATTGTCAATGAAAGAGGAAAAGCATTCATTTGGCATAAGTATTTAGGTTTGCTGCAGTCTCTTTTGTCTGCTAAATAGAGGGATTTCTCTCAAACACACAGAAAGTGGTGGAGGACGCAGGAGCTGTACCAGGTGTTTGTGAAGAAGGATTGTACTATTGCTAAAGCATCACTAAATGTGAAATATGGGAACAGAAAAGGAGTTACGAGGCTCAGGATCCTTTAATAAAGATCACAGAATCCCAGACTGGTTTGGGTTGTAAGGGACCCTTAAAACCCACCCAGTGCCACCCCTGCCATAGGCAGGGACTCCTCCCACCAGCCCAGGGTGCTCCAAGCTCCGTCCAATCTGACCTTGGACACTTCCAGGGATGGGCAGCCACGGCTGCGCTGGGAAATCCATTGCAGTCCTCACAACCCTTATAGGGATGAATTTTTTCTTTCATATCTCTTCTAAAGTTTTGCTTAATGGTGCTGTGGATTATATAGCAAGGAAGAAAGCAGAGGAGCTCACTGCTGCAAATTGTTCTTCCACAGGCAGATGCAGCAATGGAATATTTGCAACATATAATGATGAAAACATTGAATAAGGAGGAAATCGATGGAATGACCTACATTTTCTACTTATAATTTGTCCAATTCTTTTTCATGGAATGAAACTCAAATGTTCATACACTTTTACATAAAAATAATTTTTGGCCATACAAAGTAATGCAGATTTGGGTGTATTTAAATATTTAAAATGCCACTGCAAGTGGAAATCACCGTTTCCTTAACTACTGCTTGTATCAGATTTATATGAGTGAATAACTGGACAGTTTACATAATGTAATTTAGACTATAAACTGCTACATAGTCTTGTATTACATATGCCAAATGTTTAGAAGAAGAAAATGTGAATCATCATCTGCTTACGATGATTACAAAAGGTTTGATAAAACAACTGGAGTTTAGTTCATTATATTGTATCATACATTAGGAGTATAAATGCTTATTACTTTAAGTTTGTAGTGGTATTTGATGTTCTGTCTCAGGTACATCTCTAACAGTTACTTAAATGGAATAGCTTAATTCATCATTAGTAAAACCTATGTTAGTGAATAACTACACATAGGGTATAGTCTGTATATTAAGATTTATGTAACAGGGATATAATACATCTATTTCATCAGAGGTGATGTTAGCAAATTTAATCAGTGTATTTGTTGGCCTGAGAGAAAAATGCATTAGTTACTAACCTTGGTTGGGTAGCTTTTCCCTTCTCTAATCACACAGGCAGTGTGTGGCAGCAGGCTTTCAATTTTTGGATATGTCGCTGTAGCAATCTAAAATGTTTATTTAAAAATTTCATTAAGACTGTCCAAAAGTATAAGTGCCTTGATTGCCTTTCCTTTTTCATGAAATATTAATGAAAGGAATTCAATTTCTGATTGTGCTGCATGTTAAAACTTGAAACAAGTCTGTAAATTAACATAGCTGTTCATCATTTATTGCTAGTCCAATGGATCAAGGACCTTATTTTAATAATATTAACAGCTTTCATCCATTTTGTTTCTCACATTTTATGTAAAAGTCCTTGTCCCTACCTCACAGACTTCACAAGCTTGTCCTTTCCTCACCCTTCTCACACAACTAACTAGGACTCAGGAATTTATAATTAGTAAAGTGAGAAAGTGGTGGATTCTTGTAAAACTTGCAAAGTACTTGTTTGTTTGTTTGTTTTGGAACAATGCTGTCACACAACTTACAGTGAGATAAGATTCTGAAGTAAACAGTCTGAACACTCTTCCATCTAACAACTCAGTGCAAGTGCAGTCAAATTTTCTTCTTCCTGAGAGTCCAAAGTCATGTGTTTCTTCTACAATGAAAATAAAAAACCCCAGAGATATGGCCAAAATATTTTGTCACTGCAGATACATTATTATCCTCCAAGAAACTCAGCAGTTCAGCTTATTTATTTTTTGTTATGAGATAGTTCAAAATAACTCTCATATCAATATTTTCATGATAAGAAAATGGACTAATATTCTATATTATTAAAGCAAGTCTCAAATTTTTAAAGTCACTGGAAGCTGCATGTTTCTTCACACATTTTCACATGCATATTCCAACATATCCTTTAAGACAAAATTACTTCAACTGAAAAAATGTAAAAAACAAACAAAAACCTTAAGGAAAAATGATGTTGTGCTATATGAGCGGAGAGATAGACCATGGAAAGTCATAGAATTCCCGAAATAGACACTG